>VWYI01010704.1:0-42780 GCA_013399455.1 Anthoscopus minutus
CTGTATTGGAACACCTTATGAAAAGGGTTGCAAATCCTGAAATTAAGGGTTCCTGCCTCATTGGGATCAAGCCTTGCTGTTGTGATTTGAGTCCACTCTTCTATTTTGTGCCCACTAGCAACAGGAGTTTTTATTTTTGATAGTGTAGGGGTGCTCCACACATACTGGTTGAACTGAACAAGTCATGTTTTGCTGTTCTAGGTCCAAGGGAACCTCCCAAATGTGGTGGTCAAAGCATGGTTATTTCTTTCTGGAAATGATGCCTTTTTAGTTACTCCAGTTGCGCAGAATTTGGCACACAAAGTCAAAATTTTAAAATGTCCTTAAGAGATACAAAATATTTTCAACAAATTTACATCTGAATAGAAACTTTTTATGCTGCTAGTATCTAAGTACTTCTATTATTTCGCAGCAGTTAAGGAACTCTTTTTACTATTATTTAAGGAGTTCTATTATTTTCAAGTAGTTAGAAGTTTCCTTTGAAAATATCATGCTTTGCACATTTTTTCCAAGCATGCCCTCTTCTCACTTCAATAATCCCTTGAGTCACATGCAGTGGTGATCAGATAAATTCAAAGAATGTCTTCAGTGAATTATCTTGTAAAATGTAAATTGCTGCTATAATCTGATGATATTTCACAAGGAACCTGACTTTATCACTGCTTCCTCTGTAACTATTTATAAAAGCTAAAAATCTCTGCCAATCTTTCTGGCTATGAGTTTGTCTATAAACATTTTGTTAATACTTCTATATGCAAAATTAGACTCAGTGTAGTACGCAGGGTCAGTACCTCTTTTGCACAGAAGACAAGACTGAAAGAGAAATGCATACTGACAGCAGAATACCAATTGACTCGAGCCATATTTATCCAAGGGGAGAATTTTCTGTTCTCTTAATACTTTTTTAAAATTATTTCAAAAATTGCAGCCCTTTTGACCGAAAGAAGCATGCCTCATTTCACACATTAACTAAAAATATTATCAAATCTCATAGGAAAACAAAGCCAGTGTCAATCATAATACAAGTAACCTTTTTCATTTCAGCAGGGTAATAAATATCTACCATCATATAAAATATGAGAATCTCTTCCAAACAATAAATAAAATCAGACTTAAGTATGATAAATGAAAATCTGCTAAATGAAAATCTGTATCTACTAAAGCCAACAATAAAATCAACCTTCTTATTAACTTCAAGGAACTTCGCTGATGCTCTTAAAGGTTTAAAACAAACATTAATGCACATGCCACAATTCTGAGTTTGTGTGTAAACCTCAGTTATAAAGAGTTGATGCTCCCTGTTTTTCTTTTGGAACGTCATCAGTTCTACTATAGCTGTTCTATACAAACACAGTAATAAAGCCTGAAAGTATCTTTTTCTATCCTCTTTTAATCACCACACTCAAACTGGAGTTCACATATTGAAATATGCTTTAAGAGTTTGTGAATATTTGTTCAGTCACAATGACTGGAACACTGACTACAGTGTAAGACCATCATGCAATTGTCAAAATGTATTCTGAACACAAGAATACTGTCATCTGAACAACTTCATATATACTTGCAGTTATTGGGTAACTTTAATCCAAATGTGGTTTCCTGATTTGGGAAACTCCTACATGGAGTTACCTTCTATAAACACTGCAAAAATGATGGAAAATATATAAAGTGTGAGGGATTTATGAGAAAGTCAGGGAGTCCTGATACAGATGACAGAAATATTGTGTGGGTCTTCAGTGGAAGGGCAGGTGGGCAAGAGACCTTTCAGCTTATGCTTGTCAATTAGAATCAAAGAAAGTCTACTAGGAGTTCTTACTGACTCAGTAAGACAAGTTAAACTGGACTTTAAGAAGATTTCCCCAAGGAAGGAGGATAGAAGAATCTGTTGTGAGAGATGACTCTTGTCTACGAAACAGAAACATGCAATTGGGTTAGTCTTTTGTGAGTTGGAGAGCTGCAATACAGCTAATGTTTTTCTAAAAATCTGAGTCTGAAGAGAAAGAAGTAAGTGAAGTCAATAAAATAAACATACACCAGAGGAAGGGCTTTTTTCCATCATCCCCCAAACCAGCAAAGGAATGCAGCTCATCTCCCCACCCTTGATGATGCCTGGTCCTTCACAAAACCTGTGATGCAATGAAGTAATGAGAATTAAATAATGGTTGACATAGAATGCGTGTATGTGCATTCATTAAATTTACCTTTGAAACAAGAATATATCTCTTTAAATATTCATCAGAAATCTGATTAATTAATCGCGGCTGCTGCTATTGTATATGATCCTCTGGAAAAACAAACCAAACCACAAAGTATGCTAAACGGGCAGACAATTGCTGTCTGCTGATTTCAGTGAATTCCTGGCCAGGAAGTCAGGCTAGATGATAGCCAAGTTCTTCTGGAACACATGCAGCTGTATCTTCTAATTCACACGCACAAAAAACAAGCACAAGAGTGGAACAATCTGGAAACACTCTCACCTCCACAGTTGTTACTGCCTGTAACAGTAAACTGCCATTTTATACTTCTGCTTTGCATTGTTCTCTGCTTCTTCCTCTGTGTTTTCTATAAGTAGTGGCATTTCATGCCAATTAATGAGGTGGGCTTTTGGAAGAGATGTAGAAATTCCAAAGCTACAAGTGAAGCTGTTAAAACCCATAATGAAGCTATGCAGTGCTTAAAAATGTTGGCCACCTGGAAGAATAAAAACTTCTAAACATATCTCAGTACTTCTGATGCATTGGCTTTCTCTGTCATTTGACAGCTCTCTGCACTGAAATAGCTTGTTGAGTATTTTAGAATCAACATCATGGTATTTCAGTGAAAGGATTATAATTAATTTTTCACAACTGCATAATTTCAGGGCATTGCGAAACACAGCTTCAGTGGGTTTCTTCATGCAGCAGTATCCCAGTGTCATATTGAACAGTTGTGTCTATGGCAACATGTTCCTATTATCATAGATCTCCTATATCTACCATCATCTTTAAAATTTTTTTTGGGTAATTAACACAGAACTCAATGCTAATTGGCAAAATCAGAATGAAAATAGAATTTCATGTATAAAGCAGCTTCTGCCTACATATTGCTCTACACATAATGAACAGATAAAATCTTTTCTGCTTAAACGGAACCGGAAAACATTGGAGACTAAAAGAGATCACCATTTCCTTTCCATTTTCTG
Source organism: Anthoscopus minutus (assembly GCA_013399455.1). Classification (NCBI taxonomy): domain Eukaryota; kingdom Metazoa; phylum Chordata; class Aves; order Passeriformes; family Paridae; genus Anthoscopus; species Anthoscopus minutus. The sequence goes on from VWYI01010704.1 coordinate 3,182, forward strand.
GCTTCTGCTGCTGCAAGAAAGATCTGTTTATTCATATTACATTATTCCACAGCAAGCAGTGTAAACTAGATTATTCTTCTACAGTAGAAGTAGAAGGTAAACTGATAGCAGTCAGAGCTTGAACTGAAAGCCAGGACTCTCAGGATCTCTCTTTCATTTTACCAGGTGTGGTAAGTAGACTTGCCCCTCAATTTATTCATCTGCAAACTGGTATTTATAGTATCATTTTCAGTAATAACTCTCAAAATGTCAGTGTTTTTATTACAACTTTGCTGCTCTGTAACTGCATATTACCCTTCAGTGAGGACACACTTTAGTCTGCAAACCTTTGAATGCCAAGTATAAGTAAGAGAGGTTAATATTTTCAAGTAATTTCTAGAGATTGATTGGGAATATTTGATTTCCTTAATCTGAGCAAACATACCTCCATACTCACTGCATCTTTGAGCTCTACCACCCACAATGTGCAGCTTTGTGCTCTAGCACCTAGAGCATTTCCAGAAGTATTTTGCCCTATGTGAATGCATATATTTGTACCTTCCTCTATCACAAGAAGCACGCTTGATTTCAAGAATGGAACTTGATATTTTTCACAACCCTCTCAGAACATATTGAAGACATCTCTGGGTTGGCACCCCATATTTCTAGGAAAAAATATAAAAATCAAGCTTCCAGTGCTGCTATATTCTTAGTAAAATACCAAAATCAATGAGATGCCATTTGTTAATATTTTTCTGGACTTCCTACTAGATTACATCATCAACATACTCATGTCTCTGTACAAATAAACTGCAAATTATTGTGCTAATGTTTTCCTGGCATATGGTTTACATTCCATTGAGCCATAGTCATTAAAGGTAGCCATGAAGCATCCAGAACTGCCTCCAAAGTCTTCAGCTTGCCTATGAGAAGAATCTTTCACTGCCTTTCAAGATCTTTCAAGATCAAGATCTGTCAAGAATCTTTCTTGTTTTACTATATTATCTTACACATAGAATTTTACTACATTGTTTTCAGCTACTCTACAATCTCCACAGAAAACCAATGAAAGGTGTGAGAGAGGAAGGGATTTAATGCCCTCCAGCCAAATTTTATGAAGAAGCCTCAGACAGTTTTATACCTGGTACATAATTCAAAGATATGTAGGTAACATGTCAGAAGGTCCAACTGCAGAAATACGACACAGAAAGAAACTGGAATACACTTTAAATCTAGGAAAAAGTGGAGCTGCACATGAAAAAAACTTAGTAGGCCCGTAGTTACTTACTGCCCTTTGCAGGTCAGAAGGTGACTGGTTTGGGCAACAGCTCATGACTCTTAAGAGTTGATTAAATTCCCTGCTTTGCCATAGGCACTCACCAGCATAATAAAGATGTTTAACCTACAAGATCTCAGTGTGATATATATAAAGGTTAGTTCATGAGCATGACTCAGTTTTTTAACACTATAGGATTAGCAGATGCTACAAAAACAACCACAATAAAAGCAATGTTAAATCAAGTCTACCTAATCCCACCTAATTTGGGATATCACCTGTCACCTAAAATCTAAAGCCTAAGAATCACCCAGTCTAACAGCTCTGCAGGTTCTGCAGAGGTGTGAAAGCCTTTGGATGTCTGAATTAAATTATTTCTCTTATTTTAATCTAGACTTTATCTTCATCTTTAACACCTACTCAAAGCATGTGTTCTAATAAATTGGTAATTATGTCCAACCTTATGACCATCTTAAAGCTCATCTATAGAGATACAACCACTTACACCCTAACTAACTCCTTCTTTGACCTCTATCTAATTATCTCTAAGAAGCATAAAATCGAGATGAAGTGAACACTACTATTAGTACCACAGTACTGGTGCAGCACGAGAAATGATGCCATTTTTCATCTGAGATCCTTGTGTTTGATCATTCACTTGGGACCACCTGGATCACTCACCTTCATTTTCAAAGAAGGGCTATATAGCAGGATGCAGAGTGGATAGACTTTTTATAATGGTTCATTGTCTCTCCTCTCAAGCAGATGTCAAGAATTTAACCGAGAGAGCTCAAGTTAAGCACTGGAATTAGGTTGAATGCAACTGAGGGAACCTTGATAGGAAATATTTACTGGTACACTACAAGCCACAGACAACTGTATTATTAAATCCAAAACCTGCAATCCAGAATATGTTTTCAGTTAATTAAACAAAATTTCAGTAAATTAAAATCCTTCTATAGAAATGAAACCAATCGACATAAAGCCATCTGTTTGGTGTATGAATCTGAAGGAAAAAGGCTCTTTATGTGTGCAGGGAAGGTTAATCGCAACTGCATCCCATCTCTACAAATGCTACCTGAAAATGTGATCAATCCTCTTGCTTTCCTCCCAGATAGCTACAAAAATGGATGCAGGAATGAAGGAATGCCTTGCCATCAGTAATGCAAGAGTTCAGTCATGTCTCAATATTCAGTCCAGAGCCCAAAACAGCCTAACCTTGAGAAGAAATAGCCAAGATTTATAGATAAAGCAAGTGGAAAGACCAGAAAAGAAATTAATCTGTGTATGGGAAAGCCTGATAGCCACCCCTGTGATGAAGAGGCAGAGGGTAGAGCTCAGCAGCTGCCTAACAAGAGAGTGGACAGCCATGAGGAATGTCATGGGCATTCTTGCACCAGGCTTGACTAGAAGAATGTTAAACACTAAATTAAACCCTAAGCATTAACCAGAGACCATAACCATTTACTATATGCAAGGAGAGCTGTTTGGGAGAACTTTAGGCCTACCATTCCCTCTTCAAAAGCCACAACAATGAAGGCTCTCCATGAACCAGAAAATGCTGAAACAGTCATCGCATCAGATCAGGAACCCAATAGCTGCTAGGTTAAAAAAAGTAACCTTCAAAAAGAAAATTCAAACTTGTCTTCTCCAACAGCTGTAGGTATTTCTTATCTCCTTGAGGCCAGAAATGCTCAAATCCCTTCATCAAAACAACATCCCAGATATCCCACTAAATATCTGGGATCCGGTAATTACATAGATTACATCCACCTGGGTCCTATGCTAATCCAGGACACAAATATATCTTTCCAATGTTGGTTGACTTTGTACTTTGTCCATCTTTTTAATGCATGGAAAAAGCAGGAAAAGCATCATTGTTCATCCTGGTGGTGAATTATCTTTCATGTAATATTCTTTTCTGTGAGTTTTTTAAGATAATGTGCATATTGCCTGGAATTAATGTATGCACAGCAGTTTTTCAATGCCATTATTACTCGGGCTCTTGCCAGCTAAATATGTCTCAGTAGATTTCAAACCAGATTTCTGCAATGCAATCTCATTGTTATTGCTTGTGGCAAACATTTGGAAACTTCAGTAGATGTGCAATATGATCACACAGAGTATCTTAGAGTGCTTAACACAACCAGAACAAATGAAAGGCACAAAAGAATTTTATTGTGTCACAAACTTTAAATTTTCAATCCTGATTTCAAAATACTCAATGGGATTGCCTGGGAGCTAGTTACTGGTGATATAAGAACTCCAGTTATCTGTAAGTGCATGGTTTCAATGAGCCCCTCAGAGAACTTCACTGTTTTCAAGCAATGTGAAAAACCTCCAGTTTTCTGAGATTCTTCTGAGATTTCTGAGATGTGGGAGGAAAGGAAGTGCCTTTGTACCATCTTTGCAAATTGATGCATTTATCTCTGTCTCTAGGCAGAATTGGCCTGGATATTACAAGAACATGCTGGCTACCATGATAAGATAGCCAATGGTCTCTATATATCAGGATTTACAAGACTGGGCTTAAAAAAAAGAAGTCAGGGTGCAGTGCCATTCCAAGCACTGTAACCCCTCTGTCAAGCAGCCTTGGGGTGCTGTTCAGTGTAACTAATCTGCCATTTATCTTTGAGGCAAGGGAACACAAAGCTACAATGGCTCCACCTTGCAATGTATAAGAAATTTCATCCGGGATGGCTTTTGCCATAAACTTTCTCCTGATAATTCCCAGAAGCCAGGCTGGATTGTTCACAGAAAAAAAAACAATATACCCAGCAACACCTTCCAGGTATAGCTGGAATAAATGTTGTATAAATTAATTAATACATAAGAAATCTAAATAAATAAAATATAAAAGGCAAGTCATCATGCCAGAAAGAGGCAGCAAATGGTAATAGGGAGATCAAAAGTTATCACTTTGATTTTCTAACATGATAGAAATTCCAATGACTGTAGTTCTGATTTAAATACCATATCAGTGTACAGAATCAACTGACCTCTCTCAAGTGTTAAACTAGATATTCTAATTATGTTTTGGGGTCATAAGCAATAAAAAGAACAGGTTTGACCCAGGTGTCCAATATAACACACTTTTTGGAAGCAATATCCACCAGTCTGCTGTAAGATTATTGCGGTTCTAAAACTGCCTGGGGAAAGAAATCCACATGGTGAATTTATCCACAATAAAACTGCAAGGCAAATCTCACCTCAGACAGTGAAGAAATAAAGAAATCAGTTCAATGTCAAAATCATGGCAGTAATATATATATCACAGTTGTTTGGTTTCCCCCAACCCTAAACATACCCTCTACTCATTCTTCTCTCTTCTTTTGGCTAGGTATTTATGCCCTGAGGCAAGGGAAGCTAAGGACTTGCTTACACTTCAGTTTGATGGGACTGCCATTCTCCTTCCACAAAGCCCAGGGGGAGCACAGTGAGATACCCACCCTGCAGCATGCCGCGTTAAGCCCCTTCACCACTTGACAGTGTAGAGATGAGCAAAGGTGTTCCACAGAAATCAGCCCCCAGAAAAACAGTACTTCTGCACCCATCCTGCTTCATAGGACCCAGGTACCCTGTTTCCCACTCTTTCATGTAGCAGGGGCTCACAGGTCTGGGGAGCAGGTTCCCAGCCACCTCACTACACCCAGGTTCTGTGCAGGACCCAGAGCAGAAAAACAACAGCGACCCTATTTTCTCATTTGAAGTATCCAGCCTTACTGCCAGTCTCACGCATTCCTTCACATTTGCTGTGCACCAAGCAGCCTGATTTAACAGAAATATTAAAAAGTGAATTATGCTTCTGCCAAAACAATCCTCAGATTTCACACAGCAGCACACTCCCACCTGCAAAATAGCACATTAGTATCTGTTCCAGCTCTAAATAAGCTAGTTGGACGCTGGAATTAGTTAAAACAGCATGGTGTTGCCCACAGGTTAACTTTTTCCCAAGAGGCTAAATCAGCCTACAGCAAACATATCCTTGACTGCAATCGACATGCAGAACTGCGTCTCCCTGCTGTCCAGCACAGTCAGAAAAGATTCTCTCAGAAACTGAAATGGAAGAGTTTTGATCTCTGCAGCTCATTTCAGCCCTAACATACCAGAGGCAGAAAGTGGTAACAAGTAAATTCAGTATTGGCTGAGCTTCCCCCTCCCCTGAGATTACATTCTCCCTGGGGGTCTCCAACCAGCCATGGCAACATGCAGCACAGAAGGGCATTAGACTGGACAAACGGTTTCTGCTGTGTAATCAAGTGTTTAAATAAACCCTCTAAGTAGGCTACAGTGCACATGTGCGCAATCCCATAAATATTAATATACCTGTAAAATGATCAGGCACCATCTAGTTCTCAAAAGAACACCATTGTTAGAACTATTTTTTTCCCCATCATTTTTGTAATGAGGCAGAAGCAAAGCACAGAATAGGCCATATATGACAAATATTGTAACATCATTATTAATCTCAGCTCCTTGGTGTAATGTGGTAGATGGAACAACAGATCAGTGATAAGACCACTAGATTTGAATCTCTGACCAAGTCTTTCTAAAACTTCCTCAAGGCTTACAATCGCACACACAATCTCTTTCAAGCAGTGTCATGTCTTCATGAGTTTCTTACCAAAAGAGTAGCAGTAAACTGAAATCTGTAATGCATAGGCAGCAATTTGGTAGTAAATAACTTTGAATAATTATCTCTTTTACTGAAACTGGGCAAGTGTTGCTTCTACATATTTTACAAATTATTTGTTCTATACCAGTTACACAATGATTATTTTCTGCTGAGATTTGTTCAACCTGCGAAGAGTCAGTGGCAGTTTATTGTGAATCCTTACAATTTCACCTTTTAGCTACAGTGGTTAATTCTGACTGAATATCACTTTCTGTTTATAGGCAGAGTAGGCCTAACTCCTAGGATCAGCTCCCTAATGATGAACCTAACAACCTTTGAAAACCTGTTGGATTTCTTAGGGATTCCTGCTAGTAAACATGTTTGCTAGAATAACTGGAAAACAAATATGAAAGTGACAAGCAAACAGGCAGAATCCATTGGGTTATTTGCCCAGTGAATATTCATAGGCGATGCAGACCTTCCACAATACTTTACCTCTTACAAATATACAATAAAACACTGATAAAAAGTGTGTCATTATAATCTACACATTTAACTTCTTTTCCTACGTGCTAAACTATATTAATTCGAAAAACCTTTTATCTCTAAAGAAAGGTGGGTGAGACAGCACAGGAGAGAAGGTAGGAGTAAGTCTGTAAAGAAGAGGAAAAATACCAAACATATTCAATGAGAACAGGAGCAGAGAAGATGGGACAGGAAGCAATTAGAGGTGAATAAGGCAATTAAATGTGGATTAAACTACCTGCGGCAATTAACTATATTGAGTTTGCATAGGAAGCAGAATAGTGGAGTGGGAATGGCAGTAGTGCCTCTTGCTCTCATCCTGAGTTCAGAGTGACCATCTTTTGCCCTGCTGTCCTATGTTCACCATTCTATAAATTACACTCATTTTCACTTGCAATATTTGTAATATGTTTTTAAAATTTCTAGACCAGGCATTTGGATCTGCACCTTCCCTTTCAAAAGTATCCTACTTTAACTATAGGAGAATCATTTTAAACAGAATCCATAACAAGTAACTCCATTAAGCTCATAGTTTCAACTTAGTCTCTATTGCAAGTCCAGTAATAATGTCCTCAGTCATCTATGTTTAAATCCTGGAACAAAAGATCAACAAGAATAAAACCAAGCCTCATACACCAAAACTAAAGTCATTATCCTGAAAATATATCACTAAGTTATCCCAAACATAAGCAACACATACCAATGGGTGGGAACACAATTCTCCCGCCTAAAATATTCATAAATCAATCTGAGCTAATACACATAGGAGAGTAATCAGATCCTTTGACAATTGAGTGCTATGTATATATATAAGGAAAAAAACCAACAGCTTTTAAAAACAAGAAAAGAGTCCTGAGTCCTCCAGGAGGGAATAGAAGACATCTTTGATCATGTCCCTCATGACTATCACTTGGGACATCAAACAGTGATGTCTCACTGGTTGACAGAATGTTAAAATGCAGGCTCCCTTGTATCCTAGGCTACAGCAAGGCTCTCTCAGCTACTGCATGTCACAGAAACATGGAATCACAGCATGGCTTGGGCTGGAAGGGGCCTTAAAGATCACCTAGCTCCAAACCCCCTTCCAGGGACAGGGATTCTGCTGGACCAGGTTGCTCAGAGCTATCTCCAATCTGGCCTTAAGTACTTGGGAGGACTGATAACATTTCTCAGCAACCTGTTTCAGTGCCTCAATACCCTCACAGTAAAGAATTTTTTTCCTAATATCTGATCTAAATTTACCTGCTTTCAATTTGAAGCCATTGTCCCTTGTCCCATCGCTACCTACTCTTGTAAAAAGTCCCTCTCTCAGCATTCTTCTATAGACTTCCTTCAGTCACTGGAAGGCTGAAAAGCCTTTTATTTTTTTTTCCAGGCTGAAGAAACCGAACTTTCTTAGCCTGTCCTCAAGCTTTTCCTTTCCTGTTCTGATCTGTTCATTCCTTGGATTGATACCAGGGGTCACCCCAACCCAGGTGATGAACCTGGCATTTGCTTAAATCTCATGAGGTCCCTCTGGATGGCATCCCATCCTTCAGATATGTCAATAGCACCACTCAGCTTGGTGTCATCTGCAAATTTGCTGAGAGTGAAATCAATTCTTCTATGTCATTAAGGAGGAAAACATTAAACAACATTAATAACATCAAATAATGGTCTCAGTATGGACCCCTGAGGGACACTGTCACTGATGTCCATCAGGACTCTGACCCATTGACCACTACCCTCTGGATGTGACCGCCCAGTCACTTTCTTATCAATCTAACAGTTCACTCATCAAACACATCTTTCTCCAGTTTAAGAGAAGGATGTTGTGGGGGACCATGTCAAAGTCCAGATAAATGACTACCCTTCCTTTATTCACCAATGCAGTCACTCTAAAGTAGTTTGCATTGGAAGGCATCTTTAAAGGCCACCTTGTCCCTGCAATAAACAGGGAAATGTTCAACTCAATGGCTCAGAGCCCCACTCAGACTGAACTTGTGTCAATACGTAAGTACATATGTTAAACACTTACAGGTCAAGGCAGATACTGCTCCATGGCATCTGCTTTCTTCTAAAGAGGTGGACACTCACCTCTCCATCCGTCATTCATACATCCAGTTGTCTCACCACTTGGTGATAAATGGCTATTTTCTAGCAGTAAACCCATTTATGGGTCATATAGTCTTTGGAAGGTCAACAAAACCGGTAACATACATTAAATTAATCATGCTTCCAGCTCCACCCAATCAGCTCACATATTTGCATTAACTAGGTTTATTCGTGAGCAGTGGTTCATAGGGATAGTTACATTTTCTCTTGGAAATGATTAAATGCTTTCAATTGGAAAGAGAAATTTCTGTGTTACGTTGCTGCCAAATCCCCCTGAAAATATTCAAGGGCCATAAAGTGTGCACGACAGTCACATATTGCAGTTCTAGAAATGGATGTGAACCCATAGAAGACATCCATATGTATCCATTTTAAATGTATAAATGCAAGAAAAGGAAAGTAAATACTCTAGATGGAGACGGTAAATGTGTCACATGCCACTTGGCATTTGTGAAGTCCTGGCCATTTTAAAGTGTATCAGGAGGGTATGAAAGGGAAGTCAGCAGAGGAATTTGAGACTCAGCTCAAAGCCTAATATGCTACACAGGAGAAATTCCAATGCATAAACTCAATGGTATGACGGATGAGAAAAAAGATGCAATCACAAAGCTCATTATTCAAAGCAACATATATTTATGCCCGATGAAAGTCCTTCCTAAGAACAATTCTGAATTCTTTCATAAAGATGACCACAAACTTCATCTAAGTTCCTTCATTTAGCTCTGGAAACAATGGAGTCATTTTTCCACCACGTTGAGGAGTGGATTTTCTATTCCACTCACTTCCCCTCCAGGTTCCTGAATTGAGTATGGAGACATGCTGTTGTTCCACCTAAATTTCTATAATTTTCCTTCCATATTGACATATTTGAAATCTTATGGAGTTCCCCTAAGTTAAACCAGAAACCATGATGGTGTTTGTACCTAGAATCTTCTGACTGCCTATGCTACATTAATAACATTAATTTGTTTGTTGCCAGCTGTCAAAGTTGACTCTTTTAAAGAACTTGCAGACCAAACAGAAAAAAACTTTCCAAAGCCAATTAACAAATATATTAAACTAAGTAAAAAGTTCATTTATGTCAATTTCAACTTCAATTCCTGAAAAATATTACTGTCAATTAATAATGCATGCAACTTACAGAGCTTTTTTAATCTTGAAAGAGATTTATAAACATTAACTAACTAAATTGCCTGATCTTTTCCATTGTAATTCTACATATATATAAATAAGTATATATATATGTGTATATGCATGTAAAATTGGGGTCAAGGAAGAAAAAGGCCATTAGGTGTCTAGAGACTTTAGTACTACAAAGGCAAGAGCAGAACACTGGTTTAATTTATGCACAAGCTGCTTCTTCTTCCTAATGAATGTTTTTCATCTTCAAAGAAGCTCCCACCCAAGCCAAATGACCAGTAGAGGACATTCCCATTACAGCAAACCCTTTCCAAGGTTTTTCCAGTACATAATTTAACCTGCCTAGTACTATCTTCATGCATTTAAGGCATTGCCATCTTCTTTGCCCTGAGACCTCTCCAGGGTTTTAAGGTTTGCAGTTTTTCTGGGTTTGTTGGCTTTTTTTGGCAGGGGAGGGGGAGTGGAGATTGCTTGCTTGTTTGTCTAATGAGAGGGATTTCTTAATTCATCTAAGTCATCTTAGCAGCAGAACAAATATCCTGTATGGCTCTAACTAGGCAAAATAACACCACTCTCTTCGAGATCATCACTGAAATATTTTAACTCAATGTGCAATCATTTTTGCCTCCTTTTCATATATGGTCCAGCCTTGAAATACAACTCTTATGGGGCTACCAGGAAATTCCTGTAAACATAATGCATGAATCCTTAAGGGAATACAGCATTTATCAGCTAAATTCATACTTGTCTTGGTTTGTAAGACAGGTATCTGTAAAGGAAGGCAGGAACCTCCTTTGAAATGAAGAAAAATGTAAGCTCTCGCTCTTTCCCTCCGAATTATTATATTTCGAAAACACGGGGCTCTCAGGCACAGATATGGGAATAGGAATAACAGTTCTTTACTAATATATATAATAAGGTAAACTAACAACAATAACTACAGTATTAACAACNTCAAGGCTTTTCTCTCAGCTAAATGGGAAAAAATTCTACTAGCTAAGAAAAGAAAACAAAGGAAAAAAAAAAACAAAAGACACCTAACCCCCAACAATACTTTTCTCAGTCTTGAAGAAAGATATTATAATTCATATATCAGTTAAATACTTTATGTAATTTGGCAGTTTTACATATATTTAGGCTAGAAAGTTGTTGAAATGCTTATGCAACCTTTTAAAGGATTTTTCTTTTTCACTGCCAGATAAAGTATGATCAGATGAATTATATATAACAATGATGGCATTGTAGGATAGGCTTTATCAAAGATCATTACAGTCACTAAAAATACCACAGAAATGCACATGCGCTGTCCTTTTGTAAAGTTGTTAATCAAAACTAGAGACGTAAAGATGCATCAGTTTAATAAATATGAAATCTGAAATGTTTTTACACCTTCAGGAATGATTTCTCTTGATTACAACCTACAGATAGGAATGATTATCTAACTGACATTACCTGAAATGCAAATTCTATGAATTCTGAAGAAAAAAGGTACCTACTTACGACAATGGTGGAATACCACACACTGAAATATAAAAATTCGATATATGGGAAACACATATTCTGGCATATTTTTTCAGGATATTTTATTATTATTTTTAATGTATTTTCAATAATTTTATTAGAATGAGTGATACACCTGAAGTTTGTGATAACATAGACATTGTATCACAGTTTCATGGAATTGGTGCCTTCATAGATGACAGGCCTAAATTTCAAAGATCATAATGGTTTGGATGGTTTATTAGTTTCTGCATATTTTTCACATAAACAGATTTATGAGCACATTATATTTTAGTACTGCCATTAAGAAAATATGATTTTTATAGTTCTAGACACATTTGGAGTAATTCAACGTGCTTTACATATTTATGAGGGAATTTTAGTTACAGTGTGCTCATTAAAAGCTAGCACCCAAACCTAGACATTAATAAATGTTTTAATTAAAAAGGGAATATCATCTGGGATGAAAAATATATTCCCTATTCTTCTCCAAGAACTCCAGAAACATTAATATGATCATTATAACCAATAGTGCTGGTTATTTTTATGCCTGCAGCATCTACAGCTCCCAACAACAGAACACAAGCCTTTGCATCAGGCGCTGTATAAACAGGTACCAATATGCAATAAAGATACAGTACTTGTCATGAGATGTTGTAAGGAATTAATAGAAGACAAATTCAATGTAGCACATTTTCACCTACAACTGTTACAGATGCAGATTGAGAAGGAGGTTCCAGCTGTGTATCTCACTGGAAAAATAGAGCAGTTGGGAAGGGACCTTAGAGATTATGTAGTTCAAATCCCCCACCATGGACAGGGACTCCTTCCACTAGGCCAGGTAGCTTAAAGCCCCACCCAGCCTGGCCTTGAACACTTCCAGAGATGGGGCATCCACAGTTTCTCCTCACCACCCTCACAGTAAAGAATTTCTTCCTTGTATCTAATCTAAACTTATTGTCTTGCAGTTTAAATCCATTATCCCTTATCCTATCACTATACACTCTTGTGAAAAATTCCTCTCTACCTCTGTTGTAGCACCTTTAGGTAATGGAAGGTGTTCTAAGATCTCCCTGGAGTCTCTTCTTCTCCAGGCTGAACAAACCAAACTTTCTCAGCTTGTCTTCATAGAAGAGGTAGTCCAGCCCCTTGATCATCTTCATGGCCTCCTCAAGTCCACATCTTTCTTATGTCAGGGCCCCAGGGTAGAGTACTGTATCCAAGTGGGGTCTCATGAGGGCAGAGCAGAGAAGGGAGAATCACCTCCCTCAACCTGCTGGTCACACTTCTGATATAGCCCAGGGTACAGCTGGCTTTATGGGCTGTGAGCACACATTGATAATGCATATTGAGCTTTATTTTGTGGTTTAGAGAGGTTTCCCACCACTCCCAGTGCTCTGTAATCCTTCTTAATACTCTTAGATGGCTCCTGACCTTTTCAACGGTGATCCAGGGGTAGCTCCTCCACCTGAGTAGGTCTGCTACCTGTTTGTGCCATAGGAGAAAAGTGCAGGCACTTACTGCAGCCCAGGCCTCTGCTGCATCCTGTCTCTTCAGCAGCTCCATCTAGGTGGAGGTATTGGCCACCACTGGGATGGATGGTGCAGACCCCTCAGACGGAGCTGCAGCCTTTGCTCTCAGGGGAAGATCCATCATTCTGCATGGAGAGGCAGGTGGGATAAGTGGCCTTGGCCTGTGCAAATGGTCACAGAATGGTACCCAGTTGCTGTGTTATGTGGATCTCAAGCGTCCCCATCTGGAGAGTAGAACATTTCATTCTGCACATCCTCCTATGCAAACTGCTGTGCCATGACCTGTTTGCCCATCCTGGTTGCAGTGCTCCTGTTGTAACCTACAACAACCTGCTGATTGTATCCTACAGGATCATTATCATCCTACAAGATGCAGTATTACACTGCATCATCATCATTATCCAGAACTGCATTGGGGTGCACATACAACCAAATCTTGATGCAATACAGCACCTGAGTCTCTTGACCTAGAGAAATGAACAAAATAGTTCATAGTAATGACTTAATGTTGACTATTGCAGTTCACATTAAAAAGACATCATTTTGAGCAACAATTTTTATTGAAGATATAACAAAAATGAATTGCAAATGGTCGAGTGTCACTGTCAAAGACTGGGTTACACAAAAGCTGCTGTGAAGGAAAAGAAAACTGATAACATCCAAAGGCAGAATTCCACTTTTAGATAATGAGAGATTTGAGCATCTTCCTGCTTTTTCTGTCTATATCCTGGAACTGGTTTCAGAGCTTTTCTTCTCCTGTATCTCCTATATGTTCACATCAGTCTGTGAATACCATGGTAACATTTCCTCTAAATGCCACTGCATCACTGCCACCCCCAGAAAAATTCTCATTCACCATCCTTGATTGTTCAGCCTCCAGATTTCAACATATACTGATTCTGACTGCCTACTTCCAACACAGAAAGAAAAGCAATCTCACACCCAAATATCTGTCCCACCCACCAGCAGTTCCTTTAATTTCTGTATTCAATGATTCAGTTCTCCATTACCTTCTTCCACAGTTAAACTTTACTGATGTTAATTTTTAGTGTGTTTGTTGTGCATAATATTATATAGCATTCAGTATAAGACAGCTTCAGAAGGTGCCAGAGGATTTTAGACAGGAAAGCCTGTGCATAAAAAATTTCATTGTTGTTGGTTACAATCCACTCACTTAAATAGGAATTCATCTGCCCCAAAAGATTTGCAAAATAAAGCATTTAATGGCCATCAGATTACTTTCAGTGGCTGACAACTCCCTGAAAAGTATACATTCCAGGTAAACCCTCCCCTTTTCCACTGCCAACACAATAACCAGTTCAGTCAGCTAGGCTATGTCCCTCTACCTTTTTGAATTGAGCAGGGAGAACGACTATTCCCAGCAACCAGAAGAAGGAAGATATTGTGTAGGAGGGAACCTGCTCACTGATGTGAAATTCCATCAATTTGATGAAGCCATTCCATTGATTTCAGTGAAACTTCTGCTTTTTACAGAAGCAGGAAATTTGGCCAAGACAGCCTTCAGCCATCTAAAAAGCACTGCACAAGTCACAGCAGTCCTCTGGGAGGAAGATCCTGTCTTTCATGTCAGAGTCATGTCATGCCACTGCTTATTGAGTCAAACCAGCTTTCGGCCATACTTAACATTCAAAACATTAAAGACAAACTATCTTCTGCATCTACATCAGTGGCTGTTTGACAAAGTCTCTAATATTGATTTTCTTACCAGAAATTGAAAATCTGTCACTCTGAACACTGACTCTCCCCTTGACTCCCAACACAGTTCCAAGTAAGGTAAAGTGAAATCCACACAACCACTAAAGGTGGTAGCAGGACACTCACTCACTTTGGGCTTCACAGAATCACAGAAAGTTCTGAGTTGGAAGGGGCCCCCAAGGATCATTGAGTCCAACTCTTCAGTGAATGGCCCATACAGGGAATTGAACACATAGGCTGGGTGTTATAGGCACCATGCACTAACCAACGGAGCTCATCTCTGAAAGAGCTGACTGAAAGCTCTTCAGGGAAAATTACAATCCCTTCTGCTGAGAGTGAAAGGATTTTCTTCTTAAACTTTTATTGATTCCAGCTTGAAAAACACTTAGATTCCATGTTTAGGAAATTACACTGAGATAGCTACTATTGTAATGCACAAAAGGTTCTTTCAATATCTTAGGTTATCCATTTAAAAATTAAATGATCCTAATTTCATTTATTAAAGAAAAATAAAAAGTCAGTTCAAAGGTAAATAGGTATAGGCTATTATGGTCTATTAGGAGTTTTGCTACTCTGGTAAAAAAAATTCAACATCTGCATACTTGCACTGGTTTTGGATAGCATAGAGATAAATTCTTTCATAGTGCCTGGTGTGGGGTTGTGTTTTGGATTTGTGCTGGAAACAGAGCTGATAACACAGGGATGGGTTTGTTATTTCTGAGCAGTGCTCACACAAAGCCAAGGCCTCTGCTGCTCCTCACTGACCCCACCAGTGAGGGGGCTGGGGGTGCACAAGGAGCTGGGAGGGGACACAGCTGGGACAGCTGACCCAAACTGACCACAGGGATATTTCAGACCATATGGCACCACACTCACCAATGGAAGCTCCAGGAAGAAGGAAGTGGGAGATATTTGAAGTGATAGTGTTTGTCTTCCCCAGTCACCATCACACGTCATGGAGCCCTGCTTTCCTGGAGGTGGCTGAACATCTGCCTAACTATGGGAAGTAGTGAATAAATTCCTTGTTCTATTTTGCTTGAAAAGCACCTTTTGCTTTCCCTATTAAACTGTCTTTACTGTCACCAATGAGTTTACTCACCTTTACCCTTCTGGTTCTTCCCGCCATGCAACTGGAAGAGGAAGACCAAGCTCAGCTTGCCCACTAGGATTAAATCATCACATATTAAAAATTATCCAGAGAAGTACAACTCTGTCTGGATTTGAGAATAAATCCATATGCAAATTTGGATGTTTCTTTGAGACTCTCCTACCTATTTAAATCTTGCTCCCATCCTTTATTTGCCATCAGTCTGGTAGAAATAGCAACATGGAAAGGGAAAACATACACAAACCAACAAAGACTGGACTCCAGAGAATCAGTGGCTGATATTGCTCTGGTAAGTCTGAAAGATTTAGCCATTGACTTGTACTAAAAGAATAAAAAAAATTTAAAAAAAATTTTAAAAAGTGGTTTCAGACCACTTACAACCCTACAATGGATCACAGATAGTATCACGGATATGAGACCTGTGTTTTCTGCAACATGTGGACAGGATAATATCTCCTGTTTTGGGGATAGATAAGATTGTGGAAAAACTTGTGAAAAAAGATAGATACAACTTGTGAAAAAGAGAAAAACACCTGTGCAGGGAATGTCCATATGGGAATGACTCACAATTTCCAGATGTAAAATACTTTATTCAGGTTATGCTACTATCAGGAATTAAAATAAAGCTCATGTTCATACTGATCAAATATTAAATGACCCACTTGGTTCTGGCAAGCCAGAATTCTCCCAGACACAGCCTGGGCACGATCTGGGTGTTAGTGTGGATCACAGACCACTTCCAGCTTGGGCTGTCTGGACATGACTTCTGTCTCTGTGTCTCAGGCTGGTGAGAGATCTTTGCTGCATGGAAAGCAGCAATGCCATGGTGTGGCAGGCTGGGTCAGGGCCAGAAGATTATTCATTTATTAGCACACTAACCTCTGAGCATCTGCTCATATCATGTGTATAGTGAAAAAGGAAATATTTCCTGATGTATATTCCAGCATACATGAAAATATTCACTCTCAGAAATTTCTCTTGGTGCCCAGTTATATGGTAAAGCACACAAAGATCCCAGCTGGAATCACATAGCCTCACACAAGTGATGAAACAGAGTCCTCTCTTTCCTTGAAAGAGTAAGGAAATTCCCAGTTTTATTTGTGAAGAACACTAATTTTTAAATTGCATCCCTGTGATGACAAAGTCTTGAAACTCATCTTATTCTCCATCCTGTTATAAGTGGCTCTCCTTGAGAGCCACTTATCCTCACCTCTCTAGAAAAATCCCTGCAAACCATTCCTATCTATATGGTTGGCATTAAGAGGGTCTGGGATGTAATAAGTGACCCAAAAGGAACCAGGAAAGTGCCGTTCTGACAGGAACAGAAAGGCAGAAAAGATTGCTAGAGGCATCAAGAAATCACACCGTATATTTTGAACTTGTGCTGCAGAGACAAATGTAAAGAAAGAGAAAAAGCAGTATGGCAACAGCAAGAGAATATTCAAAGAAGATTCTGTGTCTCACAAAGATGCAGGCCAAACAAACCAACTCCAGACACTGGATGAATTACAGCATTTTCTGTCTCTTCCATAAGAAGTCCGAGACACAAGACACAGTTCAGACCCAAGTCTGAATTTTACTTAAAAACTATTGTGTATAGGTGGAAAATTCAAGATTAAGATTCTGACCCTGATCCAGACTCACATTAATCAATAAAAATCAAAAATCCCTGAGAATAAGTGTATGAAAAACAAGCACTCAGAAGTATAAGATTTTGGCACTAAACCGATAAAAAGTTCTAAGATTCTTCTCCACTTTAGTCTACTACTGAGACCAGATCTGAAGTGTGTCAGTGCCAAGTTTTTGCAGCAATGTCAAGTTGTACAGAGAAATTCAGCAGAGGCAAGTGGTCCTGTTTCAGTTGCTGCAAGTTCCAAAGTTTAAGGACTTGGATGATAAATTGTCAAAATCAAGTTTGTTTGCTCAGCATTATTTTGGCACTTCTATCTAAATGCATAATACCAGTCTCTCTGGCACGGTTCTGCTCTATCTTTTCACAGCACCAGCTTTTAAAAAAGTCAGAAATTTTTAAATGGAAAAAAGACATCACAGTGTCACATACCGAACTTCCTCCCCTCCCAGTTCAGCATCACAGTTAGAGCTGTTAAAGCCATCCCCTGATACCTTGATGATGTGTATCAGCTGTGACAGTGATGAAGGCAAATACTTTTCTACAAGTGTTCATGGCTAGTTGCTGTATCAAAAAATAGTCAGGACTCTGCAGAGAAGTTTATTCTGAATGGCTCTCATCTGAACGCCCAGAGACTTGTGACAGAGGCAGAATATTAGCTAGTAGTAATCTGAGAGATTACTGATGCATGGAGTCATGAAAGCATTTGGACAAGTGATCTTCAGACAACAAAAGCAGCAGACAACTTCTTACACAGCCTCCTGAAGAGACCAGAAAAAAAGCAGCTCCCACTGGAATCTGGGAGGGAGCTACTTCACCTGGAGAACAATGTCAGGTAGTTCATCTCATTCTGACTTTTCTCAGAGGAAAAAGACCAACAATTACTAGTTCATTACAGTTGAAGTAGTGACACAATAGTTCATCCTACCTTATTTAGCCAACATTTCTTACTGTTTGTCTTTGGTTCCTGAACTCATTACTTAATATACAGAGCTTCCACAGGCTTTTCTTTCCTACATCTGTGCCTTTGACCCTGCTTCTCATCAGCAAGTTTTTGACATACACATTAAACCATGGTGTAATGATGAAACAGAGCTGTCAATTAACAAAAAGTTCTTGTCTTTGAAGTCTTGCCAACCCCTGAAGGACATGCTTTTACTTAGTCTTAAATGAACCTGTGGAAGCATTTTATGGACCGCAGACAAAATAGAAAATCTTTTAGGATGCTGAAACCTTGCAGTCCCAGATAAATAAATCATGTGGACTCTATGAAGGTTCAAAGACTGAAGAAAATATTCTGATATACTGTGAAGATTTGGATACTGACTAGGCATTTGCGTGAAATTCATCCTTTGAAACCAAACTTGGAGCTATTCTGGGAGATACTCCCTCATGAATAAAAAACAACAGGGGAAGAGTATAAAATAATCAGCGATATGTTCCCACAAACCCCATCATGACATACAAAGAACCACACTGACCTATAAAAGGTCAAATTGCAGGGACAAAAAAAGCCTCAAAAAGTGTATCTTCAAAAGGCTACTGTGACTAATGTCAGCAAAGATTCTGGTAGAGAAAGCAATTGGTAAAATGTGTTTTTTAAAATTGATCACTGGAAGAATAGACAAGGTCACATGGGTGCAGTTGTGCTGGCAGTTCTACCTGGAAGGGTGGGGACAAGATGAACCAACTTGATGGTTTTAATACTGTTTGAAAGATGGAAATAGCTTCATTCTCAGTTGGGCTTGCATATGCTCTGAGCTGGCCCCAGACCTGAGCTCTGAATACCCCAGGAGACCTTCTGAAAGGTGACCTGCGCAGCAGCACCACATAACAGAGCCACCACAAGGACACTAGTCCTTGCATTAGAAGGCAAATGAAGAGTCCATCTGCTGTTTCTAAGGCAAAATAAAGTACTACTTCCCATACTGTTTCTGAATCAAACTTAAATTAGTCTTCTCTGACTGGCCTTCTACTGATAGTCACAATAACACTCTTACTTTAACCTCTGTTCTGGGGAACAACCTTCAAATGCCGCCATGACAGATGGGGAAAGGTTGTTACATGCTTTTGTGGGATTCTGATTTCAAAAGGACTTGCTCCACTAAGTTATTATACTTTCTAACATTAACACAGCTTTAGTTGAGTAAGAAAAAACAATTATAGTACAACATTCTCAACTTAGACTAAAAGGGGAGGTAGGTCTTCCTTTCTCTCCAATTACAGCAGCTCTTTAGTCTTTCCCAACTGTCCTTTACTGCCATAACTATCTTCTTTCCTTCTATTTTTTCCTCATCATCAAGTTTGTTTCCCTTATTAGAAGACATTATGCCCAGATTAGAAGCTTTTTTCCTTGATGGCTAAAATTGTTTATTTATCAAGATACACATTTTCTGTCTCTTTTCTCTATTCTTCAGCCCTTTAACCTTAACTTTACGTTCCACATCTGTCTCCTTCCATGACAGTTGAACTCTTTGACCCAGGATTAAGAAATGAGTTCTTGTTATTTTGTTGCTCTGATTTATTATTCTTTTGTTCCATGTCATTTTGACTAACTTGTATTCAGAAGATAGCTAGTTACACAGTAGGGGTTGTTTTAAAGAGATAAGCAATTTTCCTGTAAGCAATAAGGAAATTCAACTTTATGTCTCCTTTGTCAAGTAATACAAAAGTAAGTTTTCTAATTACCTTAGAGGTTAAGTCTGTCATTAGCCTAAGGCATTACTTCCTTCTCAGATTATTAGGTGAGAACCATAAGTTTTAAAGATATTGACCAGGCCAAGGCTAGGCTTAATGTTATTGTTTACTGTATGTGCACATTCTCCCAGGAGCATCTGGAAGAACCACTTTTTCCAGTAGCAATAAATTAGAGAATATACGAGTAAATAATTGGAGCTCTTGAATGCAATGTACCAGATTTCCAGTCCATAGCACATGATGGCTAATTATACCCGTGGCTGGAGCTGCAATCTGAAAACACTTTTGCTGTTTTGAGTACAGATATGATTCCCACAAACAGAATGAAAAAGTTTGCTCTCAGCTCATACCTGCTATGATGACCTCCACATTTATGAGTGACACTGGAGGGAGCTACTAACAATCCAAAACAGAGAGCTCAAAATACAGAACATTTTGCAGAAATATTACTTTGGGCATTTATCTAACTTCAGCACTTGGTAGGATACCAGGAACACAAAAAAAGAGAACCAATATGTGCAAGCAACAAATCTAAAAGCCAGCATGGGAGGCCTTATGACGGTTCTGTGCACCACAAATGCTTTTTAGTTAATCTTTTGTAGTTTTCCAGGGGATGGATGATGGAAAAAAAAAAAAAAGCTGATGAAAGAAAGTGTCTTATTCTTGTAAAGCACAGACCAAACTTCTAGAATTTAAAAAAACTTGTTCAATTCATTCCTGAAATTCATTAAAGCAAGAAAAAAATGACAGCTTGATTGTAAGGAATTCACCAGAAGATCCTAGCCACAGAAAATTTTGCTTCATACTTAAAAAAAAAGAATGAAAAAAATTTTTCCCAGTAATAATGGGGAAAATTTTCATTACTTA
This sequence comes from Anthoscopus minutus, assembly GCA_013399455.1. Taxonomy (NCBI): domain Eukaryota; kingdom Metazoa; phylum Chordata; class Aves; order Passeriformes; family Paridae; genus Anthoscopus; species Anthoscopus minutus. Next base: position 23,861 of record VWYI01010704.1, read on the forward strand.
CATATATTTCCAACCCCTAAAAAATATTCTGGGCTGTAGAAGCTACCAAAAAGAAAAGGATTCATCAGTGGTATAAGCTTTCTGAGTATTTAATTTAAAAGATCAGCCCTTAGCAGGAAATACAGTGTAAAATTACCTATCTGCTCATTATAAAGATCTAACTATGCAGTTATAATCTCTGTGATATCTAAGCAGCTATTGAACCATGTAAATACAAAAAGATTGATAATAAAGTATTTTCTGTAGTTCCTTGTTCTTTTATGTTTGTCTAAGCTTCTTCTGTAAGGAGGGGAAAAAACCTTCAATCCCCTCTTCGTTTCTAAGCAAAAGATCAACAATTCTGAGTGAAGCAACAATATCTACCCCAAGTCTCCTCTTTTCTTTGTGGAAGAGAAAAAGAAGAAAAGTAAGGAGTGAAGGGCTATCTCATTGTAACAATGCTTCCTTAGCTCCTTGTAAGTCAAATCAAATCCAAATACGAACATCACTTTAAAATCAGTCTGGATTAAAGTGCAGGAGAAACATTAGTTAAAACTTTTATAGAAGAGTTTTTAAGTAGAAGTGACCTTGATTTTCTTCCTTTCCAAGAGCACAGGCCATCCAAATGGGACAAGTTTCCTATGTCTTTAATTCCTGTATAATGTTTAGAGACCAAATAACAATATATAATGAGTTTTGTAAATGTCGAGAAAATGTAGATGGGAACTGCAAGAAATGATGAGCTCACAGAATCAGAGGAAGCAGCGAACACATTAAGAATATTTGTCTTTCATTTTTTCATAAATAAAATTCAGAGGCTTAATAAAAGCCTACATAAATGAAGTAGCAATGTGAAAGTTTTGTGCCAGTGACCTCTTCCCCTTTCTTTTGATCCAACAGCAGCAAATCTGTTCTATTTCATATCCATGAAAACAGAACAAGTCCCTCCTAGAGTATGAAGTAAAGAGAAGTTCACCATTTTAGGAAAACTCAGATGACCCCTGCTTGTATCTCTTGGTGATTAGGTACAGGTTATTAGCTTAGTTATAGCTCAGACAAGGCATGGAAAAGTGCTCCAGGTGACTAGCAACCCATCTGTCATTCACTTCCTCCTTTCTCTGCTCCTGATAATTTACTACTCCTGCTGTTCCCTTCCCACCTACATTGTCCCTTCTGTAATTCATTTACACAATCTATTCAAGAGTACTGTCCTCAGAGTTTAACATCATTTCTTTATACCACAGCTAACAGTTGTTTCACATAACAAATAAAAGTTATTTGGAGATTAACATTCCAATAAGTTACAATACGTAACTAAACAAAGTACTACTGGTTACAAATTACCAAACACTCTTCATTTATGGTGTAATAACAAAGTAACTTATACTGTTAGAAAGAAAAGTTGAACCTGTCAAAATAACTGAGACTAGTATTGCTATTATATCATTCATAACAGATGCATTTTTTCCTTCGGTCACCCTAGCCTAAGTGATATGCAGCACTTTCTTTCTGGCAAAGAAAGCAGGAGCTGTAACTACCACAAAACAAATTCCATAGTTACAGAAATGCCAAAGGTATAATGGGAACAGATGAAAAGAGGCTAAGGAAAACATAATAAGAAAAAAAGTTGATAACTAAACCGTTACAGTGATGCTGCTTGCTGAGTTGACATGTTTTTTTCTTTATGTGGAATATACTGTACAATTAAAGTCATTCTCGAGGGGTTTTTTTACTGTTTTTACTTTTTATTACTTTTTTTTTTTGTAATCTGCGTAAATTGAAAAGACTTGTAATATCATAAATCACTGACTGTGATTTTCTTTTACTGCAACACAGCTATGTTAGTCTGGTATAGATAGTGCATTATGCCATCAATCATCAGCTTTTACTCTTGCCCTGGAACAGAACTAACAGAATTCTGGGCATCATAAGGAAAAGCTATGCTGGTACATTAGAAGTCACATTTTTGTGTTATTATAATTCTAAAGCTGTATACTAGGAAAATAGGCTCATAGTTCTTGTGGGAAAACAAATAGCCCTATCTTTCCACATCTTAGGAATAAAATAGCAGTATATAGTTTCATTACAGATTATTTAACCAAAGCCCCATTTCAATCTCCATATTTACTAAAATTACTCCTGAATATCTCTCAATCTTCCTTAGTCTCTGTAAACATCATTAAGTGCATTTTTTCTTCCATGGCCATCTAAATGTATTTAACATCAGTAAATAGGTGTAATCATAGTAATCAGAATTCTGGATTCCAAATATTTTTCAGAATAATGCTGCAATACCTAATCATAAAAATAATTTTCATGTAAAAATTATGGGACATATTATTTCATCATTTTATAGAAAGCTTGTAATTGATCTTTCTTTGAGATTCATTTTACCTGACTTTCTAGACTTACTGCAAGTCACTGTCTTTACCAATTTTTAGTCAAATTTTGAGATGAACTCCTGACTGCTGCAGCATCCTCTTCTCTGACCCAATGTTTATCCTCTGGGTCTGAGAAATGCATCTGCTAGTATCACTTTTTTTTCTTATTGCTTTAATTATGCCACTCATTCCCTCGAGTTTCTCCCTCAACTCATTACATTCATCTCCTTCAAAGCCCCATGGAGTTTTGTTCTTATTTATCGTCCCCCAGTTGTCTTTGCTTTTCTTTCCATGCCAATCTTGACCAGCCAGTTTGCCAGCAGATAATATAGGCCTTTTTGGTTTCCCAACTCACTATTTTAACTACAAATTCAGTCACAAGATTTGTGCCACCTCTTTGATTAAGATCTTACTGAAGGCTCATTTCTGCTGTGCTGCCTGTGGGTAATCTCTACCTAATAGTAACATAAAAGCTTAACAGTAACCTTATTCCTAAAAGCAATTGTTCACACTGTTTGTATGTTCTTCATAACTAATCTATTTTAATGTGTCGATTGTGAACTCCTCAGGAAATCACATGCCAGGTGTCTTATCAAGGAGGAACACACATCACAGGAGGCATTTCATCCATCATCACAGCCCCTAAAGGTAACCATTTCTACCCTGGTTTAATAGAATTTTGAGAATCTAAAGTGGAAAATGACTACTGAATTACTTATTCTGTCTCAAAGAAGTGACTTGGTCAATCTCCTCAAGGTGCAACAAAATAGGATGCCCAGTCTCCTGTTAAAACTACCCAGGGAAGTACCTTCTCTATTGCCAGACCCTTCATATTTCTTTTAGCTTGGGGATTGCCTTTCCTCAGGCTTCCTTTATTTATTGCAATTTTATGCATACTTACAGAGCACATTTTTTTATAGTAAATAATGGAACTGCAATCTATTCATTCATTATTGATAGGTTTTGGACTCCTGCAGACTGAGTACATTTTATGAAGAACAAGTGATACATAGCTTCTTTTGGAATATAGTCCAAGATCTGTATTTTTTCTCATTAGTCATTTCTGAAATCCCACAAAGTCATAATCAGAAGACAGCTGGGCTGCCTTTATCAGAAGGTACATCCATCTCCAATCCTGCAAACTCACAGGCACCAGCAGATATCCAAGGTAGAAAATACAGGAGCGGGTGAGTTCCAGTTTAGCTATGGAAATCTATCCATTTCAGTCCTAAGTACATGATTCTTATGTTACTTCTTAATACACCTTATTTATCTAATGTGATTATATGGCTTTCCAGTGCTTTTAATGGCAAAGTTTGTGTCATGCCTCAGGGCAGTTTTCCATAGTACAATCTTCCCTTTCATTTTTACATCTCCTTTAGAAACAGATATAATTTTTGTTTGTCTGTCTCCTTCTATGCATCCTTGGATTTTATCTAAATTTATCTCTGTTTCCTACTTGTGGTCAATGTGACATCTTTCTAGGGTATACCTGCCCCTAAACAGCCATTCTTCCTGCAAATGTATGATGAAGAGGTCCCAAGCATGGGCTATTTCCTTTTATTCTTTCCTGCAGAATCTTCCCGTGTTTATTTCTCTCCATCAGCACAAAGGCTGCTCGGATGCAGCAGTCCAAGCACCAGGTGACCTATAAAAGTCTTATGGATTAACTTTTCTGCTTGACTGGGTTGCTGCAGGGAGCTGGGGAAGCTGCAGATAAGAAGTTCACCTGGGAGAACCACAGATGCTCTACATGCCAGGAGGAGCCCACAGAGTAATCACGCACTAAACTGGGAATTTCCACCTCCTCCCTCAGTCCTGCTGGATTCCTTTCTACATCATGTTTTACCTGCAGACTTTTTGAAGGGATGAAAAGAAGAATATTTTGCTATTACTCTTACACAGTGCTAACATAGTGCTCTTTTTGTCCTTTGTTTTTAGAGTCTGGAAAAGAGATAAAGGATTTCTTCATCTTCCTACTACCTCCCTCCACTTTCAGACTCTGCTCACTTGAAATTTCCAGCCAAGGAAGGCATTATGTCAAGTACTGTACTATCAGCAACAGTCACAGGCACTTCTTCCAAAAAATATTTTTTTCCCAAGTGATACTACAAAAAATCCCAATTCCAGGAGACTGAGGGGAAGGTAGGTCTGTAATTGACAGTACAGAGATGCTGAGTTAGCAAACATTGAGAAAAATCAGGATAAGTAATATAATTATGTCCATGCAGAGATCTCCAGAACAGAGCTGTGCTGGCTGGGGCACTGCTGCCTTCTCTAAAGAGCTCTTCTGCCAGGCTATACCTCACCCAGCTACTTAGATTTGGGAGCCAAACCTCCCTTGTCTGCATGGCCAGTTTGCACTATAAAGCTCAGAAATCTCTGCACCTTGTTCCATGCTGCAGTGCTCACTCCCTCAATACATTCTGAAGACTTACACTGATGTGTGTGTGCAGTGCATGTAAATAGTATGTGTGGCACTCACAGCTGATGTTAAAAGACATAATTATGCCAATAAATTACACTGATTAATCAAGACTCCTGGTCAGACAAACCACTACCACTACACTGGTAAAAGGCATTACAAATCAGCTGAAGAAAAGCAGGATTTAAAACCAAATGAATCTGTGAGACTGACAGTTAACCAGCCCTGGGGGATGGTGAGCTCAACTGAGCTTCACCTGCAGTTCTGCATCTGCCTCCTTAAATGTGAGGTGCTCCACCTCCACAGAGCTTCTGATAGTGATCCCCAGAGCCAGACTTGAGTTTGTGCCTAATGAAGAATAAAGTTAACAAATACCATGGCTAATTGATATGAATTTCTGAGCTGGTTACATTCCAGCTGAGATACATTTTGTCTGCCTTAGCTTATACAGCTGGAGAGAACAGGAACAACACAGAATCACAGAATGACTGGGGTTGGAAGGGACCTTAAAGACCATCTAGTTTCACACTCCTGCCTTGGGCAGGGACACCATCCTCTAGACCAGGTTGCTCAAGGCCTCATCCAACCTGGCCTTGAACACTTTCAGGAATGGGTCCTCTACAACTTCCCTGGGAAATCTGTGCCACTGTCTCACCACCCCAGCAGTAAAGCATTTCTTCCCAATACCCAATCTAAACCTGTTCTCGGTCAGTTCAAAACCATTACCCATTGTCCCATCACTACAAGGCCTTGTCAAAAGTTCATCTCTTGCCCTCTTGTAGCCTCTTTAGGTGTTGGAAGGTGCTTTGAGGTCTCCCTGGTGTCTTTTCTTCTCCAGGCTGAACAAACCAAACTCTCTCAGCCTGTCTTCACAGGACATGTTACCAGGCACCTTGAATACAGACACCTCAGGTAACATTTGACTAATGCAAATATCCCAGAGCCATGAAAAGTGTTTTCCATGATAAAATGAACAGCTTTAACTTTCAGTTGATTATTTTTTGATATAACTTTTCTCCCACTATGATGTACTTTTTTGTGAGATCATTCAGGAAGCTGGACATTATCTAGGCAGCTTTTTATTTAAAGAAATGATACATTTTGCAGATTATAATACTGTTCTAGGAATGCCAATTATTTCAAAAGTCACAGAAGGAGAAGGGAAAGATTTGATCTGCTCTATCTGTAGCACACTGTTATCTATTGATGCTAGGTGATTATTGAAAATCACTTTTCAACAGTGAAGACCAAACTGTGAATGGCAACCAGATTGTGGGATATTTCAAAAATGTATGTGAAGCTCAGAGAAAGGATAAAACAGAAAATAGTGTTAAAAAGCAGCATAGAGGATTTTTTCAATAATGCATAAGATTGGGACAGCTTGGCATATTCAGAGAAGACTTTTGCTTTAAAAAAACTAAGTGTTCTCTCTGATCCCAAGAGGATCTACCACAGTATCATTTATTTTCTAGCTAATGGGCCAGGTTCACTCGGAAAATTGTTTGCATGCAGCAACACCAAATTAAGCTTCTTGGTGCACCTACCCACTCTGCTGTGCTTTCACAAGCACTCACATATCTGAGCAGCCAGGAGGGCTGGGCATGGATCTGTCTGGAAATGAAAAAGTAAAACCCAAAAAGCAAATTTTCCTCCCAGGTCAACTCACAAGCCCGTTTCTCTGTGCAGCTGCACAACAGCAGGGCCAAGACAAGGGCTGGTGCAAGAGGGACGAAGGGGGAGTCAGTCCTCTGGTATGATGGCCACTAAGTAGCAGTTCATTTCTACCATGGCTTAAGCTAATTTAGCGGTTTGGGAATGACACCTTCTAGGATTAGCTGATCTGCACGTATGGGCCAGTTCTACTGGTGCTTCTGAGCCACTTGACTGTTTTCAGTAGTTTCTGGCAGCAAATCAAGCAGAGGGTGCTGCCTCTCTCTGATTACAGCCAACCTACTTTGCAAACACAGGCAACACTCAGTTGCTGCAGTGTGTTTCCCCCACTATACCTTCCCTGCATCTTCACAGGCAGCCTGGGGTATATTTTTGGCTGAAAGTATGATTCTCTGTAATCTCTCTTTCTGAGTGGAGGCAATAAGATGCCCCCTCTAACCTAGAATTTCATCTGTGGTCTGGGTGATGGGAGATGAGAGGGACAGAGAGGGGCACACACTGGCCTTTAATCCTGCCTGTAATGACTATTATCAGTGCTGCTACACTTACTGACCTGGTGTGTGATGGGAATTCCCTCTGAGGCTGAGCAGATCAAGGATAGCTGCTTTATTACAGCTGGGAAAAATATACCTCTCTGCATAGTGTCAACAGCAAGGTTCAACCTACAAACACCAAATAGTTGCACTGAGGCAGCTCAGGAGCAGCTGACAGTGACCAGTTCCCACCATACTGGCTGTGCTGGGCACAGGTGTGCAGGTACAGCAGACCCCAGCAGCAAAGGAAGTGAGGCTGCATCTGCTGCTGGCACTGGCATGCCCCTAAAAATAACTGCACACCTAACCCAGCTCATCTGAGCAGTAGAATGACTGGACACATGGGTCCTGCAATCTTCCCTCATTCCCACCCTCCTTCTTCTTCCCAGAGCATTCAGTGTATCTCATAACTCTTGTCCCTGTTAAAATTTTGCAGTCATTGCCAGTGATCTGAACATAGGGTTAGTCTCAATAGAAGACAGATCAAAATGAATTTAAAATTAGAAGTGTGTTGTTTTCTCTCAGATAATAGCTAGACTTTCTAATGCAATTGGCCTTTTCTCCCCAGATAAAATGTCTTTGATCTTAACATTAAAAAACCATAATTTCTAGGGATCATGAAAATGTAGTTACTCATAAAAATTATTGTAACACTGCATAAAGTTTATAAGGTAAACTATTTATTGGTGTTTGTTATAAAGTTACAAGTAAAGAGCTAGCATAAAATGTTCTGAATATGCTGAACCTACTTGAAGAGCTGGAATGCAAACTAAGAGGGTATATGTTGGAATCTGGTTTTGTGAGGTTTTATTCAAAGGATTTTGTTCAAAAGACTGTGAGAGAGGCCATCAGTTATCCATCACTGGCAGGGTAGTGTAGTTCTACACTGGCAGACTTACTGTAGTCTGTAAGTAAGTGGCAGGCTTACTGTAGTTCTAAGAAAAATAAGTTCCATCTTGATACAGAACATGAAACTGTAGGCATGGCAGAGGAATGCAGAATTCCCTAGTTAATTCAGTAAAATTAGGTTTACTGGCAAAATCTAAAGCAGTTAATGTTATACTCATTCTCCAGGCATGCCACACTATCATAGATTTGGAGAACATGAATAACTAATTTGTTTCTTAAAGAGATTTTATCTCTTTTAGAAACCAAAGAAAGAAATCCACTCATGTTACTGTATGTCACTACCAGAATTTCCTAAATCATTGAGAAAAGGAAGGAAACACTATAAAGATGGTGATTGTTTTGAAGACTGGAAGTCAATTAAAGATCATCCTATTGTTCTGCTGGCATGATGGCAAACCAGCAGAAACACAAAGATCACTTGACTGAAAAGCCTGAGACTTAAAAGATGTCAATGAATCTCTTAAACACAAAATACAATAAATTACTATAGTATAAAAGAAAATAATGTATATGAAAAATGTATAGATATGTAATAAAATATTGATGAAACTGGTGGCTAGGAATGCAGCCACTTAATTCCTAATCCTTCTTGTCAGTAACCAAAGTTGAGGAGAATCACAAATCACTCTTAAGGATGGATCTGACTGACCTTTCAGAGAGGTAGTTCCAAAGGGACATTATTACATTTGCAGATAGAGAGCTCAGAGTGAACAAAAGCCTCTGGGCAAAATGCTCCTCTTATTATTTTAACACTATAATATAATTTTAATCTCTTTGCAGTAAATGCATGATTCTTGGAGTTAGGAGGAAGCACTTTTATTAAATAGTGCTAAATCCTAGAATACCTTAAGAGACTTCAACAAGAAGAGAAAATCTACAGTACAGCCCAAATTTTAGTCAGAAAGTTGGTGAAGGAGAAAGAGCTGGAGCACATGAGACTCTTTGTTCTACACTACTCAAGTTTTTACTTAATACTTCAATACTTGAATTTCAGAAGTTTCAAGCAGAAAGACTTCAAAGGGAAGACAGTCTCAAAATGTGATCAAGTGCACCTACCCAAGAGATTGGCTTGTTCCCTGTTACATATTTGGATCTTGGTCCCTGACCAAGGTCCAACACTACACCCAGGCTGCTCCACTGGCTCCCTTCCAGATGAGCCCACTAGACACCTTCAAAATTATATTTCTGAGAACTGCTTATTGCACTGAAAAATCACATGAACTTAAGGTCAGAAAATGCCAGAAGCAGGTGTAGAGAGAGCACAGAGCTTCGCACAAAGTCTTAGCTCTCACAAAAATATCTGACAGAAGCAAGAAAAAGAGGTTGACACAGAGGGAAAGAATAAACATCTAGCCCTATATTTAACTTGTGTTTTTTCTCTTACAAAATAAGTTTCCAGGCTTATAAATTAAGGTTGAGAAACAGGAAAAAAGGGCAAATAAGTACAAGTTGCTAGATACTCTAGGTTTGATACTGCAAGCTGCTTTAAACCTTCCAACCTTATTGAAGTGTTGAGAAACAGTTTCTCACAATGAAGGAAGTGAGTATCTGGCAAGATCAGACTGTTGGCACTGCCTCCAGGGTGCATACACTTCCAGAGCAAGAAGTAATCTCTCTTATCTCTCCCTTCATTCCCAGCTTCCATTTTGTTTAAGGACTAGGCAGGTTAAAAAAAACACCACCTTACTCATTTCCATAGTAGTGTATAAAAACAAGGCAAGGAATAATGGAACCGCTCACACATCTCTGCAAAGCTGTGAGAGATAGCACATATCCATTTAGGAGATGAGAGCTGTCGAAGAAACAGACACCAGGAAAAACATGATAAAAAGATCGATCACCTTTGAAATACACCTGCTGGTTTTGCCTGCAGATAAAGTAGAAAAATAAAGACTGTTTTGCCCTTGTGTGGAAAAACAATGAGACACCAGGAGTGTAGAAACATTTCAGATAGTTCTCCCAGCTGCCAAGCTAGGACAGACAGAAATGGGCTGCTGCTATAACATTCACAAGAATAGAATGAGCGTGTGCTTAGAGCTCTGCCACTCATGGTCTGGGTCTCTTGCTCTGCAGAGGAGTTTTCTCATGAACTTCAATGGAGATTACTCAGCCTCCTGTATTTCTCCTCTACAAACATATTTTTTTTTCCAAATTCTCCCACAATTAAGACCAGGTTTTCAAGAGTCTGCAGCACCCAGCAACTCTTGCTGTATGATATATGGCTGGGTAGAAAACCACAGAGGAAAAGCTGACACTGCTTTTACAGAATCCAGTTGCAGATCCTGATTTCATCTGAAAATCACGTCCCACATATAAGTATTACCAATTATAAAATAAATCACACGTCCCATGAAGAGGAGAGTATAAAGTTGATATATCAAATCAAGCCCATTAAAATCCTATTAATTCTTGTGATAGTTCATTACATAGGTATGTTTTTATCTACCATGAGCATTGACCATTTATTACTTCTTCAAAGCATACTTCACAGTGGGACTTCTAGCACTGATTTCAGTGTGCTCAGGATGCAGCCCAATGTCTCTAAGACACAAAGAATAAAACCTTAAAGTTTGTTTTTCTGTTTAAGTTAACAGACTGTGTCAATGAAGGGTAAAGAATTTTGATTGCAGGTAAAAGAATGCAGCTTGAACCATTTTCTTTCTCTTACTTCAGCTACAGATTTTTCAAGACATAATAATCTGTCTCCTCACTCCAGTGAAATGCTATTTTGATAGAATTAATTTTAAATGAGCTCTCAGCCTTTCATAGTTCAGTGCACTAATTACATCCACCCAACACAAACACAAGATGATGCTTCTCATACATGGGGTCGTAGGGATGCTAGAGCCAGGGAAATGCAGGAAGCAGAGCTGAGACACAGTGTGTGATTTGTTCATCTTATTTTACAGGCAGAGTCATAAAAGCACATTCCAGCTAAATGCTGAAATTCTAAATAAGGATATAAACCTGCAGGAACGAGATACATATAACTGAGGATCTTTTGTTCTTTTCATCTTGAGCACAGAAGAATTGAGGAACTGTCATACTGTTAGCCAAGAATGTTCTTAAGGGCTAGCAGTGGGCCAACACTGCTAAAACTATCTTAGATATATGCAGGTGGTCTTTTTTTTCTGACTAACCATAAAGATAATCAAGACAATATTTAAGGTTTGGGCTTCTTTAAAAAAAGCTTAGTTCATTACAAAAAAAAAGTATTAACCATTTTTAAATAAATAATTTAAACACTATTTTTAAAGACATCATTTGTTCATTAGATATGAGAAATCATCAAATATTCCTTCATAAGTTAACTGTCTACAATTCAATGTAAGATTTTGTAAGAGTAGTATTTAAATCTATTTCAGTTCTATGTGCAAGCCACAGGCTGGATGTCTTGGGTTGCAATGCAAAATGTAACCAAAAGTATGTATTCTATTACCATCTGTTTAAAACAGGCATGACAGTGTTCTTTATCTCTTACACAACCCATCCTCCCTCCAGGGGGATAGCATCTGTTAATGGGCCATTGAGTCTCACTGAATGACTGATAAAATTACATCATCCCATTGGGAGATGCTGCACCCAGGGGGAGGAGCCAAGCATTCCTACCTGGATACAATCTGAGACTTGTAACACCACAGGCAGCCTTTCTCCACTGGATTCCCAGAGGAAGATGGAACCCACCTCCATCACCACCAGACCTTCAGAGGAAAACTGCACCCTTCTATAGGATCACTGTTTCAACAGAATCACATCTGTCACTCCAGGAGGACTGCAGCCACCATTTAATTGGACTGCTACCAGCATCCTGACCAACAGGGTGTCAGGTTGTATTCTGACTCTATTAAGTGGATTGATTTTTTTGTACTGCTGCATTTTTATTTTCATTTTCCTACTAATGAACTGTTATTCCTATTCCTATATCTTTGCATGAGAGCACCTTGACTTCAAGATTGTAATAATTTGGAGGTGAGGAGAGGTGGTTTATATTTTTCCATTTCAAGGGAGGTTCCTGCCTTCCTTAGCAGATAACTGTCTTTCAAACCAAGACACTGGAAATGACAGAATGAGGACAAAATAATTTTTAAATATTTAAAAAAAAATATTTGGAAAAAAGTTAGTAGTGGATCCTATATACAGCCATATTTTTCTTCAGTTTTACTTCCCCTCCTAGCCTCAGGGAAAGCAACATCTGAGAAGGAGGGCTTCATCTCATTCAGAAGGCTCTTGAATAATAGTGCTAAGATTTCAATGCTGCAGTGTTCTGCACAATAACTACATTGGAAATGTTAGTTGGCAAATCTTCTACAAGCCCTTATTAACTCCTTATGTAAATTTCAAAACTTTGCCTGTTAAGCATCTATAAATCAGCTCCCAAATTCCCATCTATAGTCATGTAACAAGGCTATTTAATAGATTACTATGCTTAGTAAACATAAACTACTCAAAAGGAGGATTAAATCAGCTAATTTGATCTCCAGCCTTAACTTAAATTAATGTGCTATTTACTTGTCCTGCAATACTTTTCTCTGCTGCTTTAAAAGGTTTTACCACTCTTGGGAAATCTTGGTTTGATAGAGAACTCATTTAGGTTTTGATATCTAAAAGTTAGCACTCTCATTTAAAGTCAGGGTCCAGGTTTTCTCTATGGTAATAAAAAGATAGGTTCCTTTGGCAGTAACTGGTTCTGTATAGGTTGAACCATTCTTTGGAAGCAGTTTTCCTTTTGTGCTAGCTTTTGAGGGAATCATAATTGTGGAATAAGTGCTCCTAAGATTGAAGGCAAAAGTCAGGTCAGCTGAATCTGGGTCATTGGTTCCATAATCGAGTACAAACTCCCTGTAATTACTTAACTCCTTTCAGAAAGAGAACCAAGATTTACAGTCAGTGGAGTGGGAGAGAAGGCAGGGCATGCTCCCTAGTTGAAGGAAATTTGAAAAACTGAAAGAGGGAAGATCCCCAAAATAACTGGTGAATAAGATACTCAGTCTGAGTGCTGCAGACCAGTGTTTACAGCTTGCTTTGTATGATTTGGACTAACTAAAAAAAAATTTCTACCTTAATGGCATAGGTTTTTTTCTTCATCTTGGACTTGTATTTTTTTTTCTTTTTTGACAGGTATATTTAATTTCAAAGAAAACTTTTCCAAATAGCTATAGTCCTGGCAAGTTCTCATGAGTTTACTCCTACACCTGCTCTATTTGAGCTAATCCAAGCCCGAGCCTCACACTGATCTCCTGCTGAGCTGTTCCACACCAAAAATCCTAGCTGGTCAACCAGGTAATCAGATGAACACTTCAATTCTTTAAGGAGGGACGACAGGGACATTCCTCAGCAGAGCAACACACAAGTGTATGGATTCCCTGCAGGCTTTTCCACTCCCTTCTTGTTCTGAGCTGAATGCTATTAACATTGTCTCATGCTAAATAAATAAAATCTTTTGCACTTTAGACATAAAGGATGTCCTGGACTGAAGCATTTTTCACAATTTAGATACTGGACTCAAAGCAAATAACTCTACATCAAGATATGCTCTCAAAGATGAGCCAAAGGAATATTTCCCATGGACTAGCACAAGCCTAAACCTGCTGCTGTCTCTCATCTGAAAATTGCCCAGTAATGCATGTGCACATCTGACTGGTGGGAAGATTATCACACAAACAATCCTAAACGCACGGATTATGGAAATTCCTTTAATATCTATGAAAGATATGCACACTGATTTTCATACAGTCACTTTTAGTTGTATGTTTGAGTGTATGAGTACGTGGAAGGAAAATAATTTGTGGCTGCTAGGAAAGTAATCTCATAAATATATGTGCAATACATGCCTTTCTTTTCCTTCTCTGACCACAGAGACATTTAAGCAAAGCTTTCCATCTTCATCCTTTTCAGGATGAAATCTTTATGGTTTTGGTGTTTCAAAAAAATAAAAATGTTTTATGAAATGCGTTGACCTCTTTCATGCTTTCAACAAAGAAAATGAGCAAGTAGTATAATTCGAAAAAGTGTAAAGACATAATTTCAATTTCTTTTGACCTCTGCAAAAATATCAAACCTTACTATAATAATTTGTATAATGATGAAAAAACAAAGTAACTGTATCAAAGTTTCTTGTTATTTCCAGAACTGCATGCTTTGAAAAAATATTTTTGTGGGAAACTGCAAGATTTCATATCTTCATTTGGTTGACACACCAAAAAGAAGTTTTAAAAGCATCAGAGCTCCCCTGGAGCAGGACTTCTAGATGCTACTAAGCTGAACTGAGCAGTGCCACTCTCCTGCTAGGGCAGGGTCAGCACTCTATGGGCTTCAGGATAGACCTCACTGCACATAAATCTTTTTGACCTGCAGTTTAGCCAAGGGGCTCTGCCCAGTCATTCCTGCTAGCTCTGGCAGCTATGGGAAGTACTTTTAAATTTCTGTTAAAGATTACACAGCATATGCTGCAATAGGGAATAATGAGGGGGTAAAAAAAAAAATCTTTCCAGGAATGGGTGTTGCTGTGTCTGCTTTCCCTTGCCATCATGGAAGAGAACTGGAAATCAAAGCATCCATTTCAATGAGCAGATACCTGGAACTTTGGAGTTCCTCTTCACAATGCAATGTAAAACTTTCAGAGGTCTCAGTTAGGAATCCCACTAGAAACTGCATATATTGAATAGAAGATATAAATGAAAATAAACAGGTTGTCAGAATGACTTCAAAGCAGAAAAATAAGCAGTCTGAAAATCCAGAAATAACTGAAATTCTCACTCCATAAATCTTGAATTAGGTTCGATCATGGTGAATTGCATTGCTTTCTGGCACTAAGCCCTGCTAATTACTTCAATCCTCACTCAGGGAGTGGTGAGATTTAATATTACCATCAAAGTACATCCACTCAGTCCTGCATTAGCCATACAGAAGCCGCAACTCAATTACACACTGAAACGAAGCTCTTTGTTCCCTTTTATACTGTTGGAGTCCTTGTCAACTTAAATTACATGTGAGTCAACACAAAGTCTTAAAGACATAGCCGCCAGTGAAAACTGTTCTGCATGAGGGGGATTAATCACAGATAGCAATTAACATTCTAAGAATGAAGTGCAACTATAAAATTATACAAATGCTAATAAACAAATTCATTAGCACTTATTTTCTTTCTGCTGCAAAGATTAATCAAAGGTCATAACACTACAGCTGACAGGATTCCTGTGATTACAATTCCACTATGCAGTTAACTTCCCCTAATATTCATTACCCTTTTCCTACAAACTGCCATATGGCCCTTAAGGAAGTATGGCCAATGTAAAATTATTTTTTTTTAGCATCAGAGTGATATTCAAGAGCTGAACTCTGCAAAACCTACATGAAATTAAATTGATCGTTAAAGTGAAATCTCAAATTCTGAAGTATTTTTTTACTTAAAATACAACCAAAAAACCCAAAACCCAACAATCTTAAATACAGCAAAAAGAACCCCAAAACCCAACAGTCTTGTCTTTTGAAATCACAGAATGAGTCAGGTTGGAAGGGATGACTGTGGGTCATCTGGTTCAACCTCCCTCCTTAAGTAGAGCCATCCTAGAGCACATGGCATGGGATCAAATCAAGACAGTTCCTGAGTATCTCCAGTGAGAGAGACTGCCCAGCCTCCCTTGGCAGAGAGGTACTTAATGCAATCAGCTCTTGGTCACAGCTACATCTATTGCATGTACTAGGCATGAGTGGAGATGTACCCAGTACAGCTTCAATCTTCTGCCTTAATAACGTGTGAAATGCAATATGACAATACCTAAGCTGTTTCCAAGGAAGTTAGGCTCAGTCCTTGACCTGTACAGGTGACTCAGGTAGGATGCCACATAAAAAATGTGAAATAGCTTCCAGAGCCAAGCTGGTTATCTCTGTGTAGTACTGACCTGCACCTTCTCACCATCTGGACTGCCTGCTCAGGTCAGTGGTAGCTCAAAGCTCTCTGTGCCCAGCCAGGTCACAGACCTTTCTTTTCTCCATTACCTCCTCCTGGCTGGCTCTGATAGCCTGTTTTGTCAATGTTCTGTATGAGCTGTGATTTTGCTTTCTTTCAGGTGATTTTGTCCTCCCATTTGGGCACCAGGCACTACTTTCTTTTATTAATCTTCAAGTAGGTTGTAAGTGGAATAGAGTCTCTGTGAAACTCACTGAGTAATATTCCCACTGTGGTGGCACCTGGAGTGCACCAGGAAAAGAGACAATACAGAATCAGTTCTTGGTATAGGAATTGCTGTGGTATTAGACAAATTATATGGAATTTACTCCTGGCTGAAAGCTAAATAGCATTTCAAATCTTTTTCAGAAACCACTTATAAAGCTTCTGGGCATGCCACTGTCCTAATACAGCCAAACACTGATTCACCAGCAGCTTACAAATGTACAGCAGCATATACATAAGCATACAGACATGCCCTAACACCCACATTAACATCCCTTCCCTGCAATCTGGGGACAGAGTGAATGAGATAAGCAGTCAGTTGAGGGTGGAAAATGTCTCCAGTTAATGACAGTGAGGAATGGTCTTTTCTTCCTGAAAGCACTTATATTGAAAGGCCTCTCTGACATGGTCTTGACATTTCTCTGCACTTGTAATGCCTGAAGCAAGATACAGATTGAAAATCACTATTTTTATCTTTCAAAGGATCTGGGTACCCATCTCCACTTGCTAACATGAGAAAACTCAACCCCTACTTTTCTCCTCCTACAGATCCTACTCATTAAGGAAAAAAATCCTTCAATTACTTCCCTTATTAATAATAAATTAGGAGAGCTGCACTTGGCAAGTGGGCTAGCAGAGATAGAGGCAAATTGCCTTCTTTTAGAAGGTCAAAAGGAGGTTGTGGACAAGTGAATAAAATCCTGAATTTTGGTTGGTTTCCCTATCAAATGCTGGATAATGAACAAAATTAATGCAAACAAAGAGAGAAATGAGAGAAGGCCAACTATACCCTGGACTGCATTAAAAGCAGCATGACCAGCAAGTCAAGGGAAGGGACTCTTCCTCTCTAATCCATTCTCATGAGACCCCACTGTATTATGGCATCCAGCTTTGAGGTCCTCATCATAGGAAACACATTGACCTGCTACAATAGGGTCCAGAGGAGGACATAAAAATGAAGAGATGGCTGGAGCACCTCTCCCATGAAGACGTGCTGAGAGTTAGTGCTCAGCCTGGAGAAGAGAAGGCTCTAGTGAGACTTTATTGTGACATTTTAATACTTAAAAGGGGCTTGCAAGAAAGATGGGGACAAATATTTTAACAGGGCCTGCAGCAAGAGGATAAGAGGTAATAATTTTAAGCTAAAAGAAAGTAGCTTTAGAAAAGTTATAAAGAAGACATTTCTTATGATGAGGCTGGTGAAACATTGAAATAAGTTGCCAAGAGGTGGTAGATGTCCCATCCCTAGAAACGTGTTTTCCATGGAATAGTATCATGATGTGTCATTCTATGGAGCTGTGAGTTCAGTGTTTAAGACCCTGTCCTGGTCAGTCACAAACCAAAGAGAAATTCAAAAGACCAGCCACTGAGTTTCTCACTGTTCCCCCCAAGATGTCTACTGCCATTTGAAATGCCCTGACATCACTTGACTGATTTGTAGGGGCCACACAGGCCTCCTGTAAGACCTACAAGAGATATTCCAGCTTTGTGCAGGTCACAAGCAGGCTAGAATACTTCAGAGTATACCGAGCAGTCATGGCTGTGCACTTGAGTCAAGCCTTAGGTTTCCTCTTCAGAGGTAGAAATCTGCCAGAACTGACAAGAAGTTCAACATCAACAAGAGGAGTTTAGGCACCTACAGCGCATGAAGTCCTATCATTAGTAAATGTCCTCAATGCTTGTGGACAGAATATATGAATCTAGGCACTCATTTGGAACCGAAACCCACTGTGATGCATTTTTATTGCTGCAGGCCAATAAGAAATCTCACCAGCCTAGAGGCACATGATTATAGTGCTTCCCAGAATTTCTAGGTCCAGGCATGGTAACTCTTTCTTAACACAGAGTGGGTCGATTTTACCAGCCAGGAGCTATCTATCCAAGCAAACTTACTGCCTAACAAGCAGCTCCCAGACACTGACTCATGGTTGCTGGAATCAGTAACATTTCCACACTGCTTCAGCAGTGCTGTTGAAACTAGAAATTTGGCTTACCTAACTCTGAAAAAATAGACCTGAAGTTTTTTTTATGAAATCCTCCTCATTTTAAAATACAGTCAGCATAAACAAATTCAGGATATTAGCTCTGGTATTAAACCACTGAAAGGCAAACCTTGTATATCAATCAGGTAAAATAGCAAAGGATCTAAAAGTCCTTTGGAGGTAGAAAAACAGGGATTTCTGACATTATATTCAAAAATGTTTACAAGTTCAATGCAGAATTCTGAAGATTTATGAATAGCTAGGCCATTGACTCTTAGCCTTGCTCTCTTCCTGTATCCAAGTGGACTCAAAGGGTCTCACCAACAAAAAGTCTTGGGGCAAGATAAAGCCCACAAAACATGTAAGAATGCTATCTTGAGAAGCATCCTTCATGCAGGAAGCCTTTATCCCACCCAAAAATCATCTGGGAACCTCTAGCAGATGGAAAAAGGCAGAGGTCGGAATGAACATCAGTGCCTTAGAAGTGAGAAGATACTTATATAAAAATAGAGCTCTGTCCTATGCAGCCGCCTGCGAGGATGTGCAAATTCTGCTGCTGCTGTAATTCTGAAGCCCTTGAAGCTCATTCTCACACATACATTCACATACATTCTTTACAACTGCTAAACAAAGAAGGACACAGCTAGACAGAGACAGAGTAGATTGTACATAATCTGAATATAACTCATTTTTATTAATATGTAAATTAGCAAGTTGCTATCTATGTATATAATTTATTGGGCATGGACATATATGGAAAATGGCATTTGGAGTCTCAAGGCCGAGTCTAAGTAGCATGTTTCCTAGTAGGACATCTAATTTTTTCACATGGTTGCTGAAAGGAGCCATGAAGCATGCAAAGCAGGC
>VWYI01010705.1:0-20612 GCA_013399455.1 Anthoscopus minutus
CAGGATTTGCTGTTCCCTGCTAAAGGAAAGTGCCCTATATCTGTCTCTGCCAGCAAAATTCAGGCTCAGCAGTTTGGTATGACACTAATTTACTTGCAGAGAGATTTATAAACCTTCATAAATAGCAGAACAATATGATTAGATACTACTTTTGTTGATTCCATTACAACAGAGGTTTAAAGATACTAAGAAAAAAAAAATCAAATGGCCCAAGCTGGAATTAAGCTTTCTTAATGGAATGGGAAAAAAACCCCAGCAGTGATGAAAAAGAAACAAAGAATTTCTGCTGTGATCAAGCAGGGAAATTATTTCTTCAGGTTTGATGGATGGATTGCATTAAAAGTTGGAGATCTGAACCACACATCATTCTTATTTGAGATGTAGATTTCATTTGTAAATTTAGTGAATTGTTTAAAAAAATATTTATTTAAGTTTCCACAAGCCATTTGAATATTTTCATACAGATTGGGCTATGTACCGGATCACACCCTCAGAAAAGTAACCAGAGTAATGTGGGGACTTTTTTCATAGTGACGTATTATACTTCTATTCCTTTAATGTGCCATGTCAGCAGTTCTCTGACCATGTATTTTTTAAGCTGAGCAAGGCAGGAGTTACAAACCATCAGCCAGCATATGAAACTGTGGAAGCTCAGCCATATGGTATTGATACGATGCGCTTCTTGCTCTTTGTCTTCTTTCTGACAGTTTCCTGTGAGGAGCAAAGGTTCCCTACTGAAATGAATGTGGACCATTTATATGGTTGTAAACTTCAGCACATGGCTAAGCAACAGTAACTCTTGTCAAAAAATCTCCAATGGACAAGGATTTATTTAGAAAAAAGTTTAAGTGCCACTGTATAAAGCTCAGCTCCACTCTTGCTCACCTGCTTGTTTGGAGAAAATTACATACGTGTACATATTTGCACATGAAAGATTTTTTCTATATTTTCCTGGCAAAATATATTTAGATGCTTATTCAGGTTTCTTTACTGAAGGAAATGAGTATTGAGCGCTATTAGTAGATAGGGAATTTATTTAAAAAGTAGCAGTAACAAATATTCAAATATGACATAATATTTGGTCCTTTCATTCAAGAAATAGGAGATTTTTGCTCAGCCCACTGTCAGATTGCTTTTTCCTGCTCTTGTCCAGTAAAAATTAGCAGTTTGAGCAAAGATGCTGGATTACAATACAAACTTAAGTATAACATACTCTGCCCTATACCTTGGAGTCTAAAGCAAAGATAATTTTGTGCATCTTACTTCTTTTAAAAGATTCATGTTCAATACCCCTATTTTTAAAGCTGATTGCTTCCTAGTGAATATGAAACAATGAAATATAGTCTTGTGAACTGCACCTTTAGAGGAATGGTAGAATAACTGGTTAGGAGCATCACTGGGCTCTGGAGAAGATTAATGCAGTTGGAATTGAATACAGGAAAAGTAGTTGTTTTGAGAGGGTTGGTAGGCTGGAGACTCTTCTTTCTGGTCAAGTCCCTACTCTGAGTCTGTATCTATTTACATCAATGAAGTTTTTAATAGCATTTGACTGTTAACTGCTGCTGTGTCAGCAAACTCAGCAATGAAACATCCCATCAGGGCTAAGCAAAACTCCAGGACCAGTTGTCCTGTCAGAAAATGAATTAATGGGGCCTGCATTTTCTTTAAAAGTTAATCAGTTTCCTGGAAAAGCCAATGGAAATGCCGCAAATTCTTGTTCTGCTTTGGTAGAAACCATAATATTCCAGTAGGGCTGAGGAAGCCATCAAGTGAAGACTCTATAGAAACAAATGCTACTCTTCATAAAAAAAAAAAATTGCAGAGGAAATCCTATTTTTTCTGATATAGTTGTCTGCAAGAAATATAATTGCACAGAACTTGTATAGTAACTAAAACTTACTGGTTTGTAGGACAACTGTGTTCTTTAATACTCCTTCATTAAAGTGTTTGGCTCAATCTGCTTATTACTTTTTTATTTCCTTTTGAAAAGGCCATGCCCCTTCTTTGAAATATGTATCCCAAATATATCTGGGAATATATGCCCGAAATGTTCTCATGTTCTCTGTAGTCAGAAAAATTGTTTTTATTTTTTTCAATTTAGAAAATGAAAATACAGACATGCATATGTGACTTAGAGATATTTTCTTAGATGCAATCTATCCCTTGAAGGAAAAGAAGGAAAAAAAATGTCTGGTGACTTTTTTGGTATTATTTTGTGTTATAGCTCTAACTGCAAGTATACTGAGAGAAAAAAACATCCAGAGGGAATAATACTATAGCAATGGTTATGGATTTCCAGAATAAAGATTTCTGCTTCCAGCAAAGTCAGGATCTTATTAGGTGATAAAAATATCCATAATTTGGATTTTATCTTTAACAGTGCAGAAGACAAAAACTAAATAAAAAAACCCCAAACCCTCTTCCAATTGCATCTTTTGTATGAATCAGTGTAAATGGGTGGTGGATAAAAGTATAAAATTATGAATGTATTAATTAAAAAGAATTATTTTCTATATAACTTCTTTCCAAGTTATATAGAAGTATATAGATAGTGATAACTTATTCTTTGAAACAAAAATATTTTAATGGCAGGCAAGAGAGACTAACTTAACAGCTTTGCTTTATTCATGTTCTATAATGTTTAACAGAAAAATATAAACAACCAATTATTCACTCAGTCATGTATAAACCATCAAACCAATATTTTTCAGAAAGTGACTGAATTAAATATTGTTTGTTTGAATGCACCTCTGCCTGTCAGAAAACAGGATAGAAAAGAAAAATACTGAAAAGCTAAATCTCTCCTTACCTTGGCAAACGCAACATAAATCAAGAGTTCTAGGTTATCTCTCAGTAAATATAAACACATAAAATATCCAGAAAAGGTCTGTTTTAAACAAGTCACATTACAAAACTTTCTTTGAACCTTTAGATTTCAAACATTTTACTGTATGTGAGAAAACTTTTGTGACAGTGACTGACCCCACTTCTTTCCTGCTCCCTTTGATAAAAGATATAATCCTATAGACTTTCTATTAAAAAAATAAATCTTAGTCTTCTTTAATAAGCTGGACCTTTATGTCAGAAAGCTGTGGCACTGAGCTCTGGGACCGCTATTTTTAGTCTCTCAATATGTTTGGGAGAGGAAAGTCATCATCTTGAAATTATCTGTAGGGTTTGAGCTAAGGAAAGATGCAACAAAAAAAGTCCATCTACATTTCCCAGCATAGACAACATAGATACAAATGTCTGTAAGAACATCACTGTGAAAGAAAAAGAAATGAAGTTTAAACTGGATATTCAAGACAAAATTGTTATAGTTTCTCTCACCAGCTGGGAACCCTGGCCTGATTTCCTCATAAGATTCTGTTTACACGCATCATATCTCAGGTTGTCGTCCCTGGAGAGAACAGCTATAGGCAAAGTTTGTGTTAAATTTTCTGTCCAATCCACAGGGATCCTTTTTTTTTTCCCTGCTCCTCTTAACTGCACCACATTTCTTATACTTCACCCCATTTCTTCTGTCTCGGTTTCATTCAGGCAAAAGAGTACTATCAAACTTAAATAAATCAAGGATGGATGCACATTTTGACTAAGTTTTGAATATTCTCCTTACAGACTCATTTCTTCATCTTATTGGTGATTTTCCAGCTTAGTAAAGGTAACCCCTCTGAACTCCATCATCAAAATTATGAAGTTCTACATTTCCACAATTTTACATAAACTTATTGAAAAGTACTGTTGCTAAAAACAGTGTAGTGAATTCAGGGTGTTGGGGACTATTACAAATACTTGTTCTGAGATGTGATCTGTTTGCAACCTCTTTAGAATGTTAACAGGTTTTAGACTGCAATTCAAGGCACATTTTTGAGGAATGTGATAATGGCAGCAAACACATCCTAGCAAGGAGTATTTAAATGTTTGAAGCTTAACTGCATAGAAACAGCATTACTTACATATCTGTATACACCCGAAGCTTTGCATGCAATATATTAAATTGAGAATCTAATTGCTTAGCTTTCATTATTCATATTTTTGCAGCAAGCCTCACAGAGAAATTATGCCTAGGATTTTTGTCTGTATTTGCAAATTGTAGAATTTAGCTAATTAAACTAAATGTCTATGCTAACTGACTTGCCTCTAATTTGCTGTAAAAATTTGCAATGCATTTATTGGGTTCCAGGGAATTTCACTTAAAGCATATTAGTTTAGCAAGAGCATCTCTGAGTTCCCGCATAGATTCTAAAAGCCACACTGTGACCAAGTTGTAATTGTCTCTTTGTTTAACAGCTGAATGTGTTTAATTTACCTCAGTTATCTCTTTATTTTTGCATTCCAAACAAGCTCCAGCTGCACACCTCATAAGCTGGTGTTATTAGGAGAAACTTAAAAAACTTTTAGGAATTCACAAGGTGATTAAATATTTTAATGTGGTTCCTCATTGTATTTAAAACTGTAGTATGTGATGTTGTGTAGTAAGGCATTAACACTGTACAGAATTAGCTGTCCAGTTTTCCTATTGCCTTTGGCAGAACAAAAATATATATGATTCGCTAAGCTGGAAATCAATGTAACACACTACATATGTTACAGCACATCAAGGTGCAGTTCACATGAATGTTAAGGTACTACCACCGAATATTCTTTTCATATTCACATTTAGTTATTGAAAAGGAGCTATATTTTTGTTGGTATTATTGGGCTTTGAAAGCTTTCTAAACTTTTCTCTTGGGAGAATTCTGTCCTGTTATTCTTCTTGCATTTCTGTGTGACAGACTATGACTCAGACTCGGACTGTCATGGCTTTCTTAATTTTATCAGATCTATGGAGGAGATGAATGGAAAAGGTTTGTTGGGCTAGGCTGAAGTTTGCAGATATTGAAACGGCCGTTTGAACAGCACTTAAACAGTTAAATCCAAAACTGTGGTCCTGGAAACCCTACAGAGTTATTGCCTAATCCTAAGGGGATCTGAACTGTAAATGGACTTTAATTTCAACTTCGTGGAAAATCTTCTTGTATCTTGACAGTGATGTCTTCCTGTCCAACTCACCTGATTGCTCAGTCAGGAAAAATACCCATGTCCTTCTCAGACCTATTTAGAGCTCACTTTCCTGTAAAATATAGTAATGGTCAACTATCTGGGGGAAAAAAACCCAACAAAAAACAACTCCAAGTAATTTTTTCGGTTCTTTCCTCTACCTTTTTTCATTCTATTTTCTTCCTTTCCTATTTTTTTCCCAAGCTATTGTCTACTTGATTCTACACTAGCTTGTGCCACTCTGATTATCTGTGATTGTCTTTGCTTCTTCATGCTCTAGCCTGTGCCTCTGTTCTTTCTCTCCAGATATGTTTTAATTATGGGTAGGCATCAACTTATTTTCTGGAAGCTGGAGTCCAGAAGTGGTCTGGAGAATCTAGGGGAGAAAAAACATCTCCCTTCCCTTAGGAGAACACGGTATCTAACTTGCTCTTGGAGTACCATGAATGTAGTGAATGTGATGGTTGTGCATGTCCTGCAAAGTACAGGAATACAATCAGGGAAGGCAGATCTTTGCAGAATTCACTGCTAAATTCTGACCTATGTTACTTCAGCATATGCAAATTTCATTTTAATAGCTGTACAATAGAGGAAGATTTTTAGGAAATATGGAAAAGGCAGATCCTCATCTCTTGTCAGTCCTCTTTCAAGCTTCATGTTCTGCTGCAGGCTTTAGGGCTTCTGTGTGAATTGACTCTAAGAGTTTAATAGGGCATAAAAACATATTTCTTTTTTGTTTCTTTTTCTTAAAAATAATTGAGCATTTTTGTCTGAGATTTGTCTAAAAATCTGAGACATATTGCTTGCAAAAGTTTCATGTATTGCTTTAAGTTTTTCAAAATTAGTTGTAGCTAGTTAAATAAAATAAAGGAGAAGTACGAACTTAGAGGTAATAATATTTGACATAGAAATTCTTTCCTGATTACTTCAAAAGCCCGGCATACTTTAACCCAGCACAATAAGAGGACCATTCTTATGCTTCTGCTGGGAAAAAATCCTGTAGTGCTTTACCTCTCCTGAGATGAAAAAGAAACTGTTAGAAGACTTCAGAAGCGGAAGGACTATTTTTACCTGGACTACTCTCTTGTTACAGTCATCTTGCAGTCTTGCTGCAGGTATACTAACAATGTAAACTACATTACTGTGCTTCATGTGGCAGTTTTGCCTTTGGATAGTCACTATACTATTTTCTAAGCAGCCGATGTATTCAAGCAGCCAGCTGTGTTCACTGAACTAGGTGGGGTTTCACTAGTGTGGCTGTAAGCAGAATTGGACCGATAAAATGGTTTATTTCTACTCTGCAATATAGCTTGTGTCTGCTGGTGACAGAGTTGCTTGTTTTATCTCAGTGCTTTTATCTGTTCTACTCTCCAGTAAGACCCTTCTTCTAAATGGCTCCATGCTTCCAGGCATATTTTAATAATTCATCACAAAAAGCCAGAGTAAGCAAGATAAATAACACAGCATGATCTATGGCTGTGCCTCAAAGGCAGGAAGCACAAATCGTGTTTAACCACATAAACATCAAGCTCTCATCTCACTTTACAGACAGGGAGGGAGCAGTACACTTAGTAAAAAAACCCAGCTAATCTATAAACACCTGACTTAATATAAAAAAAGAGAAGAAATAAATGGGAAAATTCATAAAATAGATTGTAATTATTTAAAGGAAACATTATTCAAAAATATAAAGATGCATTCATTAGCATAACGGTTTCAAAAAAAATATTCCTAAAGAGCCAACCAAATATGTAAGTGGTAAATGTCAGCTCCATTTCTCTTATATTGTATTTTTTGGCTTTCTGTGAAGAAAACTCTCAAAAATGATTTAAGATTTTTGTTGAAACTAAAGACTCTGCATATTATTCAGGATTATTTAAACTATTTATGTAGAACTGGCTCATAAAAATATACCTGACCCTACAACTACTTGACAGTTGAGTTCTCTCTCTTTGTCCTCCTTCCCTACTTGCTTCAAAGACCTTATCCATTCACCTTCCCAACTTCTCATAAGTTCTTAGCAAATTCTTAGTTCTATACCTGTCTCCACAACTCCTACCTCTTTCTCTAAACTTGTTTTAGTTGTATAGTCAGTCCATTCATCATATTTCTAAATATTTATCAAAATAGTTGATAAACTATTCACATGTTTGATGTATGCTCCAGGGACATCAAAGACATAAGCATCCCCAAATACCTGGCAGTGGAAAGTGAAGCTATAAAATGGCAATGTGTAGAGGAAAAGAGGAGTGTGTTTTGGGGATACCCAGTGGGAAAAAAGAGTATGCACTTAAAATGTTCATAATAGCATTATCTTCTGCTCTATGCCTTCTGTTCCAGCTTATGGATGTGACGAGAGGATTAGGAAACCATGGAGAGAGCAGGCAGATAAGGTTCACTCTGCAGACACCAAGGAACAAACTCTGTCTGTGATACAAATACACAAGATGTGCCAGAAATGTCCAATAGCCTCACAGATCTTTAAGCTCACTGGCTTTTCTAGCATTTTTTTCTTGGAGATTTGCAGAAACATTAATTCTCAACAATTCATCACAAATCTTGTGCTATTTCTTAAAATAGTCCTTTAACTTTGGTATTTGTATACAGCAAGTTTGCACTCTGAGAACTTCTTTCTCTTCAAATGACACTTTTATTTTGGCCCCAAGTTCATTATTTCCACTTTTCTCTTCACATTCTGTATTTTTTCCTGTAATTATTTCAGTCTCATGAAGTTCCATTCATTTGTACTAGTTTACTCACAAATTGAGTCATTGGCTCAAGACAGAGGACTGATCAAACAGCTCCTTTTATGTACTTTTAAATAAGAGTGAAAGTGTAGATCAATAAAGCTCTGTTCATTCAGCAGGACTTTTGATCTATCCACTAACCTTGAGTTGTGTGGAAAAATCAGGCATACCCTTGGACATTGTCACACTGGCAATTGAGAGGGCTTGATACAGGTGAAGATCTGCCATGGTAAGAAGGACTTGGATGTATGAGAGGTTGTACACTGGCAATGAGCCAGCAACATACACTTGTATTCCAGAAACTATTGTATCCTGGGCTGCATCCAAAGTAACAGGGCCAGAGAGGGGATTCTGCCCATCTGCATCCAGCTGTGGGGCCCCAAAACAGGAAGGACATGGACCTGTTGGATCAAGTCCAGAGGAGGCCACCAAGATGATCAGAGAGCTGGAGCACCTCTCCCATGGGGAAAGGCTGAAAGAATTGGGATTGTTCAACTTGGAGAAGACATGGCTATGGGATGACCTAATTTCAGCCTTCCAGTACCTGAAAAGAGCCAACAAGAAAGATGGAGAGAGACTATTTACAAGGGTCTGTAGTGGCAGGACAAAGCAGAATGGCTTCAAACTGAAAGACAGTAAGTTTAGATTAGATAATAGGAAGAAATTCTTTACTGTGAGGGTGGTGAGGCACTGGAACAGATTGTTGAGAGAAGCTGTGGTTAACCCATCTCTGCAAGTGTCAGGGCCTGGCTGTATGGAGCTCTGAACAGCTTGGTGTAGGCCTGGCTGGATGGAGCTCTGAACAGCTTGGTGTAGTGTTCTTACCCATGGCAGAGGGGTTGAAACTTGGTGGTCTTGAAGTTCATTTCCAAGCCAAACCATTCTATAACATCACTTAAACAGTATGAATTTGGACAGCCCCCAGAGGGGTTAAAGCAGGGTGAATGTTTCCATTTTTTTTTTACACTTTAGTGATCTTACATGATCAAGTAATCTTATTGATCCATAACCATATAATGTACAGTATTAATCATGTAACTATCAAATATAATAATTGCTGAAGGAAGTTGTATTGGGGTTGCATGGCCAGGTTTTGGTAGCAGGGGAGCTACAGAGGTGGTTTTGACACCTAAATATTTTTAGCCTTTTTCATATATGTAGTGTTGTAAATTTTTAATATATAGTTGCATAGCTTCAAGTACTTTTCCTGTCCTCTCTCACAGTTAGCTATTTATGCACACCAGAACGTTTTAATTTAAAACGTTTTTATCTTAGCACTCTTAATATTGTTTGGAAAGGCTTTGTCTCTTGATTCCAGGCTTCCTGTGAGAAGCTGCCAGAAGCTTCCTCCATGTCCAACAGAGCCAGTTCCAGCCAGCTCCAGGACTAGTGTGCCACTTGTCAAAACTGGGCCAATTAGAAAATGATGATAACCCCTCTGTGGTAACATGTTTAACAAGGATAAAAAACAAAAAAATATTGCACAGATAGAATTGTGGCCAAAGACAAGTGGGGTGAAAATACATGAAGGGGGCAACTGTGCAGACACCAGGGTCAGTGGAGAAGGAGGGGCAGGAAGTGGTCCAGGCACCAGAGGTGAGATTCTTCTGCAGCCTGTGATGTAGACAAAGGTGAAGCAGCTGGGCCTCTGCAGCCCATGGAAGGACACAGGGATCCAGATATCCTCCTGCAGCACATGGAGGAGCCCCACACCACAGCATGGATGCCTGAGAGGAGGCTGTGATCCTGTGGAAAGCCTGTGCTGGAGCAGGTTCCTGGCAAGGACTTTCAGACCCATGGAGAGAGGGGGAGTTGGAGCAGGTTTCCTTGTAGGATTTGTGAGCCTGTGAGGAATCCACAATGGAGCAGGCTGTGCCTGAAGGACTGCACCCCAATGGGATGCCCGTGGGATGGACTCACATTGCAGAAATTCTTGGAGAACTGTCTCCTGTAGGAGGCATACCACACTGTAGAAGTGTTGAGGTGGGTTTGGGAATTTAGCTCAATTTCTATAATAAGTTATAATGGTTTTGTCCTGTTCCTCCCTGCCATGCTGAATGGTTTGTTCCACCTTTCCAGAAAGTTCTGTATACCTACCCACACAGCTGTCATTTTTCCCAGACCATGCCCCTTTCATTGTCACATCATCCATAACTCAACCCCTATTTCCAGAGAATTCCCTATCTATCCCCCAGACCACTCCCTTACCCACTCCCCCCTCTCTGGAAATCCCCTAAATACCATAATTCCTTTGGTCCTTTCCCACATCATGACCCACCTCCTTACCTTGATCTGACTGGTTCAGGGAGCCACTCCTTCCCTTCATAAGTAAGGGTAAGCTCTGTGTTCAACACTCCTGAGAGCAGCGCCCTTCAGGGTTGTTAGCTTGTTAATAAAGCTGTTTTCCCTGGAACTGCTGGCTCAGGTGTCCTCCTTCACCCTTTGCTCTGAGGGCTGCTCTTCTGAGAGGACCCTCGAGTCCTGCCCACTCCTTCCAACCCCACCAAGCTCAGGAGCTTCCCAGCCCGAGGCTTTGCCTCTGCTCGGGAGGATGCTCCCAGGAGGTCAAGGTCGGCTGGGGCTGGCCTGTGAAGCTAACCGGGACTGGGGAACAGAGGCATAGAAGGGGAACCTATGTGGAACAAACTGATCATAAACTCCATTCCCTGTCTCCTTGCTCTGCTGAGGGGAAGGAAGTAGTGCCCAGGAAGGTGGGAGGACTTGGAGGGGAAGGTGTTTTTAAGATATATTTTACTTTTCATTATCCTTCTCTCATTTTGTTGGTAGTAAGTTCCATGAATATCCCACATTTGAGTCTGTTCTGTCTGCGAAGGTATTTGGGCAATGAATTCTCTGCTCTTACCTCAACTCATTTTTCTCTTTTTTCTCTTCCCTGTCCAGTTGCAGAGGCAAGTGATTGAGAGGTTTTGGTGGGTGTCTGGTATCCAGTCCACTACTTAAAAATACACATTTGAGGAGGTTATGTGAGTGTAGCTACTGTGGTTGTTACCCTTTCTGTGTTCTTTTTGAGACAAAAATTTCCTCTGCCATATACAAGTCCTATGCTTCTGTGACTCCTCCATGTACAAAGTGAAATGTAGAAACTCCCAGGACTTGGGACAGAGGAACAGAAAGACTTTCCTTTTCTGGTAAATTGTGCTTGGTGTGAGAAGAATCTTTAGTTAATTTATGCAGTAGCTATAATCTTTCCCTGATGTGTTTCAGATAATTAAGTGCTGCCTATAATGTAAACTATGGGATTAGACAGCAGGTGTTTGCTTCAGATAGTCATAAACTCTTTTAAAAGACTTTGAAATATCAATATCAGTTAAAAAGTCTTAGTGGGAAGTTAGCCACTGTGAAGATTTAATGGAAATTTTCAACACAGTGCCTTTGTTCAAAGAATGATATCAAGTTATCATTCAGCTGTGACAGAAGATAGTCAACTGGATGCTCCAAGGAGCATGCATCCTCTTCTGAAGCCCATGTGTACTGAAATGACACTGTAACACCCTGTGCTGTTTTCAGGACAGTGCTGGTTTTGTCAGACTCCTCATTTCTTGCATGCATGACATACCTGCCGAAGATTCTGCTTGAGGAAAAACCATCCTGCATTTGGGTTTTTCTTCTCTTCCCCAAGCAAGCCTTTCTTAAATTTCTTATTATTTTTGTTGACACTTCTCTTATCATGTTAATTTATTATTTTCTTCCTTACTTTCCATATTTCTAAGGAAATATTTTTGCTTTTCAACCATCTGAATAATTGCTAAGAGAATGAGAAGTTGTTGCATGTTAAACATCCAGATGAAATGAGTTAGGAGCAGACATTGTCCAATGGAAAAGATCTAAAATTTGTGAAATGATTTAATTTAGAGAAATTTTATTTAAAAATTTTGAAAGTAATCAGTTAACATAAAATGAATGCACAAAATATGTTATGCCTTTAATTTTTTTCCCAGCATATGATGTGTATAATAATTTTGACAGTTAGCAAATTGCTATTCACCAGCTCTTTAAGGAATATGCATATACAAATAAATAGCTAGGAAATATTTGCAGTGGTTTAAATACATTATTTCACATGAACAATTATTTCCTTTTTGTCTGTGATGTTCTCAGTAAAGGTACCTTTCACTCTGGTCTATCTTCCTGCTGACTTAGCTGCAAGAAGATCATGGTAGAATAACTGATCAATACTAATGTGCATTTTAGTGACAACACCATCAGCAGAAAGGAACCGTAGGTAGTCCCTGATGGTATAAAATGTTGACTTGGATACACTTATGTGATGCTGCAACTTTATGATGGAGTTTCTAATGGTTTTTTATGTTTTAATAGCATATTGCTTTTTACAGCACTGTTTGTTTTTACCCCAAAGGGTAAAGAAAGAAGACGCTTTAGACTATTTTTTAAAATATGTAAAAAAAATGTGAAGCTTTTGGAAATTTTCAAAGAGGTTTTGTAGAACACAAAACAGAAGCAAGCACTGTGGAAAATAGACCTTTTGTTGAGAATATCTCATTCAATTCTGTATAGATACTTAGTCTTTTTCCTCTTGTTTTCGTTACCTCCTGCAAGGTCCTTTTTGTGAGACTTAATTGCAACAGAGAGGTACTGAAATGCAGCGCCGATCTTTTACACATAGACTGCTGCTCAGCAGGCAATTTGGCAAGAAATAGTCGTAAAAATATTTTACTAATTGTTTTAACATTCCAGTGTAATAACACTGTTATAAAGTTACAAAGAAAAAACAGTTTTGTTCCAATCCACACACATTGCTATATAAACATTGGTTTTGGTGGTTGATTTTGCCTTTAAGAGCTGGGAAGGAGAGTCAAGTGAACAAAAGGAGTTTTTGAGGTCTTATGTTGCTTCTCATTATCCTGCTCTGATTCTGTGAGTAATAAATTCAATTTATGTCCCCAAGCTGAGTCTGTTTTAGCTGTGATAGTATTAGGTGAGTGATTTCTCACTTAACTCATGAACCTTTTATATTTTCTCTCCCCTGTTCATTTGCCCAGAGGAGTCATAGAGAGACTTTGGTGGCTGCTTGCATTCAGCCATGGTCAAGCCACTACAGCTATTTTTACAAATAATCATTTTTGTTGCTTTAATTCCCAAAATCGACAACTGTCCTAACACATGCCTTCCTGTTCACTGGCAGTTAGGATAGGACTTAGTGCAAAGGCTGAGTCAACACTCACAAAGTGGGGAATCACATTTTCTAGGTCATTGTGTCTTTTATTTTCTGTAGAAGAGCCAGGGTGACCACCCTCAACCAGACATTTGACTTTCAGTCAT
This sequence comes from Anthoscopus minutus, assembly GCA_013399455.1. Classification (NCBI taxonomy): domain Eukaryota; kingdom Metazoa; phylum Chordata; class Aves; order Passeriformes; family Paridae; genus Anthoscopus; species Anthoscopus minutus. The sequence goes on from VWYI01010705.1 coordinate 13,089, forward strand.
CAAAATTTCAGTGAAACATCTCCCAGGCACAGCACATAACTTGCATTCTTGTGGCCTTTCAGACCTTTGCTTTCAAAGTTGGTCCATTCTATGTAGTCTGATAGAATTCAGCTATGAAGAGATTTCTTTACAAGTTTGAGCTCCCCTGATTGAAAGTCCTGTCCAGTGGAAATGAGTCCAAGTAAGACCATGGGTAAAACAGGTGAAGGTGCACAGACCACACAACTGCTCTCCTGACCAGATTGTTTTACACTCTGTGTGACAGAGACATTATTCATGGTAGGTAGCAATGTACACAGAGCCAAAGTACTGTTTCTGATTTAATCTTTTCTAAGCATTTGGTCATGACAGTGATATTCATAAGGTGATTTTTATGAGTTTTAGATATTGTGCTGGTGTGATTTTTTCAAAGAAATTTGTTTATTTTCTGTTTTTTCAAGGTTCCCTACATCAAAAAGGAATAGTATCTTCAAGCTGGCCATAATAATATTATTTACCTAAAAGAGAATTTTCAAAGATAGTGAAATCAGCATTTATCCCTACAGATAAGCATTGACTTCTATGACAATTGCAAAAATATTCATGAACATGGCGGGTTTTGTTTTTATTTCTGGTCAGTTTCTTTCTCATTACAGGTCAGTTTGACTTTACATGGATAGTGCCAAGCATAACAGGCTATTCCTAACATGGAAAAAAATGTTTCTTAATTTAGCGCCTTCTAAGAGATTGGTTTGGATGTGCCTATGCATTTTATTAAAGGTAATGACATCAATGTTTCTGATGCTGAAATTAGTTTTGGAACAATTTTTAAGCACTTTTTAGAACATCTTATTATCATCTCTCTAATTGTGCTTCTCCATTGCTTAGATGAAATGTCAAATATTATATGCATGTGTTCATCCTGTAAATCTTTGATTGTTTTACTTGTTTAGATGGTCAGAAGACATGAATCCTGTTCTATTTTACTATGCTTTTATTGCTTTGTCACACCAGTCACAAAGAGATATATCTATTTCATCATTTTTAAAAAGGTTACTGTGACCATTAATCTCTCTTGAATGTATGCTACACACAATATCTGCTTTATTGCATACCCATTACAGAACCAAAGCTTTGCACATTTGATCAAAACCAAATAACTATTTTTCTATCATCCTCTCAAGACCCCTTGTTTGCCTGAAAACTTAATGTAACTATTTTGTTATAATGCCTTTAGTATTTTCAGTGAATTAGCTGCCAGATACTCTAAAAGCATCTAGATGACAGAATAAACAGATATGCACATTTCCTTCTCTACCAGCCATAGAGTAAACTGTGCTAGCAGTGCTACTTCAGTGGAAGAGACTTTTAATTTGTAGACTTGACTCTTGCCATTCATTTGAAGGCAGAAACAGGATTTACATTTTACATTCACATCTTCATTAATAATGGTGTCTTGGGGGGGAAAAAACCTTTGCTATGTGGAACTTTGGCAGATGCCAGAAACCCTCAGATAAGGGTCTTCCATGGTCAATTTACATCTATGGGCACCCAGCTCTGTTTCTGAGTTACGGAAAATGTTGTGAGTTACCTGAGGTTATCTATTGCAGGTGAGATAGAGAGCTGCAGCAGTAGGTGGTGAGAAAACCTGGGGCCACCTTGTAGCAATGTAATGGATGCTATCTGTGGAATGCCTGTTACCTGCAAGAATAGATTTAGTTTATGGAATATCCATCTGTGGGTGCTGGAGATTTGGCAAGAGACAAATAAATAAATGGGAAATGGCCCCATGGAGCATCAAAGGAATTCTAATGAATTTGAAAGGGAGGACACCCTCTGAAGAAGTGAGCCAGTGGTGCAGATATTTGTGAGGTGTAATGCACAGAACTGTGTGCTGCCTCACAGATGTGACAGCTTAGGGGCAGAGTATGGTTTAATCATGGCTGTGTGCAGTAGCCACATGTTTATGACCTCTGCTGGGAGGATTCAACAATATGCTACATTCTGCTTTTCTGTTTGTGTACAGTTGTAATCCTTTGGAAGCCAGCTGGCTCTTTGTTAAACCAGCACAGATGCTTTCTTATCTTACTTTCCAGCAGTAGTATTGTGCTTAAATAATCTACTCTGTAGATGCCTTTCAACATTGACAAGAAAAACCTTATCTGTTCTTGCTTAGGTAACCACGGGGAATGGTAAAGCAATATATACATTCCTTGTTTTGCAATGCTTTTTTTCTCCTAAGTATTCTGTTTCCATTGAGGTGTAAATAATTGTTTTAAGTTGACCATGTGACCCTTAGAAAAGAAGACTCACAAATACTTGAGTCTATTTAAATATGTTTTCATCTAGTTGGAACTTGTTAAAGATCTAGGAGAATTGCAAAAATACTTAACTCTGGAAGGAGAAAATATCACAATTGATCAAAAACTGAGAGATAGTACCAGCCAAAATAATGTTCAGGTTTTCCTATTAGAAAGCTCAGCTGGCAAAGCCTACTTTTTAGAACAAGAAACAAAGTGAAGTACAGCATCTGTCACTCCGTTTTGGAAGGCACATCAGTGTTTGCTCTGGGATGTTGGACTGGCTTGTCAGTTTATAAAGAAAACTGCCAAGAAATTGCCTGATGTATTAATATGGTCTTAATTAAAGATAATAAGTTTCAGATGTTCAAAGTTATCTTCTTAGCAAGAGTCATATGTGTGACAGTGAGCAAAAGATTCAAAACTTCAGGCTTCTTTCCAAATTGAACTTGTTATATTATCTTCCTCTATAAGTTAAAAACAGGAAGGATCCCTCCTGTGCTTTTCAGCATTTTATTTGCTTTGCAAGCTTAGTAAGCATGATATGCCTGCTTATCCATACACACAAAAGGGAGGACATGTCATCAGCATTTTCAGCCTTATTTATTACCAAGAATGCCACAGGGATTAGTGAACTAAGTAAATCTACGCTATTATGAGTAAACGTTTCAGATCCTGCAAGAAAAATATTCATTTTTCTTCAACTGCTTTCTCTTCTTGCTAGTGCTCCACAAAAGACCCAGTTATGACTAATTCTTCATCTCGGCTATCTATTCATTGCCCTCTGTATTTCATACAGAATCCCAGGGGTGTCTTGTAAAGGCTGGATTCAGAGTTGCTTAAGATTCACTCTAGAAAATGTAAAAAGAAACAGAAAACACATCTACTATCCAACCTTTTTTATTCCCTGAAGGGGTCACTTTCTGATCCATGAGTTGTTTTTCTTTCTCTTTCAAACAGAGGAAGTCATTAACCCTGAAATTTATCTTCAGTTGCCTGGTGCAGTGCAACAGGTCCAGACAATTGAATGCCTCTTCAAGTCTTCAGCCTGTGTCCCAAGAAAGCATTAGGAGACAAAGATCAGCTTCAGCTGTGGTACTTATCCTTTCAATAACTTGTCATTTTTTTTTAATACAGAAAAAAGGAAAGAGAAAATTTATGGCAGTGTGATATTCCCAATATCAAAAAGTCCTAAATTTTTTCACAACCTTTGTTAATCCAATTGGAATTAAATTAAAAATTAATTTTAAAAAGAGCATTGAAAATTAATTTTTAAAGAAGAGCATTAAAGGCATTTTCCATAGAAGATATCTAAGCCAGGATTCCCTGATGTTCCATAACCTGGATGCTCCAAAGTTTCCTTCATGGATGGAAAACATTTGGATGAATGGGAAAATAAATTGTAGAGTCTTCCAGTTAACCTAAGCACCTTGAAAAAGAACAGCAAAAAGAACAGTTTTTGCAGATTGGCTATGCAATATTAAACATCAGAAAAACTGACCCAAAAAGCACTCTCATTCCTAACTGTCTTTTTGGTGGTTTTTCCTACTTTTAGTTTCCCCTCTCTACATAAAGCTTTGATGAAGAAGAATGAAGGGACAGACCTAAAGCCAGATTTGCCTGATGGTACAGAGATCAAGTTATATCTTTGTCAAAGTGACATCCAGCAGAATGCACTGAGGATCAGTTAACAATATGGCAAAATAGACATATAGTGCTGCACTGCAGTGAATGATCAGGGACTGGCTCTTGCAGACACAAGGTGAACACTTCTGATCAACTTCTTGGCCAAAAAACACCAATAGTTTTCTTTTTCCACTTGGAAGTTAAAGGAAATATATTTATTTTTAAGACTAAGAGACTAGCTCTGATAGTGCTGCTTTTATTATTAGTTTTTAAATTATTTTTACTCTACTCTGGACATGCTGATCACTTTTAAAATTTAAAACTGCTTTTACAATTCAGTAATGGAGAATGCTTAATTTTTTTAGTCGAACAAAAGAAATACTCAGTATAGGAAAAGTACTTCCAGTCCAGCCCTACTCATAGTGTTTTTGATTGCTCCTGGAGATGTTCTTTGGATGAAAGCTCCTGTCAAACTCAATAAAATGACTGACAAGGCTAAATTGGCATGCATTAAAGGAAATGACAAGAGAGAAGCTTAATCATGCCTGTACCAATAGATTGAAGCTGTTTCAGTGATCACACTGCCATCCTGTGTGTGTCAGTAAGGCTTCACTTTCATCTCTGTAGAAAAAGCTATGAGGCAAAAATGCAATTGGCCTTGATTGCATGCCAAGAGAGACAAAACAGAAAAGTAAAGCTTTCTTGGCACTGATAGCATAATGGGTCATGGTAATACACTCTGCTGTGTTCCACAAAACAAATGGGTAAATTCTAGAAAAATGCAAGAATTAATTCTTTTGCATGAGGAAAGCTTTGAAGTATACCCATTGGCTCTCTTAGTCCCTATCCCTGACCCAGTTTGGTCAAAAAAAAAGTCAGTTCTAAGTGTGGAATGTTGCTAGATTAACAAAATCCAGCTGAGTAAGCATCAGGTTGCTCCTATATAATGACTATTATTACAATACTATTACTACAACTGATATTAAATATAAGCTGCTAATTAAGGAAAGGTTAGCCCAGCCCTCTTTAATTAGTTCCAAGTGGGTTCATTGAACGTCCACCATGAAGAATTTGAGTTTCTCTATAGCCACAGCCATACTGAAGGCTCAAAAACTCTAGTGAGAAATTTTGAGCAACATAGCTGGCAAACCTGTAGCCTCTTAGGGCAGTATTGGAAATGCAAGAGTCCAGCTTGCAGATAAGTCCTGAGTGCCTTCCTCTGTCATGTTGATTTTTTAGATTTTAATGGGCATAATAGTCATGATAGAAACATTATTCTGAGAAGCTGGAGGTTGTCAACCATACTACAAGACAGCTTTGGAAGCAGATTTTATTCCATAGACTACAACTGGCCACCCTTCATGTATAGGTGGGTGAACTCTGGGGCTGAGTTATCTTCTTGAATACTGTTTCTCTGTTTTCCTTATATTCCTTAAGTATTGATTAGCATTGTCATTAGAGAAAAATAATCTCCACAGGACCTCTGCTTTCCTCCAGCCCTTTGCTTAATTCATAGGAGAGTTGAAAATGATAAAAAAATAAAATTCTCTGTGTTTTGAAAGAGGAAAGGATGCTGCTGTCACACAGGAGTTTATCTGGAGTTCTTAAGCCTAGTTTCAGTCCTTCATATGGGACAAAGCTCACACATGAGAAACAGAATCATAGATAGGAATTCTTTGTTTTTCTCAGTTTTGTTTTTTTTCTATCTCTCATTACCACTGGATTGGAGCACTAGGTCGGGGGGAGGAAGAATGTTGATGGATTTCTCCTATTGCTCCTCAGTCCATTCTTGTATTTCCTTCTTTTATTTTTCTGTTTACAAATGTCTTCCCCTCTGTCTCTGGTCTAAGTGTGACAGCCATTCTTTTATTTCTTCACTCTTTAGTTTTGCCTACTATAAGAGACACTTCATGGATACAGAGGTATGATCCATCTTTTTTATTAGGTCATCAATGTTTCTACTTACTATATCTTCATTCCCTCTTTTCACTTTATCAACAAATTCCCTCCTTTCTAGATACTATGGGACTTTGTCACAGTTTGGTTCCTCAGTCTTCTGCTTTCAGGGTTTTTTTTACTTTTACTTATGGGTTTTTTTCTATTATTTTTGACCTGCTGTCATTCATTAATCTGATTCCCCTTTATGACATGGGATTGTCTTTACCTTTTGCTGCTAAACTGCAGAATCCTTCTGCTGGAAGGTGGCTATTGCAATATCTCTAATCTTTTTGTTCTTTCCTACCCTGACTAATGCTCCTCATTTTCTATTCTCACTCCAGTCACCATGACTTTTTGCTGCACATTTTTAATAGTGTTACGGTCCTCAGGAGGTTTCTAAAGTCTGGCTAGAGCCATGAAGTGTCTGATGTGTTTGTGGACAACAATGCTATTAAAAACATATTTGCCATATATTATGAGAAAGGCTATGTCAAATTATAAGAAAAAATCTTTATCTAAGATACATGAAAAAAATCCACCCCAAATTCTTTTCACATGACTTATATGTAGCACATTAATGGAATGAGCTCTTTATTAAGACAGAACCAGCTTTCAAAGGTGACAGTCCCTAAAATCTCTAGGCATTAACTGTAACACGCATGACTCTAATGCTGACAACCTGAACTGTAGCTGGCTTATACAAACACTAGGCTTTAATAATGCTCAGTAGGACTAGGCTATTAAAAGTCTTAGTTGATACCTCTTTTATTATGAGGATTTTCAACAGAACTTGGGGAATTTTGGATTATGTGTCCTACCAAGATTCAAGACCAAAGGAATTTGTCTGGGATTCTGCTAGTTTGACATTTACCAAATTACAGAGTCACTGTAAGTGCTAACAAGTACTTAAATGAAGTTCAGGTTTCACTCACAAGTCTTTTTCTTTCATTAACCTTAATGGGCTGTGAATCAGAGCTATTGACCAATGGCAATGAGAAATCAATTACTTATTATAATAAGGTATGGTGTGAGACAGAGGCAGATCCTACCCTTTCATTTTATGCCTTCCTACATCTCTCAGGTTTATTTTTCGCTTATAAACACACAGACGCAGTAAATTCTGTGGATTTGGCAAAGCACAGACCAGACTCAAAGAGGGGTCCCTTTAAAGTGGTAACCAAATCTACCCAACACATATCATGTTCAATGAATTATCTAATAATATAACTTAGTAGGTGGTAAATGAGCTAATAAAGTATGTAATATATTTCTATGTTGGAGTCCAAAATAAGTGTTAAAATAACATTTACCGTTAAGTTGGTAGTAATTTGTATAAGCTGCCTGGCAGGAGGTGAGTGTGCTGCACTATTACAAAAATTATAATAGGAAAAATCTCATTATTTGTAGCTAGCATGAAAGGAAGTCTGTAAATTTTTCCCACAAAACATGCCTAAAGAAAGAGCAACTAAGCAAAAAGGTCAGCATTGCGTATTAAAATTTAAAACTCAAGAACTAAAACCAGCATTATCATGTGACTCAACAAGGACTGGAGTAATTGATCATATTAGTCAATGATCAACAAACAGAATAAAAGTGGAACATCATATGCTCTGAAAAAAGTGATAAAATTAATAACATAATGTTGATTCAAATATTTTTTGCTGATTCATCAGAATTATAA
>VWYI01010706.1:0-11795 GCA_013399455.1 Anthoscopus minutus
TCAATGCTGGTCACCTGTCTTACACAGCTACAGTTTATCAGGGGCAACACTGCCTGCAGCAATATCTCCATTCCCTCACCAACCTGGGACAGTAGAGCTGATTCCAGGTAGCACCTTACTGTAAGATCTCTCCCATCAGTTTTCATCTACAGCAGCTGATTCTACCTCATGCCTCCTAAGTACAAAAGATATCTCCCAGGTTCTTTCTGTAGTTAAATGACCCATAGAAAGAAATTCAGGGGCCCATTTTTCTTGCCAGTTCCCAACTTAATATTTTCAATTTTTCCTCCTTTGCTGTTAAGTGTTTTCTGCTACCCTGCAAAACAGTCTGCTTTCAAAATTAACTTCAATGAAGGGAAAATTTGTTACCCTTCTCTTCTATGCTTACTTCATTTTCTCAACCTGCTGATTCAGACCCCTTCTCAATTTTGTTTCTCAGTCTGCTCTAATTGCTAGAAAATGTATGTTTCTGCTGCCTTTTACCCTTCCGCTAGTAGCTTTCAGCACTTTCCCAACATGGAACACACTGATCTTACAACTGCTTTTATGTCTTCTGCATTCAGCACAGTTCCTGCCTGGGCATTCTCCTTATCAACATGCCACATTTTCTTTCATGGTATCTTGGTGACCACATTCCTTTTAACAGCCATTTCCTGTTCCCAGCTTTCAAACAGCACTTCTCTTTCTGCTTCTTCTCTTCACAAAGATTCTGTTCATAACTGCCACCTTTTCCTGACCTCTCAGCATATCAGGAAAGCCTAGGCCTTTGGAAGAAGTCAAGACCAAAACCATCTTCAGTAGCTTGGAATTCATTTGATTATTGCATTCAACACCAACTGGCTCAGCTTCATCTTCAGATCATAGTTTGGCAGCCCTTATTTCACCCAGGCTCTTACAGAAGTTGCCTTCTTCCTCTTACAGCATGCATTGGTTAGATGGAGCAGCTGAAGAGGACTGATAGAGCTTTTGGATCTTATGAGGCAGATAACCCTGTTACAGACAGACTGTAGTTAGATTAGAATGAGAATTATCAGCAAATGTGCACATCTTTGTAGTTTCTATCTAAGAAATCAAATTGGTATAAATTAGAATCCCTTAAAATTCTGTCCCTGTTTTTTCTAAAACTTTACTCATCTTTGAGTACAATGAAGCCTTCTGTTGGGGTATGTGAAAAAATATATTGGTTTTGGATCCTGATCAGGAGAAGAAGTTGAGTTAACTTTTTTTCCTAAGCTTTAAATGCTCTACAGCACATTTTTTACTTTCTGATAGCCTGTTGGCGCTCTTGCAATAAAAATCCAGGTTATTTATTCATGTTGTGAGAGCATCTTGCAGAGTCTAGTTGCAGGATACCATTTTTCTGAAAGTGATGGATAAAACCAATGGAACATCCCATTCATTCTGTATGGGGAAGACAAAGTGCTAAATCTTTACAAATGCAGTAGAGTTTCTTTATCTTTCTGTGACTCCTGATACATGCACTAGTGGTCACATCCTCAGTTATCTAAGTCAACATGTTTCTGTTAGCTCCATGATTGGTCAGGCAGGTGGGTACAGTTTATCTAAAGTCCTTCTTTTTCAAAAAAAATTTCTGAACTCAGAGTATTTAATTGTATTTTCAATGACAGGACAGAAACAAAATGATACCTTACAAACTGTGTGATTTACATGTGGACAGAATGCTGAGAGTGGCCAGCTCAATATACTGCCCACCTACAGCCTGTCAGCTGCATTTGTTCCAAAGTACACTGCATAGCCACCATCTGTCAATCATAACCTACGTAGCCAAAAAGAAATTCATTAATTTAAAAATACTGAAAAACAAAATTGCTCATGGAAATGCTATCAACAGTTATTAGACATGTTGATCAGCATTAAAAACAAATATTAATTGGTTTTTACTTGTTTGCTTTTTAAAAAAAATCTGCTCTACAACACATTTTAATAAAAAGTGAGGAATTCTTTGATAACTTGTTGTAGGAACCAGCTGCTGCTTTAGTCAATTAATTCAGTAATTTTGATGTTTTATTTATTGCCTTACCAAAAAGCCCAATGTTTCAATAAATAATCTTCCTTTTCTGTTTGATAATTAAAGCAGCTTAAAACTGAGACAGTTTCAGGACTAAAGGTGTACATTTTAGCTGCTGGAGAAGCTACCAGTACACTGTTCTCATCCTTTACCTGGTACTTATGGGTAACCAGAGGGAACATTGAGCAGTGAAGAGAAGCTAATACACAGCTTCCTATAATATAGGTGCAATTAAGAAGATAGATTTTTTAGTCTAACTTAGATTTCAGAAAGATTCCAATATCTGGTTAAAAGTGAGAGTAACTACACACAGAGACTCTTCAAAGAGAGTGAGTACAAATTTAAGGATAATGCTTCCAGCCTGAATAATCTCTTTGTTAACAAAAGCCAGCAAGCATCACTAGACTGGGTTTATCACCCTTTCTTTCTGAGGTGCAGGAGAGGAGGAAAGCAGAAGATGTGATGTGCCTTTTCTAATTCCTGATACTGGGAAGGCCACAATTGATTCCATACCTGTAGCAATTCTTATGTGGTCTCTGTGATGCCAGGTTACTCAGGGATAGACGATTTATTATTAAGGTAGATAGAGCTCCATAGAGCAGCCAAAGTGTGCTCTGAGATAGAGAGAGAGTGGAAAGAAGGAGCTGAGCATGAGATCATGGGGGATAGAGATGAGGGAGCTAAGAGAGGTAAGTGAGGAGGACGGGGAGAGATAGGTGGGGGAGAAGAGATAGGAAATCGAGAGAGTCAGGTTCTTGTTACAATACATTATCTCTCTTTCTCTAATGAATATTCTAGTTCACACTAACCAACAAACATATAACAGGAAATCTAAGGGGTTTTACATACAGCCTATAGGAGTGACTCTATTATCATATTTGAATTCACATTCCTTAGATTCTTCCTTGTCTGGACAGGCCACCAACATTGGTGACTTATATCTCAAAACTGACTTTCATCTCTATTTTGACCTTTGGATTCTCTGCCAGCAGAAGGGTATCATTTAATCCAGAGGATTCTCCTTCAGCTGGCTAGGCTATTGTTCTTGGGTTATACAGTAACTAACACAGTATCCTAGATCTCAAAGCTAACTTTCATTTCTACATTGATTATAAGTTTCATATTTTTGGAATCTTTTGCTAAATGATCATATTTATATTAAGGTTTCTCTATTTTATCTTTTCCAACAGATAGTTACCTACAGGAGTATCTAGCTATCAACTCTTCCATTTTGGCAATATATTCTACTGGATAATTCTAATCCATACTTTAAAAGCATTTCAATTTATCACGCTTACAAACGTGTTTGGTTTTGTTATCTTTTATTTCAAGAAAAGGCCCATCATTCATCAATGAGAAAACAGAAGATCATAATGCCATGAATGATATTCATAAGTGGTATAAATTGAGTTCTAACTATGCAACAAAACTGACAATCTCCCTAGCTTTAGTGGTCACAATATAAAAGGCATAGTTCTTACTAAAAACGGTGGGTTTTAAAAAGATGAATATATTAATTCAATAAGAGTGGACAGTGAACATGAATATATCATATTCAAGTTATATACTCCACAAAGAATTTTAGATTACCATACACATATTACTAAAAAGTGACATAAATCTTAGTGAATCTAGCTTTTATAGTGCATGTTATAATAAAATTTTATTAATCCCATGTAATAATGTATGTACCATATAACTATATAATATACACATAGGGTAATAATATATTCATTACTATATCCCACTATACTTAAGTGTACTATACCATACCTACTCAAGATAGCACAGCACACTTATGCAACATAATTATATGCTATTCAATAATATATTATTTATACAACCTTGTTGCTGCTAGATGTAGCTGATGGTAGGGAAACAGACCATAAAGTTTGCTGCATTGTTTACAAAAATGTGTATCCCCACCAGCTGCTGCAGCTTGGTTGAAATTTCATCTAAGACTCTCAGTACTGTTTGCATTACATTTATTATTTTTCATACTACCTACATTTGTGACAATAAATCAGAAGTATTGATTCACATTATTTATAAGATATTTTATTTTTCCTTTTTTTGATAGCACAGCTTTTTTTAGATCAATAAAAGCTTAAGATGAATGACAGTAAATCCACAGCTTTTAGATTCTCTTTAAACCTAACTTTACTATCACGTGTATTTATTGTGCTAGGTCAGTAGGGCATGGAGCATAGAGTCCTCCTACATGTGCAGTAGCATGGTTATACTTTTTTGCAGGATAAACCACACCAGTCTCAGATTCTTTATCAATAAACCAGAGGACCTGTAATATCTGGCAAATGAATGATAAATCTAAAAATTAAAAGTATCCTTTATTTTAGTAGAGAAAAACAACTAACTCATGTTTCTCTGGTTTTCTGTCAATAAATAGAGCTTTCACTTGACCTCTCACAGAGAGATGTACAAAACTTAATAAATCTACCCAATATTTGGTTAGTTCTAGTCTTTCCATACATTAGCACAACCTCAACAATTTTTCCAAACACTGCACTGGAATTTAGAATTCATACTTGAGTCCTGAAATGGTATGGAAAAAATACATTAGAACCACCCTATTATAACCTAGTATTTTTATGTTTAATTCTTTTTACTCTCAGCACAACTAGCCTCAGCTACCATGAAAAGAACTGGTTAGAGAATTAGGCAATACTGTGTGTCTAAATATGCACTGATATTAACCTCTGCTCTGTCAATAAGACAGTATGGAAGCAGATTAGTTCTTACATTTAATTATCTTTTTATTCCAGAAAAGTTTTTTTTCTTTTTTCTTTTTTTTCCTGCTTTTTCACCTCATTAGTCATGATCAAAGTGTATTTCTCTTAATAGTGCCTTAATGTGATGCTTTGATCACATTTTCCTGACTAATTTGAAAGTCTGTTAACTGAATTACAACACAGCCTGGTGCATTTGAAGTTTTTGGAACCATTTTCCTGGGGCCATTTTAGTCTGACAAATTTTAGGTATTTAATTGAGGCTTCCAGGAGCATCGTTGCTCTAGACTACTTATATAACTGACAGAATAAGACATCTTCAGTGAAAAGTGGATCAGGTTTCTCCAGAAGATGATTTGACCCTTCTATGGGCCAAATCTTTCTCAGGTGTTTTCTGCTGACTAGAAAAAGAGATTCTGTCAATGAAGATCTGAATTTAAGGAAGATATTTAAGTTCCTAGAAATAACTAGAAAAACTGTTCTCTGTGTTATATGAATTTTCATGTGATCCTTATCCCTTTATTAGTCATGAAAGGCTATTTTAATGATTTTATATGTGTATAAACTGTAATGATTCTATGTGTGCATAAACCAACAGAGTAATACAGGTGAAGTGTAAGAGCATGTGTCTATGGCCTCTACCTTAGGCCTAGGTCACTTTGTTATCTAACTTGCTTTTCCATACACAGTATATCCAACCCACTTCAACTTGTTTTCTTGGAGGCCACCTTAATGCCATCTTAAACCTAACTGGGAGAAATCTTTCATCCAAAGGAATGGATGCACTTCAAAATTCATCCTCAAAAATATAGCCAGAGCAACATTACCCCATGTAAGTAGTTCCGCTGCTAAATTGTTTCTGCAAATTTCAAACAATTCTGAAAATTGTTTGGTGGGAAATTGGTCACACAGTCAATGGGAATAGATGCAGCAAGGCCACATGATCGAGTATCACATGTTCAGAAATCACTAACTGCTTCAGTCCATGGGATTAAAGATTTTTGGTAGGTAATTAGGAATCCCAGTGAGAAGAACTGTGCCAAAACCCTGATTAGTTAGTCACTGGCTTATATATCTCCTCTGTGAGAGCTCAGTGGAAAACAGTTCCTAAGAAATTTTACAAAATCTGCACTATCCTGGAGCCATATTTTGCGAGATGGCGCTGATCTCATTGCCATCAATAGCCAAGGTACCGGGTACCAGGTGACTTGAGTTGCAGTAGTCATTAAATTACAAAACAAGAACAGCAAAAATCTTTGTACTCTATCAGATTAACTTCTGTGCTATAAAATGGTATAATTTCAAGCTAAATCCTGTGACACTGCTGCATGCAAAGCTGTGCCATACACTTCAGTAGACACAACCCCATCCTGTGACGCAGGCAGAATGCAGGCAGCAGAGGATGCTTCCTTTGAATCGATGTTTTCTTGGACCTAAACACCAGTTTCTTGAACACTCCCTGCTTACCTCATCTTACAGGCCTTTGCAGGTGAACATGTCTCAATGTAGGGTTCCCAGACTTGATGAGAAGTTGTAAGAGCAGAGGTGCAGGAGAAATAAGTTAACAGCAGCACTGTGTGTCTTTGGACTCAATGTGATCACCCAAACTAATAAATAATCAAAATAAAAACTAGCTAAAATATGAAGCTCAAACATGAAGCTTGGCAATGGTTTTCCAGGGTTTGTCTTTACTGGTGCTTCAGCAAGATTTTTCCTCTAACTTTTGGAACACTGTCCCTAATCTGCAGCCTTGTACTGTGCAGTGAGACTGTGATCTCCCCTTAGGACAGTCTGTATTTCTTTCCTATTCAGTGAATAGAAATTTATTGTTAATTTGTGTAGCTGCCCAGGCACTCACAATTAGTACCTTTATTTTCTGCCAGTTGTTTTTTTCTGTACCAGTCACATCTAATCTCTGTGGAAGGTACAGAAAACTTTTTTGAAAAATCACTGAATTTTCAAAAATGCATCTTGACAATTTTATTTGGCTTTATAATTTATTGTGTTCATTTGCCTACCCATGGCAATGATTCTTACCCTTATTATGATACGAACCCCAGCTGCCTCTTACTCAGCTTATATAAATTCCATATAAAAAAAGCCATCAAGTCTTTATTATTGTATAAAGGCAAAGGATAGCATTTTCTAGAGTATTGGGACTCGGTCTAACTCTGTTGGTGGAAATAAAAGACTGCTTTGGTGAAATCTATTTCACCTGACTCAAAATCTGAGTCTTGCCCCTGACTATAGACTTGTTAAGTCTTACTAGCTCTTCAAAATCCAGCTGTACTTTTTTAACCAGTTAGAGATAATATTAATTCAATTCCAAAGTGCCTTAGAATTTTTTTAGTTAGTGTTTTTTAATCCATATCAGGAAGAACTGAGAACTAACTTGTGTTATGGTTTCAAGCATCAAAGGAAAAATAGTGAGTTTATGGATTATTTCACTAGCTGATTTGATTATATTGGATCAGGAAAGGTAGAATCTCCAAAAATAAATTTTGTCAAATCAATTATCTTTGTGCTGACCTAGCCAGGATGTGAAAGCAGATGTGCTCCCTTTTCCTGGCACACCATTATTGGCAGGCTGTGACACTGTACTATGAGAAGGCAGGAGTCAGAGCAAGGGCAAACTGTCAGCAGAGAAGGAGAAGAATTTTTACAGTAGAGAAACAAGAGGACTGCTGCAACATCTTATGTCATGGTGGGTGCAGCGTGGGCTGGCTGGAATAGAGTTCAAAGCAGGATGTAGAGAAGCTGTCAGCTGCAGGAATCTTGCAGAAGGAGGAATTGAGAACTGCTTACAACATCCTGCAGCTGAATGCTGGCACATTCCCCTTTTTCTGTAAAGAAACTAAAGTAAGATAAAGAATGCCTCAAAGCCTGTGGGACACGGGGCTCAGAGCTATCCTAGGCTGTTAAAGAAATAATAAAACAAATGTTTTGGGCAGGGAGTTAACCCAGATCAAGAAATGAAATTGCCCTCATACAAATCTTTGTACTTAGATGTGCTGCAGTTCAACATTGTCTTTAGGAAGTTCTGGCATATGAACATGTGTGCATTCTTCAGTGTGTGTGTGTGTCAGTGTTTGAGGAGAGTATGTGTACATGTGCCACCAAGAAGACAAAAAAGTTAATCCTAGAAACCAGATCTTTAAAAGTAGTTGACGGGCTCTTCTTCCAAAATGTCTTTACCCTGTACTGAAATTCCCTGAGACAGGGCTTTCAGTGCAAACTGTCATGGAGTCTGCACCAACTACACACCCTGCTTTGTATCCAAGCCATCTTCCACCAGCAACAAGCAACAGAAGCAAATCAGCACCTTCCTGCTCCACTCAATAACTCAAATAGTCAAGGGGAAGCTGTTCTCCCAGGCTTAAATCTTCACTGGAATGAACAACAGGCTTCTTGTATAAAATTGTCCCAAAACATCCACTTCTTGCAAATAGAGCTAGAATTCATGAGTCGTGCTGATTCCCTAGGAATAACTTTTGTCTTAACTTTTCTTACACTTATATCTAAGGGAAAGAATAATACAGGATGAAGTAATCATTATCTATGTTTAATTCTGCATAGTTTTGATCAAAATATGCACTGCATCTCCATGGATTTAAAATATACAGAATCAACAACTTTATGTTCTAGTTCAGGTCCATCAATTGTTAAACTCTTCAGTTATACAGACAGCAGAATTGGCATAATCTTTTGAAAATATTTCTCTAAAGAGTTGAGAGGAGATGTGACAGAACAGGGATTTTATCTGAAAAATAAATAAGTCTGAAATTCAGTAAAATACTAAATCAAAACAGCAGGAGGAATGACTGTTTTTCATTAAGAAACTGAAATGGAGGTGAAATAATCTGAAAACTTAGATAATTAAATGACATAAATATCTGAAAAAATTCAGAGGGCTCAGGTGTGCTTTGTACTGAATTTGCTGTTCCCAATACAGGAGATATCAGCATTTATAAATATATTCAGTTTCACCAGCTTACAATCAAGTAAACAAACAAAAATAGCTCATTGATTCACAGACACGTCAAGATTTTTAAAATGTGCAATCTGAGTACCAGGGTGATAGAACAGTTTCTGCACTAGCTAGCTACCACATTAAGCATTTTTCCCGGGTAGTTTAATTTTCTTTCTAAAGAAACAAATGGCACGTTTTGCGGGAGCACTTACTCTAATAAAATCTAGCAAGAGTAAAGATCACATACTTTCCTTAGTCCTTGGAAATTATGTGGAGAATAATAGGATTATTTGTGTTTAATTGCTAAAGGGGAATTCAGGATATATGTGAATAGGAGGATAAAATGTTCTTCCCAGACCATACTTGTCTGTAAGTCACTCCAGGTCATCTGACCTCAGGCAGATACCTCATGTCAACAGACATTTCATTGCATCCACACAAGGAGGTAGATCGTGCAAGAGAAAGCTTTCCTGGCTTGCCAAGGTTACATGGTGAGTGCTCTTGCCAACAGGTAATAGCAGAACTGTGATGACTTGAAAAGCATTTTTCCTACCATCCTGTGGGAAGGAGGATGTACAGTGCTGCCTGCAGCACAGCAGCAAATCATGACTTGAAACAGAGACAACAGAACAAAAGGTTTCCTTAGCAGAGGGGAGTTCAGGGATGGGACCATTCAAAGGCCTTTTCTGCCCTGAGCTACACAAAAATGTCAGCTTTTGTCACATGTATCAGACAATGCATATGTGCAGAGTAAGTGAACAGTTTGTCAGATTTTCTCCTGGGAATCCTGTTGACCTAGACAATGATTTATTTATATTAGTGGGAACTGGGGCTTTCATTATAGAACAGAATAGAAATGGTAACAGATACTCATTCTTTCTGTCTGTTTACTTTATCACTCTAAAATTTGCAATCAGTTTTCACTATGACAAAGTCATAACTTTATCTGTTTGTCTGTCATAATTTTATCTGCTCAACAGCCAGCTGACCCATTTAGCATCACTGATATAGCCAAGAAGGAGAATTTCTTTGAGAGCTCATGCTAGAAATGGCTCACACAGTACAAAATCCCACAGTCCCAACTGAGATGTTAATTTATGCTGGATTTTGGTCCTCTTACTGCAAAACTGTCAAGCTTGGGTATGAGAAAACCACTGTCCAGGAGTAAGAACTTCAGTAGACGCATATGACCATGCAGCTGAATTGAATTGTTCAGTGGTATGTGGTTGATTTGGAGCAACTAGACCATCATTTAGTTTCTTGCAGAGTGTTTCATAATTGTCAAAAACATTAAGAGGTAAAGAAACCATATTGACATGGTTTTTTAAAAAATAAGATTAATGAATATAATGAAAGCTACTGGATTCTTCCATTCCTATTTTTCCCACTGGCTGGCTTAAGTGAACTTCCATGCAGCTGAACACAAACACTGTAAACTGGGTTTGCATTCAAATCTTCCCTTGTGCTTTGGAACCATCTTAATAAAAATCATGGACCTAAGCACATGGAAATTCCTTAGACAATACAAAGGAGCTGTAGGAGGGATTAGGGAGAGGTGGGGATTAGAGACTTTTCTGAGAGTAAAATCACCAAAAGACAGCAATTTAAGGATCTAAATCAACCAAAGTATAGTGACACTTTAAATCCCACAGCTGCTGGAAGGGGGCATATATAATTTAATTTTTTTCTGTCTCTAGGTATCTAGCTTACAACTTGCACTCTGTCGGACATCCAAAAACCAGCTGCTGCTAAAACTGGGTTTTCAACAGTTAGGATTTTTCTCCTCTTGAGGGACTGGGTCTGTTTTGTGCTGTTTTGTTTTTTCCTTTCTTTTAGAGAATTAAAAATTATTTGGTTTAAAGTATGAGTTATTTATTTATAATGCTAATAAACAGGTTTGCAAGAATTGAAAATTAATGGAAGAGATTTTACTTTCTGAGACTGAAAGACAAAACCAAGAGAAATTTTAGACATTTGCAAGAAGTATAAGTTTAGAAGTTATTTTATTACAGAACAGTTGATCTTGGAGTGAAATCTGCGCACTGAACAAGACACTGAAATTCTCCTAATTTAATTCAGTAAGAAGCCTCAAACCTCCATCTTTCATCATTTTCAGCAGAGTATTTCCTAAGACTTGGTCATTAAAATCGAAATGAAGTGATGCCAAAAACTTGCCATATTTTAATAAAGCAGAAACCAGACTATTTGTAAACATCTTATATTCAAGTATCTATTAATCACACTGCAATTTAATTAGGTACATCCATTAAAGTTGCTAATAAACGGGGAAATCACTGCAGATTTCATTATAAAAGTATGAAATAAGACAACCATTAATTCAGATTTGAATTAATATATACCTGCTAAGAAACAAGCTCTATAGATCTATTTTAATACACTAATTAATTGTTGTGGCATGAGAAAATATAAGCACCATCTCTGAATCAGTAGTCATTTACTGACTTGTGTTATGACAAACCCTCAAAGGTATTTGCTGAAGATCTGCTAATATCTATCACCTATTAGAAGACACAAGTAGGAAGATTTGGTTCTCAATTCAATATTGAAGTCCTCAAAAAACCCAGAGCTGCCATCCAATCTCAAATGCCTTTATTTAGTAATTTAGTGGTTAGAGCTTCTTGCTTTAAATTACACAAAATGCTTTTGATTCAGAAACTAGAACAGAAGGTTCTATTCTTCAAGGCGAAAAATGCTGCAGCTTAATGATACAAGGAAGGTTCTCATCTGTGCTTAATGAGTCTTTTGCCTTTGTGCCTTTGGCACAATCTCAGTAAAAAGCACAGAAAAACCCCAAGGTTTCATAGTCTGAGTATTCTTCCAAGAAACTTTAGTCTGGGCTTTCAACCTCCTCACGCAGGAGACTGTAGTGTTGCACACAGGGGGTAGGGTGATGCTCCCTCCTGACAGCAGTCTGCAGCGGGGAGCCGCTCAGCTAGGCAGCACACACAGCACACACCCCACACCCCACACACCCCACACACAGCACACACAGCACACACAGCACACACCCCACACACCCCACACACAG
>VWYI01010706.1:14189-63783 GCA_013399455.1 Anthoscopus minutus
AGACCCCACACACCCCACACACAGCACAGACCCCACACACCCCACACACCCCACACACACCCCACACACAGCACACACCCTCCAGCACACTCAACTCGCAGCAGGGGAATCACGAGAGGGACCTTTAGTGTGGCTGTCCAGTGGGGGTTATCAGCCCCCACTCCAGGGGAAACCAGGAACCAAAGGCAGGGATAGACTGAGGGTCCAGGATTATATAGGGGTAGAGGGGGTCATAGCAGGAGGTCAGGACCCAATAGGGATAAGGGAAAGTGGAGTGTAGGCGGGGATAGGGAAAGAGAGAACCAATGGGGTAACAGGGGCAGAGGATTGACCAAACTGGGGCCAATGGGGAAACAGGGAAGGGAGAACTTTCCAGGGGAAAGACATACGAGGTGAAAAGGGGAAGGATGGCCAACTGGTTAACTGTGTATATGGAGTTAGGGCATATTAAAATGGCTGTGCAAAGAGCTATGGGGGAAGATCCTTTTCTTGCATTTTCACATGGGGGAAATTTTTCTTTATTGTACCACAGAAGCTTCCTTCCATGCCACTATTGCCCTTGGCTCCGGACACTTCACAGAGGATGGAAACATGAGCTTCCTACTTCTTTAATATGTGCTTCATGTATTAGTTTGCTGTACAAACCTACATTTAAAAAAACCCACTCATTCCTGGCTTTTCCAAAGACAGCAGGCTATCACACTTGCAGGTTACTGCATATGAACCTCGACTGAATTGATACATTTCTCTTCTGAATATACTATGCAGAAGGTGGAATATTAAAGATATTTTCACTACCTGTAAGCAAGTACCTCCTAAGCAAGTTGAACTTGTTGAATTTTTATTCTGTATACTGAAAAGAATTTGCATTTTCTGTGAATTTCTGAGTCTCAGTCTCTCAGACATGTAAATATGCTATGGGTATCTGTGAGTAGCCCCTGCATTCGCTCTTGGTTTTGTCATAATTTAAATCCCTCATTTTAAAACCTAAATATTTCTGATGTAAGACTTATGTTATAATGCAAATACAGTATCTTTAATTAGTTACATTGTTTTTAACAAAAGGTGTGAAATTGATTAAATACTTGTAAACCATCAAATGGCATAAAGTAAGGCTATTTGGGTCACATAAATAACTCCTCTTTATCTGTCATTAAAACTAGTGTTATGTTTCTCAAGAATTTCAGTGGAAATTAGCAGCCAACACAGGATAAGTTTAATTCCAGCATGCTGTTAGTCTCACTAGTGTTTTTGATAAGAAAACAAACATAACTACACCTAAAATTGAACATAGGTTATCATCCCAAAATGTTCACATTCAAAGATTTTGCTTCATTTTAACCCTAGCATTCTATTTACTGCTTTCACCTTTTTTCCATTACTTTCTGTCTTTCATATTTATGTAGGCAACAATCAATCTTTACATCAGCTTGGACTTAGTATATGCAAGGGGATTTTGCCACTTGAGTTCCTGAACTTTATGTCTGGCTAACCATGTAACACTTAGAACAGCACTGGGAAAACTTACTCTGTTCTATCTAAAATGCTCTAATTCTAAGAAAGAGGCACTTTGTCTCTGGTATTGCCCACATGGAGAACCGTCTTGGCATCAGCTGGGTGGAAAGGAGAGTGCAAACTGAGGAATTCCTTTATCTTCCAGGTTTCTGAGATGTTATCAAATACACCAGCAACATTGCTGCCAAAAATTTCTCTTTTCTTCTCTTTTCTTCTCTTTTCTTCTCTTTCCTTCTCTCTTTTCTCTTTTCTTTTTCTTTTCTTTTTCTTTTATTTTCTTTTTTTTTTCCTTTCCTTTCCTTTCCTTTCCTTTCCTTTCCTTTCCTTTCCTTTCCTTTCCTTTCCTTTCCTTTCCTTTCCTTTCCTTTTCCTTTTCCTTTCCTTTTCCTTTCCTTTTCCTTTCCTTTTCCTTTGCAAATTTAGACTGCTTCCAAAAGACACTTAGTCTGCTGAATCAATAGCTTCTGGCAGAAACATCTTACCAATTGTATTTGATCGTTGCTCATTTTAATCATGTAAACTTTCAGTTGATGTCTGAGCTTCATCTGCAGTTTTCAGTTGTTGGGAAACATAGTATTTTATATAAAAATGACAATTATACTTGCATACTTTTGTACCCTAATATATTTTCTTGGCATTTTAGAAACTTATTTCAGAATTGCTTCTTTCCACATATTTGTAAAATGAGTTATTCTGCTTTTCAGTAGTCTCAAGTTGACAAACTGACAAATTGTCAAACACAGGTTCATAACTTACAAATCAGGTCTATCCTACCATCACTGGGAACTTTGAAGGCAAATCTAAATAAAAAGCTCGAAAAACCTGCAACTGGAAATCTTGGATTTAAGACAAAAACATCTAAAAAAGAGCAATGCATGTTCTATGGTATTTTGTAAATATACTGCTTCTTAGCTTAGGTTGTCCTGTTTGTAAAACAGGAAACCTGATGATCTATCAAAGAATAGATCTCATTCATCAAGCCCTTTTATAAAACAGAGTAAAGGCTTGTCATTATTTGTCCCATAAAAACATCCTGGTGAGCTCATTGAAACTGCTTTGTCAAGGATGTGTCAGATACATTCAGGTTATCATCCGAACGATTCCAACTTTGTGCACAGAAATGATAGAAGCAGGTATAATCACATACAGTTTCTAACTCACTGTCAGACATTGGAGATGCAGAAATCAAACCAGATTTTTCAGTCCTGGTTGTGAGTCCAAACATCCCGAATGCAGATAGCAATGATGATTTTATTATCTAGTCATAAATGCAGAAAAGAAGGAGGATGACATTAATATCCATAACATAAGAAGCAGCACTCTCATAATAAAAAAAAATCTACCATTTCTTTTTTTTTTTTAATTCTAGGATATCCTCTAATTTCAATGAGCATGCCTTCATAGCCAAACATTTAGGGCCATAAATCCAATTTACTGCTGTTTGCATCGCATACTAATTATATGTCTGAATATTATCCCCATGACAGATTTGCACAAACTGCCTCCTTTTTAGTAAAGAGGAAAACTGAGCCAAAACCATTTCTCAGAAAACTACTTTCTTCCTTCAAGGTACCACTGGATAACACAGAAGGGTCCTATGGACTGTTGTACAGGGATCACTAAAAATATTTGTAAAAGTTTCTAACAATTTTAAAACTCTAAAAAGCTATACTAATTTGAAAAGAAAGGGGAAAATTAAAAGAAAAAGTATACCTTTTAATTCCATAATCACCTTTCTTCCATTGAAATACATTTGTATTCATGATTTACTGCTGAACTTTGGATTTGGGATGATGTTTATCTTGTAGATCCCCTGTGGGTATGAATGGAAGGTACAAAAACATAGTAAGTGACAAAAAGCAGGCATATGCTTTCGTTAGTCAGTGTTAGTTCACTGCTGCTGTATGTGAGGCAGACAGGCTGTTGGGATTAGATATTCAACAGCTGTAGGCAGTTTCTGCTGGGATTTTCAAACACACTATATGTCAAATCTGTTATCATAGTTCTGAAAATACCACAGACAGATGATCTGCATCTTCGAAAGTCTTTAAAAAATTTGAAAATGAAGCATTTTATGGCAACTATAAGGGTGGACTATCAAGTATATTTCTTGTTTAATGAAATTGGCACAAACTTCCTAGCCTAAGAGAAATTGCCCATTTATTTTAAAATCTGTAATAATTTTACTTAATATAATTCTGGAATTACCACTGTAAAAGCTTATCTTCTTGTGCACTATTGGACTCCACTTTGATACACTAGCAGCTTATATTTAAAAGAATAAAGGTTTGGTGCATTAGTGTTCATAAAGCCCACAGCAGAAGGAAATAAAGGCTTCAACAATTATTTTTAAAAGCAAATAAAAGTAAGTTCTCAAAGGCTTTGGCTATTGATTTAATACAAGAACATGTTATACCGAAATATTAATGTTCAGTATTAATGTTCATTGCCTCACATAGATAAAACATGGCAAACAATCAGAACATACATATAATTAGGGATCCTTTCCGACTTAGAACATTTTAAGTAGTGGTAAAAATCAATGGTAGCTTAACATCACATTATATGAGATGAAAATTAACTTTTGGAATTTTACAGAAAACCACCATAGGGAAATTCATTCTTAACCAAAATTTTGTCAAGATCCCAGCTAACAGAACATAATTTCAAGTCTCAGCTACCCATAATCTAGGTAACAGAGGCTGGTGGAGGCATAATAATCAACACTTAGATTCTTTTCCTAGATCCTAGGGAAATACTAATTTACATTTAGGGTGCTGGTGTTTGGCAATACAGTGGGTGCTGGTGCTGGGCAGTGCTCCCACGCTACGTGGCACACCATGTTCCATCGTGCCAGGCCGTGTTACAGGCCAGCACTGTCCTCCATCATCACAAAACATGTTCCAATCACAACAGTAAACCACGTTACAGAAACAGAGAGTTTCAGAGACTGAAACTGAAAAATGTAGAACTTAAATCTCTGAGGACAAGAAGGATCTTGGTTTGAGAAGGGATAACCACCTTCATGTAATTTTCCAGTGTTAAAGGTCTTGAATGTCAGACTTTAAACAGCCTCACTGTGATGCAGCAGCACTCTAAGTAACCCATGGAGACTGTAAAAATGTCAACCTTGGAAGATTTCAATACTTGACTGCATAAGTGATACTACATTAGGTGGAAATTTGGGCTGCAAGTTCCTTCCAGCCAAGATCTCTATGATTCTACAGGATGAATATACTTTTATGCATATTTCATAGGATAAGGTCCTGTCAATACCAAATTCAATGGCAAGTCTCTGCAGGATTATTCAAGAGCAAGATTTCATTCTGAGGAAAAGTGAGTATCTTCTGTTAAAGCAGATGTCTAGGGTGTCTGTATGTGTTCATATATATTATTTTCCTGGCTGTTAATAGAAGTCATAGTGTATAAATGGTTTATTCTAATGAAACAAAAATAAACACCTAGCAAAACACCAAAGAATAAAAGTATTTTTTATTATTTAATTTTATAATTCAATTTTAATTCCACCAAAGTGAGTTTTCTACTTAATCTTCCATTAATTTAATGCTGATAGTGGGCAAATTAAATTCAAATACATCAGCATAAACCATTGTAGCCAACTGAAGCGCAAAATCAGCTAGTGGACACAGGTATCAGGTTAACTCTTATTTTCTCTGTTGCAATATATTTTCCTTCATTAGTAAAAGGATATGGCTATCCTTGTAGCTGATAAGGTGTTTTAATTGATTTTTAGCACTTTCTCTTAGCATTAATTTCTGGCAGATTCACTCATTTTTTTCATTATACAAACTGATGTGAAATTAAACCATGCCCTGAGGAGAGAAAGAGCATGAATCAATAGTATTGATATTTCATGCAAAACTTAAAGCTAAGACTTTTAATGGATTTAAAAATACATTTAGTAAGGTTGGTGCAGAAAATGTCAACAATATGAATGTTAAAATCAAAAGGTTGTAAAGGTTGGTGTGAATAGGGTGCTTA
Source organism: Anthoscopus minutus (assembly GCA_013399455.1). NCBI lineage: Eukaryota > Metazoa > Chordata > Aves > Passeriformes > Paridae > Anthoscopus > Anthoscopus minutus. The sequence continues at coordinate 19,707 of VWYI01010706.1, forward strand.
CAATATATTTTAATAATTTTTTCTCAACAGTTATTTGCTTTACTTTATAAAGGAGATGTACAGATGCTTTTGCTGACTTTCTGCCATATAGCCACAAACTCACATATTTCAAGGCCAGAGAGAAGACCCCTTTAGACACAACCATCACACAGTTTTATCTTAATACCTCTGCAATTTGTTGGTATCCATCCTACCTGGTAGTCACATGGCCCAGGAAATGTATGGGTAACCTATGTTATGTGTCAGGGGAAAATGTTGAGCATAGGGATGGGGAACATATAGTCTAATTGAAGCTGAGGTGGCCCACAACTTTATTTATTATTACCTGTGGTCACTTCCTTGAAATCCAGTAAGAAAATGAAGAAAATTGTAGAGGTGTGGCCCACCAAAACGTGTTTGAAAGACCCATTTCAGTAAGGGTAATTGAAACTGTAGAATATTACTTTGTCATCTCTGCCGAACAGACATGTACCGTGACTTACACTTTGCACCTCTTTTTGAAGTCTTTTCAAGTGTATTCTTTGTTTCCTGCAGCAGAATTATTAAATAGTAGAAAATATCTCAGTATGTAACTGAACTACAGAGCTGAAGAGAACAATCACATTATTTGGCATAAAATAATTTAGAAAATCAGTTTAAGTGTTTAAAGTGTGATTTAGCAGAGCAATTTAACTTTACAGAGGATTCTCTGACTCAAATATCAACTACATTTGTTCTAGCTTGAGCAGCCCTGCAGACTCTGTTCCTCTGTGGTGCGCTGATGTTGGCCAGGAGCCAAGCACTGCACAGACACTCTCTCACTCCCTCTCCTGTGGGGAGAAATTAGGAGGAAGGAGAGAAGGTTTATGTGAAAGTTCAACAAGTGAAGCAAAAGCTGCATGCACAAGCAAACAAGACTAAGGAATTGATTCACAGCTTCCCATGGGCAGGCAAATGTCCAGACAGTTCCTGCAAGCAGGGCCCCACCATGCCTAATAATTTAGAAAGACAAATGCCTGAACCATAAATGTTCCCCTTTCCTTCTCCTTTCCCTAGCTTTTATGGCAGAGCATGACATCATGCCTTTCTTCAGTTCAGCTCAGATGTCTAAACTGTGTCCACCCCCAGGTTCTTGCCTGACCCCAGCTCTCAGCTTGCTGGGAGCAGCAGCATAGTGAGAAAAAGATAAAGAACTCCAGGCTGTGCCAGCTCCAGAACAACCCAGACACCAGTGCATATTCAACATTTACCTACAAATCTGTATCACAGCACCACAACAGGGCTATGAAGAAAGCTAACTTCATTCCTGAGGCAGAATACCTATCCATATTAAAAGATGTCAGTGATTCCTCTCAGAAAACTTGGATATAAACTAGATAGACATGGAGAGGCTTCCAGGTAGGAACACCTGTGTATCAGCTTGAGAAGGTGATACCGTGTAGTTCTGTCACCACGACAGCAACTGGCCAGTTGCAGGCAGAACCCCAGCACTTTGAAAGCACTGCAATACTGTTGTTTTTTCTGCTTTTTGGTAGGGCTTTTAAAATAGTTGAGAACTATTATGAAGTAATTTGCAGCTCTTCTGCTGTTGCCATGCTTTGAATTCTGATCCTTGTCCTTGCTTCAGCCTAAATTCAATGGGAAAGTGCTGTTGAGTTTAATGTTTTCACTGTCTCAGCATATTTACAACTTGATATACTCCATCTGTTTTGTTCTTGTCAAGCCAGTCATGTTATATGTCTTATAAATATTTATAAATACAAGTTAATAAACTGCATTTGGAAAAAAGTTTGAAGCAGTGATATACAATGTGGCTTTTGTGTATGGATATCATTAAACTGAAATTGTATATTATGTGTATATAAGATCACAAGAAACAGGGAAAGGAATTATCTGTCACATGCAACTTTATTCCATAATTCTGTCCATCTTCCAAAAGCTTACAATTTTTGCTTATTAAGAAGCAAATTTCTGTTTTGGCAAATTTCTTCTTCAGCAAATTTGATAATTTTGGTACCTTCTTATTTCACCACCAGTTTTATTAATGTGTGATCCACACCCTTATGTTCCTTTGCCAACTTTATCCCTGCCCTCAAGTTTAGCTCCTTTTCTATATTTTTATTCCCTAAACAATTTTTAGACAGCAGATAAGTTGATATCCTTCATTCCCTTCCTGTAGGAAGGTGCTTAAAATGGTATACGCTCTTTCAGGTAATGGCTTAATAGTGTCTTGAATCTTGTATTAGTGCAAGTCCTTTCAGCCTTGCCGAAATCTCTAGGAAAATTTATGCAGATACTTTTCACTTTCTGTATACTTTCACAAAAATTATTTTTTCTTCTTTTATCTTCTGATGAAGTATTACTTTCCTAGTACTTAGCATAAAAATGAAGAAGCACGATAAAATGAATCTTTCCCAAAGTGTTATCTAGTATTGTAGAAAAAACAATACTGAATTAATGGCTTGTACAATAAATAACATTATTACCCTTAGGCATTATTACAGTAAGGAGACAAACAAAACAAATTTTTAAAAAAATATTTCTTTTGGCACTGTGTATTTCTGATTCCTTTCAATTTTTCCTTTGTGACTGAGTCAATGTAAGGCAAATCATTAACTTCTGCCCTGCACTCTGGGAAGCCATTTCAACATGTCAGCCTAATGGGGTCCATTTATGCATGATCAAAATTCAGGAAAAAATAGATGTTATATTTCCATAAGCTGGTCTCTCTTGGTCTATACCCATCCTAGAGTTAGAGAACAAGAGTAAGGTGTCTGCTTCTGAAAGAATTTCTCTGAGATGGTAAAAATTAGGAAAAAAAAAAAGATAATTTTTAAGTGTGAAATATTATCATTATTTAAGCAAAATAATGATAGTAATCTTGTGAGGATGTTGAAAGGTCTTTCAGTTATTAAATATTATGTTAAGGAGATACAGGAGTCATGTGAAGGTGTCAGCTGGTCTTTCATGCTCATTATAAGTACCTGAGAAATCCATTTACTATAGCTGTAATTTCAGGTATTAAGCAGTCCTTAAGGACAATTCTCTTTCATAAACAGGTTCTAATCTTCTCTTAACCTCTATTTGTCATATTAGTAAACAAAAAATTTTAAGGTATGACTCTGAAGAACAGCATTTGGCTGGGAGGTCATACCTGCTGTGGGATGTGAAGTTTACATTTTACACTATGTTGGTTTTCTTTTGCTATAAGCCAGGAACATGAACAGAGGTGGATAAATAAAATTACATACTTACTCTCTAGTGGATGAAAGGGCTGTGAACACAACAGTATTTCACTGACCTTTTGTTTTATGTCACCATGAACCTTAATTCTTGCTATTTTGTTGCCACAAACTACTTAAGATTTTCAGACACTACAGAAAAATTAGCAAATTTGCTTGTGATTTTATACAAACAGTTTTAAAATCTGGTAATCACCACTTTTTCATTAATTACAGGCAAAGTATTGATATTTTCTGCAAAAAGTATGTCAAGTAAAATTATTTTTGTTGAATACAACTTCTTTTTTGGAAAATTGTTGTCAGTAATATCAAGGCACAAGAAAGGAGAGATTCCAAGGATATTATTGTCCAGTTGAAAGCATAAACAGAGATTTGAGTTGATACCTTTTTGCAAAAATGTAGGGGCAGGGGTTAACAATTGGGCCAATATAATATCAGTCGTCATATAAGTAATTTGACTTAATTTTATTATACAGAGGTTTCTTCTTGCTGCTCCTCTGCAATTTTTAAGTATTTGGATCATATCAAAGTTTTTTGAGGTTCCATATTCTGGCACCGATTAAGTACTGTTTAATTTGGGTTTGAACAAAGGAAAATTAATTACAGCTGTTGCATTAGTTCTTTCATAGAGTCCTGATACTTTGGGAAAAATCTAGAGATCTACTGAAATATCTCTCCTATGACTCAACTTAAACAGCTCAATGCCTTATTTTACACAAAATATTTCAGAATGTTATATGCCTTTATTACAGCCAGAAATAATGAGTTTTTGTGAACTACACATGTATTAAATGATATATGTAACCAGGTGCAGTAAAAATAGCCATCAACCTTATTTTCCCAATGCTAAACCAGTTAGCACACACCACATCATCACATTTTGCTGCACCATTGTGAAGAGTGACCTAGTTCTGTCTTTTTTTCCTGGTATCTTCTTTTTGTTATGAGATTAGAAATTATGAGGTTTTGTGCTAATATGAATTACATTTTGCCCACTCTGTGCTCTATGATTGTCAGAATGAAGTCTTCTGTAAAGTTTGAAAAAATTGGCAATTACATTTATTAAAAATCCTTGTCTTGCTGTGTAAGCTGTTCAGAATTCACAATGGGAAAAAAAGTGAACACTTCTATACCTGCAAAAATTATGACTTCATTAATATTTAATGCTTCTAATATTACCATTGATATAATGTGCCACACAAGGACTGAATGCAAGTTTTCCAACTACTGAGCTTGTACAAAAAGGACCTTTATCTGTCTCATCCATTGGCCTTCACTCAGGAGGTGTGATTGTGACCTCATGCTGGATTACAGGCAAGGAAAGCTGGATTTATAACATTTAGAGAAGGCCACTGCAGAATTATTTCAGTGCAGATGTGAGTTCTTCTTGCTTCCTACACAAATGAGTGTTTGGATGGTAGCTGAACTCAGGGGCCATACCCAACTGTATGTAAACGTAGGAAAGGTTTTTCTAGAAAAAAGCATGGCAAAGTAAATTTGTTTCATCTTAGATCAGTATGAATTTCCTGAAATTTTGTTACTGGAGGAAGTATGGTCTTGTTTGTAGGATTAAATTAATAAAAACTGAGTTGAGCAGCTGTGCAACAGGCTTCATGGCCACCCCTTCCATCCCACACATATCTGGCACAGAGGGAAGAATCAACATTTATCAGATGTATATAAATGATATGAACCTGTTTTTTCATTTATAGAAAAATGTTAGATTCATGAAATCATCTGAAGGAGAGATGGGAAGAATCCTTTAATTCTTCAAAAAGTCATCTAAAACATACTGCCGCATTTTAACTCAGAACATCAATCTGTAGCTGTCATAGGTATGCATTTTATTTTTATGAATTCTGAAGCAAATTCGTGTAGCAAATTACCAGGTTTTCATTAGAGGGGGGTGGGGAAAAAGGAAAAAAAGAAAAATCTTTATTTAAAAAATGAGAATACTGCAATTTCCTTTATCTAATATGAAACTGAAAGTGTTTACTAAATTCAGTGAACTCCTCACATTACTAAACTTTGTGTTAACTCTTTGTTAACAGCAATCTGTTGCTCTTGGCTTCAAAGTCAAAAGTGGATTTAAAAGGACTGAGAAAATTTAGTACAGTTATTGTTTCATCTTGTTTGTTTGCACACTCAGGAAAATCTCATTATAAATGACACATTCAATTCCCTTTTTAAAGTTTATCTTCACATAGATGGAAATCAGCAGCATTCTGTTGAATTTTTAGTAATTCAAGTTAGTGGATTGAGCAAAGTGAGGTTATGAAACAGCTTTTTGTCTGCTTCTGTTCCTTATGAGCAAAAAACTGGTAAATGCTGCTTTAGCAATACATGAATGCTTTGATTATCATTAGTAGCTTTACATTATGTTTAAAATATTAACTGAAATCTAAAATGCTGCAATAATTGGATACAAAGTAGAAAGTTGTTTACTACCAACTATATGCAAATGATTTTAGTTTAATTTTCTGAACTAATTTGGGAAATACTAAAGTAATTTGGAGAGATTCATTCTCTGAAGGATAATGAAGTATACTGCAATTCATTTTGGAATAGTTTATAATAATTTTAAAATAGATAGAAATTAATATTCTGGAATTAATTGGTTTTGCCTGTTATTGCTACTTAGAAATAATGCATTTCTGTTTTTCTTCAGAATCTAAAGGTTGCTAAGGAAACCACTTCTATTATACCTGTGGGTATTGCATAGAACTTAACAATATATAAGAAAAAATGGCAAATTTAATTACAACTACCTTCTGTTCAGAAAGAATTTTCTTTTTTAGTCAGCAAGTTATCCTGTTTTAATTTGTGTATTTTAATGTAACAAAAATTCTACATTGCATTGAAAGGTTTCCAGGAGGATTTACGCATAATTAGCATTTTCAGGTACAAAGAGATGTCACAGCAAGAGTTAAACAAATGGAGACTGGATAGAAGTGTGGATGAGAATATTGGAACATCCAGCTGATCCTGGGTTCAGATATAGTCACACACAGTCATTATTGGTCTTTGAGCTGCCCTGCCCAAGCTGAAGTGCAGAACATCATTTGGCAAGAGGCACTGCCCTCTGCTTTGCTCTAAACACCGAAAGCCATCAAGGTCTGTAACACATCATGTAAAGTTACCTTTGAGGACATGGCCAAGTGATAGTTTGGATTAACTCTTTGCTTTATGGAGAGACCCTGTCTTTGGGAAACTGCCCACTTAAATAAAATGGACTTTGGACTAGACATTTGAGCAAAAGATGTATTTGACCTAAAGACAGCTGAATTTCAATGGGTTATGTAAGTTATATTTATATAGATTTAGAGTAAAAATAGAATAGAGAAGGAGCAGAGATGAAATATAGCAATCTGCAAAGGGATTCCAGGTACCCACTGGATAAAAGACTAGATCAGTACGATTACAGTCAGAAATTTTTGTAATGAGGATGTCAGTGATGTTTACGAGCACCCTGCTACCTGACAATAAGTATAGTAATAATATAACTAACCTCTTGGTATTTAGGGTGTCCAGACCATCAGGGCTCTGCCCACCCTGACTGTCCATGGGCCCCCCCTGGTTCTTCTGACTCTGGCCAGGGTGGGCCCAGGACCCCATTCTGACCCCTCTCCCAGGTCTGTCAGTCCTTGCCCTAATGGTGTTTGCAGCAGGGCTGGTCTCCAGCTCCCACAGCCCTGCTGAGCCCAGACCTGCACAGCCCTGGGGCCGTGCTGAGCCTGGCCTGCTCCTCTCCCCACCATTCCAACATCCACATTTATATCCCAACAGTGCCCGATGCCTGGGGCTCTATCTGAACCACGTTCTCCTTACCAGGTCTGATCCTCAACACAGCTGCTCTGTCTTTGGGAATTAAATTTTCCTAAATTTTCACCCATTTCTGATTAACACCAATAGCTGAGTGTCTATGGTTAATGGTAGAGAGACATGTTGGCTGTTCAACAGCAATAATGCCAGAGGCAAGCAATAGGTGGCACAAGATTACTTACCCAACCTCCACAACATTTTGGGTATCTGCTGAAGTATAATGAAGTTTCAGAAAAGGTCTGCAAAGCCCCTTTCTGCCAACTCGGATTTTAAAGACAAGTTATTCCCAGTTACTGTAAACAATTTCTTCTAGAACTCTAAGGAGTTGTGGGCAACTTTCTCTTTTTGAAGAATAGGGTTATGGCTATAATGTAGCTATAGAGCATTGCTTCTGTAGTTAATGTAGCTGCTGAAGTGAATTCAATAAATTCAGATGGGCTGGAAGATACTTGGGAGATGCTACCTGTAGCTGTGACTAATTTCCCATTAATTTTCTAGTGGTCAAGGGTTTCCTACCCATCTGGAAGATATTATTTATGATCATTGAGGACTAGGAGCTGTTATTTTGATAGAAGTAGGCCAAGCATGTGAATAGGGAGTTGTTAGAGGGCAATAGAAACCATTCAATTATCAGTTTTTAAGGTGTTCAGAGACCTTTTCCTATGGATGAGCCCAGTAATAGATTAAATGTTTTGTTTACATAGAATGCAGTCCATGTGGAAATTTTGTTTTAAAACTGTTATGCTCAAAGAGGTAAATGGTGGACAAGAGCTGGTTCATCTGAGAAATTTATTTTCTTAATACAAAAATCCTGAGAGCCTTGCCTAGCTAGAAAGCTGGAGCTCAGATTGTGGCTGGAGTCAATGCTTGCTTTCTCTGTAAAACGTCAGAAAATTAGGCTTATATATTCAGAGAAATTGAGTGACAGCTATAAAACTGTGTGCAGAAGAAACTTCGTCTCAGTTTTAAGTGCTCTTGCTTACCTGAAATGGAAGGTATAGAGTTCAGATGGGGAGTGGGTTTCTGATTGTTGTGTTGAAATAAGTTCATACTTACAAAAAAACAAACAATACTTTCTTTTCTAAAGAAATTTATCTTTAGTTTTTAGAGAGCCACTATTATGTTGCTTGTATGGCAAGCTATGAAAGCCCATGTGGAAGCATAAAAACAGATGTGAAGGGTCTAAAGAGTCTATATATTAACTGCTGAATATCAGTTCACTCTATAAGCAAATCGCCTGTCACCCCTCAGCATCAGTGCTTTTTTCATCTGTTGTTAGTGCTGTGTTTCTTCCCTGAGTGGAATGCTGTGAAATGCTGCTGGCAAGGTTAGGGATTGGATTACAACCGCAGGAAGGGAGTCACCCACACCTCAATGTGCCTTCTGCTGTGTATGAGCACACACAGAGGAAGATACTGTGCAGTAGCTAACACAAACCCAGGGAAATTTCTACACCAGAGACCAGAAATAAAGATTCAAATACTACACTGGGGAATATGAACAGTTTCTTCAGTGATAGCAATGTTGGATACTGGGCAAAGTCAGTCTGTAAGAAAATGGAAGTTGAAAGTACTTTCTAAAGCAGAAATATAATGCTTCAAATTAATTGAATGATAGTCATTATCTGTGCTGTTGGTAATCAGCTTTTGAAACAAGAATGACATTCCCAGATACAAATATTCCTGGAAAACACGTAGCCTTGAAGCAGAAATATTGTTTGGCAGGTAGCTCAGTAGTACATACTGAGGCAACAGAAGTCACCTTGAGAACAGATGGAATACAGTCAAAGATTAATGGCAAATTTATGATCCCTTTAAGAACAGGAGCCAAATAAAGTCAAATTAAATCATAAATTTGTAGGCTATATAGGATCAGAACATGTAGAAAGTAGACTTATTGCTAAAGTCAATTTGGCTACATGACTAAGAACTGAGAGAACTCTGAAGCACTGCAGAATGTGTTTTGGGCTAGTTTTGCTAATCTCCTTAAGCAATTAAAAGAGAGAAGGAAGGGAACTGAAACAGAGCATAGAAAAAGCTATAGGCTTTCTAACTTTGAAAAAGAGGCTTTTCTATCTATTGGCTTTGGGAATTCCAGATAGAATACAGAATAGCAGTTAAATCTTATGTCATAGCAGATTAACTCTACATGCTCTGTGTAGCAATAAGTGCATATTTAACAGCTTATTTCAGAAGCACTGTAGAAGTCTAGACTCCTCTAGTCTTGCAGCACTTAAAACAAATTAACTATTTGTTTTATCAAGTTTTATTGAAATATTTATTAAAATAAATTTATCTCTAAAATACTCTTGACTGACATGTGATATTTATTCATAATTATTAATTATAGAATGTGGATTATTTCAGTAGCAGTAAACCTATGTTACCTTCAAGTATGTTAGGTCAAAATGATACCAACTTCTTTATACTATCTAGTTTAACTTCTAGCTAAAACTAGAAATTTCAGATGTGAACGTATTTTAATGTGACCGTGTTTTAGGCAGTGGAGGGCCTGTAAAGAGTAACAATTAAGGAGGAGAAAGTGAAACAGAAATTAGGTTTAGTACAGTGCTTTAGGGTTTTGCTTGCATATTGTCCTTCAGCATCAAGTATTGCTTGAGAAATAACAAATTTGATTGATCCAGGAAATAGCATAGCTGCTATAAGTAGGGTGAGTAAAAAAAATTTTTTTTTGTTAAATACCTCTTATAGCAGTAAAATTAAGTAAGGCTTTTCCAACCAAATTATACACTAGTATTAGTGCAGCTAACTGGTTTCCAAAGGGGCTTTTACTGATTTTTATCACCGGACATTCAGGTGAGAATGATTTATATTATTTTCCATTAATTATTATATTTTCCCGTTAATTAGTTCGTCCTATTGATAGGGATGGGATGCATGGCATACAGTGTAAACCAGGCCTGAGTTATATGGCCTGCAGTTCATGGTGTCCTGATGGAACAGGAAGCTGGCAGAGGCAAGTCTTGTTGCAGCACTTACTTCCATGACACAGCATTGTCACATACTGAGAGGTTTCTGACAACTTCAACCTGTATTAGCAAAAGCCAGTACTGCCAGCATTGTCTCCAATCATTTTAATGTGGTTTTGGTTGAAGGATATACTTATTTCTTTCTTGCTTTATAGCGATTTAGTCCTTTTGATAACTAAATAAACAGAAAAGGAATTTAACTTGATTACATATATAAGCATCATCTCAACATTTTAAGAATTACTATATACAAAGGCATGCTGTGACAGGATGGGAGGACTAGATTCAAACTGAAAGAGACTAGCTTTAGATTAGATATTAGGAAGAAATTCTTTACTGTGAGGGCAGTGAGATACTGGAACAGATTGTCCAGAGAAGCTGTAGATGTCCTGTCCCTTGAAGTGTCCCTTGAAGACCAGGTTGGATAGGGCTCTGAGCAACTTGGTGAAGTGGAAGGTGTCCCTGTCCACAGCATGGGGGATTGAATTATATGACATTTAAGGTTCATTCCAAAACCTATGATTCTATGATTTTTTCTTTTTTTTCTGGGAAGTATATTGGAAAAAAGGAATGAATAATGTCAAAAAAATGTCAGAGGAAGAACTAATGCATGCTCATCTAATATTTCAACTGTCATGTCAATTGAACTTTTGTTTTGGTTTGGGTTTTTTTTTACTAAACTAATATGTAATTAATGGTGCTATATTCATTGCACTATTATCAAGAAAGCACAGCTGAGAACAAGACACTACTTTTTTTGAATTTAGCTACTGCATAAGGAGAGAAAAATACTACAAACTACAGACTTAATGGTACAAGTGAACATTTTGCTCAAAATGAGAAATGTGTTGAAGCCAACAGAACTTATCATGTAAGTGCTGTCTTTGCAGAAACAGAATCACGAACAGAGCTGAAGTGATGGCAAGCTGGAAAGAAGCTGCAATGAGCTGGAAAGAAGGAACATAAGGGTAAAAGTGACAAGAAATATGCTGCATTAGAGTAATGATACTGAGATGCATGAAAGTCATTGCTCTCTTTATTTGAAAACTGTAGGCTCACAAAAGATCCCCCCCCAATCTTTTCAGGGAGAGCTATTCGCCAGCATAGAGCTCTGGCTCTGCTTTGCTATTGATTCAATGGGTTGCTCCCTCTGAAATCATGCATCTTGTCTCTTAAAAATATGTCAATATACATGATTTCTGTAGCCATGGAAGGCCTTCAGCTAATAAATCTTGCAGGATTTTTGCAAGTTAAGCTACAGTAACTGAGTAAAAATGAGCCCAAAGTAAAATCTGAGGCTTGGATTTTGATGTTGTTTGTAAAGATAACTCCTGCCAAGCAAGGGAGGTATCTGCAATTATTTCAGAAACATATGTATCTACAGCTGCTTGTAGCACCTAAGCAGTGCTAACTTTTCATTTTAAAATGCTAGGGGAGAAGGTGACCTTTTCAGTAATTGCATACCTGGTAGAGCATCAAGAAGCAGGATTGAACTCTGTTTCCTCCTTCCCCAGAGGACTTAAAGTGCTTCCTGTGAATGTTCTGATCATCATCACCACAGATCACCAACAGCTTAGGAGGACTCACAAGAAATCATAACATATGCTCAAGCAATGAAACAACTAATAAAATGAGAAACTCTCCCCTTCTACCACTGATGTCAAGGCACACTGCAGCAAGAAGCCAAGAGGCATGCAGTTCAAAGCAGTGGGTGTGTCTAAACAGCTGCTATGAAACGTTTGTCTATGAAACCAGAGGCCAGAATTTCAATCCATGGTCTAGGAATCTCTTGCATATTTATATTAGCAGCCATGAGATTAAAGAGTGGAAACATTTATAAGTTATTGTTATTACACAGGTGTGGAGTCAATGACTACCAGGAAAATAGGGATAGAATATATTTTCATTTCAGTCCAAGTATTTCAAACAAATACTCATTTTTGCTTTGTCACTCACTTTAATAATCTCCAGTTGCCTTTATGAGTCCAGTTTAAAACAAGCAATAGTAATAAGTAGAACATTGATTTATTGGATAGAGACAGAGAAGAAAAATATTTTTAATGTATGTAAAAGAACCGTGTTCAAGACTGAAGGTACTGGGTTGTTCAAAGGAATCTATTCACAGCATTTTCTAACATAATTTTAATTTAATATTTCTTCTAATCTGCTTCAAATTTTGTCTGTTAATTTGTGCTCGAATGATTTTCTAGACACAGATAAGAACTTCAGATTTCAGAATGCAACTCATTATTAAAGATAATGGACTATTTCTTTGGTAAAGAAGTACATTACAGAAGTACAGAAGCACTATTGTATTAGAAAAAAAAATTTTAAAACCCAAATTGCATGGATTATATAAGAGGAGAATGAAAAATGGGCACCAAAATTACTGTGCTCTTAACTCTAATTAAATTTTTCTAGATACTGTTTCAACACATTAAGTATAGACATTATTCAATATTCAAGAAAAGCAGAAAAATGTATGTATTACTTTCTGCAGCAGGAATTCAAGTTTCCTATAAAAAGGAAGTGGTGAATATGGGGAACTTTGATGCAAATCCTCCTTGAACAAAGCTTTTATCTGGCAGAAAGATCTACTACTAGTGCAGGGATCTTGTCTAGTAACATTTCAGCAGCTGCTGTGATTCTTTTAGATTTATTTTGGTCTTGTTTTTAGCTAGCAAGGAAAATAATTTTTTATTTGAGTAAACGTAAATAATACCTTTTTGTGCACTTTGAAAGCGGACAATACTCACCTTGAGTTTTCACATGTGAGCATATCTGTTACGATGACCTATTCACACTGATTTTCATAGCAAAGATGACCCAATGTGGTCAGAAGGGCCTGGACTTTGGCAAAACTGTTAGATGTGATACATTTTACCACTCAGATAATTCAGCAGAAGCAATATAGCACAGACCTAATAATTTCTGAAAATACAGAATTTTTTTAGGAGATTAGGAGAGTTTCTTATCTTGGTGGGCAGCTTGTAGAAATCCTCTATTAGTACATTTTCTTTTTCTCCTCAATATTATTTCCACTTTTGCATGACTGGTAAGCTATTCTGAAATGATAAATATTCAAGAGCATTGACTTTAATATGTGCATTGGGTGTAGGAAAACATAACATTACATGTAGTATGAAGCAGTGGAAAAGTTATCTTTTATCACAATGCTGCAAACATGTCAGTGAAGCATTTCAATACATACAACAAAATTATATTTTTCCAGAATTTATATAACTCTACATTAACGATTCAATCCAGTCTTTTAGAAACTGCTCCCCCTTATGTTCCATCAAAAACAGAGACATAATTTTTTTTTTGTGAAGTACATCTGTAGGCTCATCCTTCCAACTGCCTGACACAATCACCCAGGTGTGCCCTCCCACCTCTCCCAGCTTGCAGCTAAGGCAGTGTATGCACACTGGGCTTTTATCTGAGTAGCACAGCAGCCTAGCCTTCTGTGACTCAACCAAAGGTAAAGTGCTTCATCTAAGGTTTATTTTTCTTTCAAAAATACATAGCAAAGGAATGGTTCATTTCTGTGGTTTTGCTTAAATACACAGAAAAGAAGATTCAAGTGCAAGACTAACACAAAAATTATAACCTGGAGCTGTCAAACAGTACCACCATTACATGTCCATGCAATTTTTGTTAATTCTGCCACACTGACTATTAAACTTTGACCCTTTATTCCACAGACAACACTGAGAAGTGAGGCAGAATGGGAATAAGGACTGGGGAGGAACCAAAGAGCTGGAATTATTTTTTTCTATTATTAATGGATTCTAGACATAAATCTTGGAATATGAATGACTGAAGCATATAAACTAAAAATAACTAACATAGTAACTTCAAGCACTGATTGTTATACATGTCTATTACATTAAAGCATAGTTGGCTAACAGTTGTGCTCTGCTGTGCTATAATGTGAAATGAACCTTATTTTAATTTTACCCCAAGATTTTTTCTTGTGGAAAAGAGTAATTTGGGTTCTGAGATCACATTAACACTGTCAGTTACCCAGAGAAATCCCAGTGATGTCAGAGAGAAGGAAAGAAGAATGAAATGTTCAAATTTATATTCCCTATAGTTATAGATTCTGCTATAGAGGTTACTATTAAAAGTTTTCCATGTGCCTTGGGCAATTAAGTTCATTACTTCATTTTCAAAGTTTCCTACAAATTTCCTCTTATTAATAGACAGATTAGGTAATAGTCTTGACAAGTTTCTAGATAACTTCTGCAGAAGGCCAACATATGAAAATTATTGACTTCTTACATGATATTTGTTTAAAGGTTTCCAATGTTATAATTTCCCATATTATAGTCTCACAAAAAATGCTTCAATTTTCATGGAATCACAGAAGATGCTGAGTTGGAAAGGACCCACAAAGATCCTTGAGTCTAACCCCTGGCCCAGCACAAGACCATCCCCCAAAATCACACCATGTGTGTGAGAGCGCTGAAAAACACTTTTGAGCTCTGTCAGGCTTGGTGTTGTGACCACTGCCCTGGAGGGGGGAGCCTGTTCCAGTGCCTGACCTGACTGTGGGTAAAGAACCTTTTTCTAATATCCAGCTTGAACCATCCCTGACAGAACTTCAGGCCATTCCCCTGGGTCCTGTCACTGTCACCACAGAGCAGAGATCAGTGCCTGTCCCTCCCTTCCCCTCACAGGGAAGTTGTAACTGCAATGAGGTCTCCCCTCCATCTCCTCTTCCCAGGCTGAACAGACCAGGAGACCTCACCTGCTCCTCACAGGGCTTCCCTTAAGTAGGCTGTGATCATAAAAGTCAGTCTCTGGAATTATCCCTTAAACAGTTTGCTACTGACCAAGGCACTTCTACAAAAGAGAAGGAAAATGAGACAGTTGTGCAGTCCTTTCTCAATGAAAATTTCCAGTTAAATATGTGAATGTAAGGCCTCAATAAAAAGACTTTACAGTGGTCCACATATTTCATATTGGATGCACAGAAGAAATACCCATCAGACATTCTCAAGAGGTCAAAACAACACAAAAGTTTGCCGGCAAACATTAGAAAAATCAAGGAATTTTGGCAAAAGATTTAGTACAATACCCAATCAACATAAAACACTTCTCACAGCATTAATTTGGCCCATTCAACTTAGCAAACTTTGTTTGATGTTATTTTACTCAAAATGTTACGAGAGAAGGTACTTAGAAGGGAGAAAGACAGAAAAGATATATAAAAGCACACATATAGCTACCAGCTCCTGGGTTCCAGCGGCGTTCAGACAGAAACTTCAAAAGGAAGATAGGGTTAAAAAATGTGCTGACTGCCTCCTCAGCCTTAAATACCCAATGGCCTCTCTGGGCCCTCTCCCCAGGTGGGACTTCTGGTCATTTGGCCACTCTGGGGCTGGGTTAGGGCAGAGTGGAGCACTGTCCCCAGTGCCAGTGACTGGCAGTTCTGCCAGGCTGGGATATGGGCTGTGGTAGGGGTATGGGGCAGTTCAGTGGCTCACCAGGACAAAGGCAGACCTGCCTCTTCTCTCCTACACAAGCATCCCAAAATATCTCGAGACATCAATCCCTCCAGTCTCTGACAGTAACTTAACCCAATTTAGAACTATAGATTCAGCAGCATACATCTTATAAATCTAATAAAAATACACTGGCTAATGCATAATACCCTATACTAACATGCTAATAAAATAGAGCATTCAGTCTGACATCTTAATTTCACTTCATTTTAAGTGTTACTGTGTAAGGGAAAATCCAGCCTGACCAACCTAAGGGGATTTTAGTTTGGAGTGACTACATCAGTTGTCAAAGGAAGAACTACAGACACCATTTATCTGGATTTCTGCAAAGCCTTTGACATGGGTCCCTGTAACATCCTTCTCTATATTGGAGAGAGGTGGATTTCTTTTTTGAATGAGGAATTGGTTGGACAGCTGCCTCCAGAGGGTAGCAGACAATGGCTCAGAGTCCCAATGGACATCAAGGACAGTGGTGTCCTCTCAGGGGTCCTTGGGACCAGTTGTGTTTTATGTCTTCCTCATTTAGACATAGAAATTTAGTGTGGACTCAAAAAATTTGCTGATGACACCAAGCTGGGTGGTGCTGTTGCCACACCTGAAGAAAGGAATGTGATCTAGAGGGACCTGGACAAGCTTGAGAAGTGGGCCCATGGGAAGTCCATGAGGTTTAACAAAGCCAAGTGCAAGATGCTGTGCTGAGCTGGAGCAACCCCTGCTATCAGGCTGGGGGATGAATGGATTGAGAGCAGTACAGCACATAAAGACTGGGGCATGCTGGTGGAGGGAAGGGTGGACAAAAGCCAGCAATGTGCACTCACAGCCCAGAAAGCCAACTCGATCCTGGGCTGCCTCCAAAGCTGCTCCTCTGCTATGCTCTGGTTAGCCCCTACCTGGAGTGCTGTGTTCAGCACTGGGGCCCCCAACAGAAGAAGGACATCTGGTTGGAGAAAGTCCAGAGGAGGCTGCCAAGTTGATTAGAAGGATGGAGCACCTTTCCTAAAGGAACGGGAAAAGCCTGATAGGATTGTTTGGCCAGGAGAAGAGAAGGCTCTGAAAAGACCTTATTGTTGCCTTTCAGTAGTTAAGGGAGTGTGTAAGAAGGGGACAAACTTTATCAGGGCCTGTTTTGCTATGAAAAGCAGTAATGTTTTTTAAGATGAAGGGATGTTGATTTAGATTAGATATAAGAATGAAGTTTTTTCACAATAAGGGTGGTCAAGTGCAGGAACAGGAAGTCACTCAGAGAGTTGGTAGATTCCCTAGCCTTGGAAACATTCAAGATCAGGTTGGATGGAGCTCTGTGCAGTCAGATCTAGTTGAACATGTTCTTGCTCAGGCTAGGGAGTGGACTTTAAAAGGCCCCTTCCAATTCAAACTATTATATGAGCCTGTAAACATAAAATTCTTGCACTGAAGCAAAATTAAAATACCCTAAGTCTTGGAAGCAGTGACATAATATCAAATTACCCATTTAATGAGCAGAGCTGCATGTGAAGCTTATTTATGTACATTTGCATTTGAAGTGTGCATACATTCTAGCAGATTCATTGTCATATCTGAAGTTAGGTAGAGTTATAGCTTATTCACAGAGAGGGAGAATGGATATTGCTGCCTTGTATGTACAGATGTCTCTCCTATTATTCTGATTTTCCTTTATTGACCAATATTCCATACTGTGACAGTCGTCAGTCTGTACTGTTTATTTTTGATCTCACTCCTGTGTATTGATATGTGGGAAAACAATCAATCCCACTGCAACCATTCAGAATTTCCACACCTTCTCACCATAGTTCAAAGTGCTTTGGAAGTGGAATTTTCCACATACACAATAGAGTCCCTCTGGAAAGTTAGTTTTCATTGAGATAGAACAATAATTTAATATTCTTCCTCCAAAGACAGTATAAATGAATACATAGATATGATCGTTTTTGCACTATCTTCCAGTTACTTAAAAAAAAATTCAAGTTAATAGAAATGCCTTAAATTTTCTCTATGGTTGTAAGCAGATGGATCATGTTTCCCATTCAAGATGTATTTTCATTATGACAAATTGATTTCATTCATTTTCTTTTTGTTTGGTCTGAACCAGAGTACTGAAAGTAAAAATGATGGCCTCATTCTGTTTGTTGGCTTTTTTTTCTAAATACTGAGTCAAAATGGACAGAATTTAGGCAAGCCAATTCATCTACTTGAGGCAGAAGAACTTCTGTTCTCATATAAAACAAATAAATTGTTCTTATTGCATGATTTGAATAACAAAACAGTGTTAAAAGCAATTTATTTGGTAACAGTATAGCTGGCTTTGCCTTGCTGTCATTTTGTGACATATCGTCTGTGCTGTACTCTAGAAGCCTAACAACCTTTTTTTTTTCTCATGTTGTTTTCTAGATATTCAAAAACATACAACAGGAATATTCCAATAAGAATTTATAAGTGTTTTTCTGCATACATATGAATTAGCTTATTTCACAGATAAGGAAACACAGCCGGTAAGACTTGTCAGAGTTCAGTATAGAAATTATTAAATTAGTCCATATTGAAACCGTAGCATTGTAAGATTATAATTTTGTTATTCAGAGAACTTAATTAGGAAGATGCAAATATAAGCAAGGTATCTGTTTACTTTTGGGGCATTAATAAAAAAATATTTTGATAGTGAGTAATGGAGGTAAAAAGTAATATTCAGAGGGAAAAAAGCAATGATTTTGGTGATTTGGGTATTACTGTTACAGAGATGTAATTTCCCTATGCATTTAGACCTAAAATAACTTGTAATTTCAATACCTATTACTGATACATCTGACATAAACAAAGATTTTACTGCATTCTCTGCTATGTGTTAATGTATATGTGACTTCATGGGTTGTTAAACTTTTACACCTACTCCAGAATTCAATTTCTTCAAAAATACATGATAATGCACAATTATAATGATCCAAGTTTGAATCAGCATATTGCAGACAGTTATGGCAACACATTACCTGTGACTGAAGCTGAATTGAGATTAATATCTATGCCACTTTTTCTTAGTACTATGTAAAATTCCTAAAACATAATTTGAGTACTGAAACCAAAGGGGTTTTCTAGCTCCCTTTAAGTGACAGCTCTATACAAATCGAGGCAAAAAAAAATCTGCATGCATCTTTTTTAAGAAACAGTAGTTAATCTTGGGGCCTGTGAGATTAATATGAAGATAGCAAGTTTCACTGAATGTCTTTAATGGCATAAAAACAGTAACACCAGTATTTTTATTAGCTCTATTAACAGATTTTTTTCACATAGAAAAATGCTGTTTAAATAGAAATCTTTTATATTGAACTTATGGCTTATTTTCTGGTTATTTTTTAACTCTCAAAACATAATCAGATATGATGGTAATGACAATTTTTCTTACTTGATAGTGATTTATTTTCATGGACTTAGCTTATGCTGTATGCTTCTGTGGCACAGAGGCATATCTTAAATGCCTATTGAATCTGCTCTTAGCATAAAGTAATTTTTCAACGAGTTCATAGTTCCTTCTCTGAACTGACTGGAAAGTGCATTGTGGATCTCTGGCTCAGTAACTGATGGACACTATTAGGTCTTCCCTTCAGTAGGTGGCATCAAAACTTCCCCCTCAAGCAGTATTCTGACACCTGTGCTTTCAAGTTTGACAATCTTGCTAAACAACAAATAATAACTTTCATGCTATTTTTTAAGATCTGTTGTCTGTCTCATACATTTTTGAAATACTGCAGTCTTTTGGAGATGGAATGACTATGAGAGAGAGTTCCTTCTAATTTTTTTAAACTGTTTCTTAAAGTCATGAATCCAGGTACCAGGCACTTTTTATTTATTACTGAAATACAGCCACCATCTGCCACCAAAGATACATTTGAATTATGGAATATTTAGTTTAAGCTGGGCATTGGATGAAGGCTAATTAGTGGATGAATGTAATCCACTGTTTGGATACATCTGAAGGACTGGAAGTTTCCTGAATGAGAAAGCTCATGCATTATTTGCTACTCAGGTAAGAAGCTTGGAATTGATACTAGGTACCTTATTAGTGTTTGAGGTTTAGGGACTAAAACACACTTCTCTTCAACCACTGTATTTTTCTCATTGTCTAGTCTAGACCATTTTCCCTGTGATTTTCAGGTTTGGTGACTTTAGTCTTAGACTTTAGTCATGGACAGTACTATAGCAGATGATGCTCTTTGTTTCCTCTGTTGTAATCACAGTCTACTGAGAATGTGTCCCTGAATGTGAGTAAAAAAATCCAAACAATAAAAAATACCTTCCAGCATATTCTGTCATTCCTTAGTGTTGTTGGCAGTTTCATACCTATCAGTCATCAGTCAGCTATCATAAAAATACCAAGGCTGTTACTTCCAACTGAAAATTGAACATAGAATCCTAATGTATGAATTTTAGAATATTGTAGTGCATTACAAAAGTTAAATAATAAAACATCAGAAACTCTTGAAAATGTCAATTTATAAAATATAGTCTTATAAATTTATTGGTTTGGAATACATCACAAAAATTACTGTCTCTCTTGTTAGGTGTCTAAGTTAAGTAGGAGTTTGCACATATCTAAGAAGTCTTACTTTTATTCTGATCATTACAGCATTTGTTTTCTAGTGGTTTAGTAATGAGAATGCAAGAAATGGTAGTTTGAGCTCTGTATGGTACAGTGTGATGCCATGCAAAAAGATTGTAACAGCCCTATCCCCAGCTAAGGTGTCAGGTAGGTTCCGTAGTAGGAATATAATTACTTTTGTGACTTTAAAAGCTGTTGTGCTGTGTAGCCAGAATGAGCTTGTGGGCTGCTCTTCTACTGGTTTGCTGATATTCTCTGTTCATACATCAAGATTCATGTGGCCAGACACCCTTTTTGTCTTTGCCAGTCATTCAGTACCACGGGAGGATGAATCTAGATAATTCTTGGCAGCTGAAGATCGACCTAAGAGCCTAGTCGCTAGTTTACCACCAACTTGCCAGATTTTCAAGCAACCAAATACAGGTTGCCATAGTTTATAAAACTCGTTTACTAGCTAAATTTGTGTCTTGCACAATTCTGTTGTCTGGTGCTTGTCCTGATCTCCCCATCTAATCTTTGCTTTTCTAGAACTTGGCTTGGTGCCTGGCAGCATTTGCTGCATAGACCTTTGACTCTGTGGAATCCATTTGTTCCCTCTTTCCTGACCTTGCTGGTCATGGCCATGGTAGCAGCTTCCCATCTCCATTTCTGACTCCATTTTTTGTCAGTTTGTGCCCGAACAGTATTAAATTTATGCACATGCCATTTAAAAAGTTATTTATTCTGTAATCTGTCCTTCTGTTTCTCCTGTTAAAATAGGATTGAGGAGACAAAATGTTCTAACAAATTTCAAAGAACACAAACCAGTAATTTCATTTCTGATTCAATAATTCAGTCATAACCTTTCTCCATTTAAAGAAAAATAAGTCATATACAGTAGGTAGTTTATATCAGGTCATCCCTAACAAGTGAGTAGCAGTGTTTTCTTTATATTGCTATCATTCCTAAAACAGGCTTTGTTGGGTGGTACTCAGAAGAAGTCCCAAAGTCTGTCTCATGGTAAAATATTTGCTTTTTCTAGAGACTGGCTGTTATTTTTGTGACAGAACTGAGGTACTTTATGTGACAAGGAAATGTGATGACTAATCATGTGCCTTCAGGCTCAAATGAGAAAAGAATACCATGAAGTTAACAAATATTAACTTTTACACTAATGAACCAGTTAATATTTCCACTATAACCTAGGACAGCCCTAGGTGCATGGATCAAGTCCTACTAAGGAACCACTTGGTATATATATGATCATCCATACTTCCTCTTCACCCTGAATGTATGGGTTTTCTTGCTAGTTCCTCTGAAAATGAAGCCTGACATGATTTCCAGTGTTTTAACCTTAGTGGAAGGGAAGTGAATCAGAAGTGAACTGTCTTTGCAGTCTGCTCCTTGCTGACATACCTCAAAGCCAGACTGAAGCTGAAAGTAGGGATTCTCTTTCCACAGTAGCTTCCCTTTAAAGCTGGGAGTAATACAGCATAGAAATGTTGGAAAGTTGTCAGTAGCTAAGGCTGTTCGATTTTGTACTACCTGTTCAAATGGCAAAGAATTAATTCATCTTCAATAATTCTGACTAGTTAATTATATTGTTCACATAACTTTTCAACATGATTTTAAGATATTGGAAAATTGCTGTGGTCCTTTCATTGTTCTGGTTTCCTAAGTTTTCTTATGGTCTCCTGATTTCCTGACCCTTGCTCCTACCAGGGTCTCTGTCAAATCTAGGAATTATTGTCATGAATCTTTTGCATTTCTTCAGTCTATATATGCCCTTATCTTGCTAGACTGAAAGTAATTAGTCACTCAACTGACTCAAAGAATCATTTACTGTACAAATCTGCCTCTATAATAATTAAATGGGAATTGTGTTGCAGAAAAACAATCACACTGCTGTATAATCTGCTTCCCAACCCCAATTTTCTCATGTAGGAAAATTAAAATGTGCTTATTCTGTGTGACCACTATAAAGAAAGACCTCATATGAAGTGGTGTGAGTCTGAGTTCATCAAGCCCTCGTATTTCAAGAGCAAAGGATGCCTAAGTGTTAAAACTGTAAATTTAGGATCAAGTGTGATTCTTACACCAAAAGAGTAGTGAATCTGGAGTTGGGGGAGCTGACCTAATTTGCTTAACTGATAGAGAATGGGACCTATGAGCCTTCTTTGTAGACACGTCCCAAAACAAGAAGCAGTAAGGGAAGTCTACATTTACTGGATCTTCCAATCTAACTTTTGGAAATAAATTGATTTTCTTCAGCACCACCTATAACTGTACCTTGTACTTGCAATTCAGTCAGCTCAACATTGTAGGAAGAATAACTAGGATTCCCATGCATAACAATCTAGCTGGTAATCGCTTTTTTGACCCAGTAATTGCTTCTCTTTTCTGCATCTTGTGGAAATGTAAAGATTCATAGATGCTAATGAATTGCATCTCTCAAATCTCAGAAGCAGAAAGCAGTACCACAGTTAGTATTCTCATAAACTGTGTCATAGAGGTCATGATACTTCCTCCAGCAACATCTTTATTATCAGATCAATTTTGCTTTTACTTATTCAATATGAAGGTTACTGTCTGGTAGAATTGTTGACAAGAGCATGAACGTATGAAAACATGATTTCTTTGTGCAATAAGGATGTCCAAGTGGAAACAAAAATGAGTTTCAGGCTTATAGTATTTCAGACATACTGAAATTGCTACATACTGGTGATAGAAAGGAGGTAATAACCTCTTATTTTTGGATGCCCAGAATGGCAATACTTAGTACTAAATTTGTAATGTTCATATTAGTTATTTGACATTTAGCATCAATTTCTAAATGAAGACATTGGGGCAGGAAGTAGGTATTTGAGAATTTAGCTTTTTAGTTTTAAGATCCAAACCAAGGAAAGAAATGATGCATATATAATTATTGAAAGGCAGAAAGGGTAAGAATTTGGTGCTGTAGGGTAAGCAAGCTGATGGTGGCCTGTAAAATACATGTAACGGAGGAGTAAAATGTTTAAAATGGGAAAACTAAAAAGTACAACTTCATAAGTACAACAATTTATACTGACTTACTAGAATGCTGCATGATAATAGCTCCAATTTCAGAACATACAGACTTACAATCTTGAGTCAAATTTCACCATACTGAATTTTTTTGTAATTATGAAAACAAAATTAAGTATCTATTACCATTGCACTGACCTCATCTGCAGCAATTAGAATTCTATAGAAAAGGAACAAAGTAATTAAGAGAGATAATTCTGGCTTTTAGCCTAGTCTAGTGTAAGAAATAAGGTGGATGAGAAAGCTTATGACAGAAGTTAAGAGACCAAAGCCTGCCTTATAGATTTAATAATAAATAAAAATATGATCAGTGATACTACTTTATACTCTGCTTCAGTCATTAATTAATCAAGTTGTATGCACATATGGGAGGCTGTAGAAAAAAATAAGCAAACAGGTTCTGCTTCAGCAAGAAGATAACAAACAGCTTTATATCTGCGTCTCCAAATCCACATGAAAGAAGATTACATTGTTCTCTTTTGGCAGGAGCCGTGACACAAATAAATGCCACTTGGCTAAAAATCAAGATGACATTGTGTGAGCTAACTGCTGAAACAACTGGACAGTAAGGTAGATATATTTCTGCATCTTTCATCCAGGCCCTTAGCTGACTTGGGTCATTGGCTGTAAGGTTGATTGTAGCAGGTTCTTGAATATTAGGCTGCAAAAACACCTTTCTCTGGTGTTCAGAGAGTGTTTCTTTTTGATGTAAAACATCCATGGACAATTTGATGAACTTGGCATGAATTAACTTCTAAAATCCCTCCTGAAACTAAAGCCTATTAGTTTGGTGGCCAAATTCTTTATACAGCTGCCTATTTCCTATAGGCATATAAAGCTTTTTTTTTTTTTTGAAGGACACTGTTCTCAAGTTTTCAGAAATATTCAGTGGAATGAAGTCATTATTAACCATGAATGTCCTAACCTGACCTTCATGAATCTTTTCAATATTTATATCTGTGATCAGTGAAAGCATCTGAATATATTTTGGCTGCAAAATGGTAGGCTAGTTTTTACTTGGAAGGAAAGCTGATGTGATTAATCTTTGTCATTAATGAAGTATTTCAGATTTCAGGACAGATTTTAAGATTCTCTCCACCACTGTAAGAAGACAGGTGTAGTCAAGGAATTTATACCGTGACTATTCAAACAATTCTATTTGAATTTAATTACAGCTGTATACTTTTAAAATAATTTCTTTCTTGTTGGTTGAGCTACTAAATATCTATCAATGTGGATTGTCCTTCAGTGAAAGAATTTAAAATAGCCAACAAATAAAATGAGTCACAAAATGCCTTTGTTCTAGATTTAGTACATTTGTTTGAAGTGAAGCTTGCATTCTTATGGATAAGGTTTTTTAAGAAATTTAAGGAATTTTAGTACTGTAACATTTGGATGTGACGACAATATGTGGAAAACTTGGAGTAGGAATTAAAATTAGTTGATGCAGAAAATTTGAAACAGAATTGAAGCAAGAGAGCTGGTCTTCAAGGGCTTCAGAGAAGAGATTTCCATGACAACAGAATACTCAGGTATGCAAATTAAGAAACTAAGCATCTTAGAAAATAATCAGGAAATACATCTCTGTTTCATAGGAAAAAACCTGCAAAATTAAGAAGCACTAGTTCTGTAGGAGAAATGGGGACAGAGAGATGAGAAAGTAGGGCCATTGCTGGCCAAATTCCCCTCTCAATTAAATCAATACTATTCTTTTAATCATATAGCTGTAAAGATATACAGGGAGAGAATATACCTCAAGATTTATAGTAATGTTGTGTTGTGACAGGATCAAAAGCTTTAGACTGTCTTCAGTAGTCATCTGTAAAGCAGCTAAAACAAATACTTTCATGATGAATATTCCACTGGCCTCTTCATAAAACTGTTCTAATATTTGCCTACCCTAGAGGTCAAAAATTTTACCCTAAGTTTCGACTACTTCATTGCTGCTACCTTAGTGTCTTTCTTCTGCAGCACGGCCATTAGCCATGGAGAATAATTAATCACTGTCTTCCTTAGGGCAACCATTTAAATGTGAAAGACTTCTATCATGTCCTGAAAGTTTTCCTAATATTATATACAGGGATAAATGTAGACTGTAGAGGCTCTTATTATTATATATATTGTGTTATGTAATCTCTGCATAAGCGTTGTAGCTCTTTTCCTGTGACTCATGCTGTATTATGAATTTGGTCTTCTGTTCAAGAGCTTTACTTGTTAACGAAAGGAAATCATATATATATATACATGATTTATATTCACAGAGCTCTCTCTTATCACAGGCAGCCCATCAGAGTTATCAAGCTTTGCCTTAAAACATTTATTTTGCCTTTCCTGCCATTCATTTTTGGAATGGCATTCCTGTACTTGAATTCTTCAATGCTTAGCAACTTTCATTAAATATACAACCTAAATTTATAGATTATACAATTTATTCCACCTCCTGCATTGACATTTAGCTGTAAGAGCTTTTTTATTCTTTCACTTTTTTTAACCTGTCTGATGTATTTATATAACAACCATATCCCTCTTGGACCTTTTTATATGAGGATGAATGATCTCTTTTGGTCTCCCCATATGGATTGGGCTTATTCAAAAAAGAATATCGTTGCCATTAAAGAGAGTACTTCTATATTTAGAAGTACTAACAATAGATGAGACTACTGTTTTTCCATATATCCATCAATGAATCATTGTGCCATTAATCTAGAGGAAATATCATAGGAACAAAATGCTTTAAAACATTCTGAAATTTTAAAATTTTGTATTATTAATTATCGTTTGATATTGTATGGAATGGCTTTTGAGTTAGCTAAGATTCCCTGCACTTTTGTTCTTAAAGCCCTGTCATCTGGAAACTCTGTGGATGTGGATTTAAAAATGGAAAATATGAAAAACTGTATTCAGTTAGATCCTGTCGTTGGCTGTACAGAGCACTACTGCTCTCTGATCTCACTAGCTGAACATAAAAGCCATTATCCTTTCTGCTGTTAGTTTGTCATGAGAAACGGTGTGTGAGGTAAATAGGAATGGGAAAAGGAAATGGAGGGCAGACAGAGAATTGGAGGGGGAGAAGGATTTACTGGAGCAGAGTGCCGAATTACCTGATGAGAATGCAGGACGAAAAGCCATAGGAAGCCAACGTACAGATGAATGTAAACTGCCAGAAAAAGTGTTGAGAAATCATTCTGCCATAAACTGGCTCAGTCTGCACAGTCTCCTACATCAGGGTCAGCTCAGGGGGTTTTGTTGCTATTTTTTGTTTAGGTTTTTCTTTTTTCTGTCTCTTCTGAGCCTAGGACAGATCACTAAGCAGGTGTTTCATATTAGATTGTGAAGCCTATGATCTATTTTATATAAAACACTATAGATTTCCCCCACAAGAACATAGGTTAGATGCAGTGTAATTACCCAATATTTTTCTTCAACCTGCACTTGTCTAATACATTGTTTTTCACCTGTGTCTTCTGAAGTTGGCTACATTTCAGCAGCAGGTGAATTTGCTCCCAATATTCTTCTATTCTTAAAAACTACAGAGCTATTTTTTAATGTAAAGCTGATGGAAATATCAACCTTATATTGACTCAGGTTTACTAATAAGGCAGCTTTAGTGATACTCTAATAATGACAACAAACAATTTGACAAAAATTTAAATGAAATAATACAGATTATGCCTACGAAGTCTTCAAGCAGCACATCAAAGTTGTCTTGAATATTACATGTGGTTTTTTTAAATGTAACCTTGCCTTACTTAGTTTGTAATGACTGTCTTCTAAAATATCTGCAATGTGGCTATTAAAACCATGAATCACAGTTGAAATGAGATATAAAACCACAACAGTCTCACCAATCAAATCTCAAATGTCTAAATACTGGCATTTAGCAATGAAGCCATCACCTGCATCATACTGAAGTAAAGCCAGCAAAGAAAGATGCAAGAGCAGAAAAACAGAGGAAGCAAAAAAGGTTGATCTTAGGATCTTAGTTCTGAAGTAACAGAAGGGTATTTATTTCCCCTGACACTGAATGAAGGGTGAGCCCCTACATCCCTGAGTTTCTTTTTAAATGCCCCAACAAAGAAATCAATCCACATCTTGACTGTTTGACATATGGAGATAATATTAAAATTGGAATAAGTAAGGATTTTTTTCTTATTTTATAATGTTGCTAAATATTGTTATCTTTTTTGCTACCACATATGGATTCTGTTTATTTACAGTAAATCAAATTGCATCCAATCCTCACATAACTTATTACAAAATGTTATTATAACAAAAAACAAATTAAGTTTCAAGGAAAGGAGGCTCTCATCTTTTCTTACCTATTTAGTAACAAGTTCTAGCAATAGTAAAAGCCAGTTTTTGATAAGTTCAAGGGCTAGCCTTCATTGTTGCTTGATATTTATTTCTATATAAGGATGAAGATACACAGTGCACAATGTTCCATTGAGTAATTGTCCTTGTTAAGGTTTAATAGGCAGAAAAATCAGAATACTCAAGATTACTCTTTCTGAGAGCACCAATACTCTCTAAAACTAGACTGTGCTAGTAGAAAATCTTGAATATAGAAGCTCCACTCTTTTAGGGAAGGTTAGTACTCTGTGCCACCTTTCCTATGCCTACAATTTCATTTTGTATTTTGAATCCTCCCATATATACCCTGTGCTGGGGCAACCCCTCCTGGAGTCAAGTATCTGCAGACCTGCTTGCTTACCCCCACATCTAGTGAGACAGGGGAGAAAATCACAGAAACTTATGGGTCAAAAGAAGATGGGGACAGAGAACTCCCAGAGGTGTCACAGATTTCTCATTTTTGTCAAGTACTTTATCCCAGACACTAAATATTGAGTACAGCCAAATTACTACTCATGTTTTGTGATGTAGAATACACACAATTTTTTTTTTAGGATACATAATTACACTGAATGACTCAAAACTAAATAAAATACACTTCTGAGAGCAAAAATACTCTTAAAATGTATCATAGAGTGAAGAACAGTTTCTTTCTCATTTCTGAATAAAATAATAGCAAAATAAACTTTTATTACTTTTTGGAGAAGGAAGAATATTTTTCCAAGAAGTAAGTGACAAACTGATTTAGCTGTTGGGTTCTTTTTTTCCTTGTGAAATCCCTTGTGACATGCAGTCACAAAGTATAACCTTATGATGAATTCCTCTGGGCATCAAGAAAGCTCCCACCTGGAGAGCCATTCTCTAGCAGAGGAAGCACTACCAAAATAAATGGCTTCTCTGGAGGCCTAGAAAGTAACATGGATGTGTTGGATATTTTGTGGCTTGTATTTGTTCTATTCAATTTTTAATTACAAATTATCCTGTTCCTTAGTGCTAATACAACTTGGGTAACTGAACTACTGTGTTAACCCTTGCAGACGTCCCAAAACCAGTGGAGGAGCAGAACAGACTAAAAGGACTGAATATTTGGGTATTGCTGTATATTTTATGGGTCTGAGCCTTTTCTCATCCACACAAAGAGGTATTAAAATACACAAGTCCTCCCTGTTAGGAACATGCTGCCACTAGAAATCCTGTTGTTACTTTTTGCTCCCAATGATTTGATTTTCTCTTTTGGAAAAAGATGCCTCCTTGATCATTATTTTATTCTTTAACTGATCATCATGATTTAACACTTAATTTTATGTATTACATCTTCTAAACAGATGTGGAAATCTGAACTTAATTTGGACACACTAAATCATGATTATGTTAAGTCTTTCCAATTAATTTACATTTGAGGCAAACAGAAATATGCTGATTCAGATTCTAATTTAAAAATTAGATGGAAACTACATCAACTACTTCAAGAAGAAGAAATTAAAATTTTATCACAAGGGACTGGATAAAAACTTCAGCTATACATGTAGCATTAAATACATGCTCAAGCTATTATTAGTATTTAGCTCCAAAAGAAATATTTGAAATAAATGAGGAAGAAAGGAAGTCATTATATATTTTGAACAGAAGAAACTAGTATGAAACTCTTTATTTGTAGAAATACAATTATATGTTGGAATGTAATTATATAGAAGGGATGAAATCACAGTTGATGTCAATTTTTACTGGATGTTATATAGAGCAGATACATGGGCTTGACATGCTAATTGGAGGAAACTTAATCAGGTTTGGTAAACAATAAAGAATTTGCTCTCTAAAGCAAATTTGGAAAAACACCACATTCTGACATGCACATTTTGTTTTACATAGAATATCAATACGACACAAGTTTTTCTAAGAGAAATATTTAAAACTCAAGAGAACAAAAAGGAAAAAGTATGCAGAGGAAATTACTTGGAGCCAGGCCCATCAAGAAGAACAGGAGACGGAGAGTTTGTGGGTGGAAACAAGGAGAGCAAGCATAAAAATAAAGCAGATGAGATTGAGAGAAACATGCAGATTTATGGAGACAGTTCAGTTTATTTGTGCCACTTTCTTTTTTCTTTGTCTCAGACACGATTAATCTTCCAGTTGACATACACCACCTTTTCTGGTAGGCACTTCTGTTTCATGTTGTGCTGTATACCTGTAATTCATTCTAAGACACAAGACGAATGTATAGGTATTCTTGATGTATTACTACCATTCCCACCTGTTTTGGAGTGATGGGCAAAATCAGCACACTGCCTTAGTTAATTCTGTTATGTCCGGCTGCTCCCATATATTCTTTGTAACTCACAGAGTTTTGATACAATGTTGGTGAAGAGCAAAGGGAAGTGACAATTGTAAAGCTGAAATACCTCACCTGAATATTGTATATATAATGGCAAGGGCTCACTCTGAATTGCGATTAGAATTTTCTGTAAGGTTAGCTTCAAAGTAAGCCCAAATCTGGATAATAAGATAAAATCCTGATCGATGTTCTTAGTACTTTGAATTTCTTTGATAAGAAAAATCATATCCTGGCTACTTGAGAATTCACCTTATTCAAGGGAAATATTTTGAGGGTATATAACAAATACAGTACTCTGAATTATGCCTCTCCACAGTCTTACCTATATCTCCATCACTGAATGTATTTTTATCAAATGGCATGGCAAAAGCTACTCGACACTGTGTTGTTCTTGCCAAGCATTATGCTACACTGTAGTGTCTCTGTTCATTCAAGACTTCAATCACTTCATCATTTTGGGGTTGAAGCAGACATAAATTTGTCCCATGAAATAAAAGAAGATGTAAGTCCCTTCCTAAAGCATTAGTTGGCAATGTGGCATAGGAATCACTCCTTTATCTTTCAGCTCATAGGAATATTAATAATAAAAGATTCAAGGAATAATATGAAATAAGATGTCAAAAATAAGGTATTACGTAGCTAAGCCTATAACCCTTATGTGCCTTGAAAAATATTACTATAATTTTTTGGGACTGAGCACAATGAGAAGAACTGGGATTTCTGAAACATGTTATTATTCATGCAGGGGTAGATGAAATAATAAAGATTGAAAAATTAACTGTATAAAATTGAACTGGGAGAACTATCATTATTGAAGCATTTTCTAATGGTATGTCATGTGTCATAGTAGGCTTTGATAAAACAGACATGTTGCAAAGGTATCTTAAAACGTCCTTTCCAATCCCTTCCAAAATATATCCTGGGGCTTAGGGAGTGCCGTATGCCTGAGCTAGCCTGACAGAGGTGTTCCAGGGGCGCAGCAGCTTTGGGAGCTTCCCTGCGCTCAGCGACGGTCCGTGTCCCGGGCAGCCTGCGGCTAACAGGTGATGCGGGCACCACCTGTGTGCAGCCGCACAGCGGAGCGGGGCGGGCGGGCCGGCCCTGCCGTGCCGGACTCTGGCTCGGGGCTNCATCCCGCTCCGCTCCGCCGCGCCCAGCCCCGCTCCCATCCCGCTCCGCTCCGCCGCGGCACCGCTCCGGCTCCCGCGGCCCCGGCGCGGCGGTGCTGCCGCGCTTTCCCCCCGCGGCTCCGGGCGCCTCCCGCCTCCCAGCATGGACGTGAGGAGAGTGGAGAGCATCTCGGCGCAGCTGGAGGAGGCCAGCTCCACAGGCGGTAGGACGCGGGCAGCGCGGGGACGCGAGGCTGCTTCTCTGAGTTAATTTGGGGTCTCGTCCCCTCTCCTTTGGGCTGCAAGTCTGGCAACTTGTCGTGGAGGGGGGAGCTGCCTGCCCGCTTGCGAGGGGCGAACGTCCCCGGGCAGTCGTGGGCAAATGTGTGCGTGTCTATGGGGACAGTAAGCAAACGCTTAATGCCTGGGATCTCGGGCTAAGAAGCGTTCAGAGGTTCGCGAATCCTGCCTTAAGATGCCTGCTATGACCTAACTGGTACTTTTGCCTTTGCTGAAATGACTTGGGGCTGGGAATGAACCTCCAGGACACATCCTATCTAGTTACCAACTCCTTGGAGGTAATTTTGGTCAGGCGCCCTTATATCTTCCTGCTTTGGTCTCCTCTGTACCTCTCTGATGCCTAAGTAGCAACTATTTGATGGAGACCAGCTTCTTCTGGTAAGCCAGAGGCTGTTTGGTACTTTTCTTTTCCCTGTGCCTCAAACTGCAGTTACACATTGATCTGAGGAAGGCTACAGGATAACTTACATTTTAGGGAGGAAAAAAACATGCCTTGATATCCTCCACAGGGATTGTGACTCCCAGTTTTTTCCCAGTTATTTAAAAATGAAGTTTCTTGGGTGCAGTGTGTGCGAGAGGATGTTGCAGAGAAAGGTGTTCAGCTTAAGCCAGCTGGATAAGCAGAAGATAGCTGGGCAGTTAATGAAAAACTTTGTAAATCGGGGAAAAACAGGGGAAACTTCTTATCTGAGAGAAATGTTTTTTGCTGTGCAGCTAGATTTCTCATAAACTGATGCCAGTGTAGAGTAGTAGCCTTACCAACAAGTTGTTTGAAAGACACAGTGCAATCCCACCATTTGTTTGATTTCTAATGCTTCAGAATGCATCTTCTGCTTGCGAGAAGAGGTTCACAGCTATGATTGTATCTGGTTTTTCTCTTTCCTTAATGTCCCAGCTTTTTTAATGTTTTAGACTGTGTAGCCTTTCATGTAGAATACCAGATCATTGCGCTGGGGATAGAGAACTTTTGTGTTTGACTGTGCTGTCGGCTCAATTGTAAGTCCACCTTCGCAGTTCACTAAAATTTTGGGAAAAAATGTATAGTCATTATAATGATCCTGCAAGGGACATGGCCACTGAAGTGATGTTGTGATACTTCTCACTAATTTTCAGATCCAGCACCCCCATGTTATAATTTAGGCTTTTCCCTCCATGTACCACTGCCAGCCTTCCAGCTCTAGTCTGTTAGAGGTCTGAAAGTCAAACTGTTTCTCCATAACACATACATCATCAGTGACAAACGGCGAGCATGCTCTTGGCTACCTGTGCAACCACCACGCAGGACTGTTCAAGCTAAACAAAACTGAGATCATGATTTAGGCACAGTGGATTTGCACAGCTGCTGTTGAGGAATTATTTGGTTTATGGATCATTAAAGTAGGCATTGAAGCATAAAGTTTAAAGCTTAATGGTTTTTCTTACAGGTATAGTTCGCAGTAGGAGGAAAAGTGTCTATACAAAAATTGGGGAATATTATCTGAATCTGTGTCATGCAAATAATAGGAAATACCAGATGATGTTTTTATGGAAATTACCTTCAGCTGAGCTATATATTAGATGTGTTTTCTGTTTTGGTTCTCTGGATATTCATGCGTAACCGCTTTTAAAAATTAACGACAGCTTTAATTCACTTTAAGCTTGTAATGGTGAGAGGAAGTAAGATACACTTTTGCACTCTTTTAGAATACCAAGCAAAATTTGACTGAAACATGACTTACTGTGGGAAAAACATTTCTCAAAAATAAGTTTTTATGCCAGAAAGAGAATACGGAAAGATAAAAATGACAGAGCTAAAAGGAAATCTCCTTTCTTTTGGAGAATGACACACATTACTCAACAGATATCTCATCACCAATGTGATATGATGAGATGTGATGTGAAGCTAACAAGTGTCTAGCTTCACTCCTCTGGGCTATCTTCTTGTGTGAGAGAGCCCATTTGTTTTCATCTTCTCACAGTTTTGGCCCTTTTTCATCTGAACTTTTCTTTACACTTTTCTCTTCTCTAGCTGTTTCCCTCCAGGCTCTTAAATGTTCAATTCATTTTCAGTGCCATCAGCATTTTGGAATGTACCTGTCTGTTGCATTTTTAACAAGGAAGCTGGATTTTTTTCTCATTAATTCTCTTCAAACAGAATCATAGCTTCAAACGTTTGTCATTTTTAAATGGCAATGCCTGCAGTAGAGTTGTTACTGGGATTTGATGTTAGTGCATGAGAGTCAGAAAATGAAGCCAACAAAAGTGCGACTGTTCCTCAATTTCATTTTTCCAAGTGAAATAAAGCCCAAATAATGCACAGGCAGCTTGAATAATGCCTTAAGCTGATCTTCTCCTTACATTTAATCTTGCACCTTGCAGGGCATCTTCTGATTCAAGGACATTCAAATCAGTGTCAATTGAAGCACCACTGAGAGTTGTTGCAGTACGAGAATGTGTCCTCTGTGGAATACTGAGCCATTGTAGGGATGAACTGTCTCGTCCCTCTGCCTCATGACATTGTCTTTATCAATCAATTGTCTTATCAGAAAGCTGCATTTGTGCTAGTGATAGCCAAAACTCATCTGCTGCTGGGTAAAAGCATGCAGTGTCTTTGCAAAATGAGAAGAGCAGAGGGAGATTATCAGTTAAAGTTTATGTGAGTAAGAACAAGTTTAATCACAAAATGTCCTGTGGGTTCAATATCTAGGACAAACTTAAGCTGTTGGGAATACTAATATGAATAAGACATTATCACAGCAACTTGTTGCTTTGCTTTAGGGTGTGATGAATTCAGAATGGACATTGTGCTGACCAGTATGACCATGCTTATTCAAAAACCAGAAATATTTATGAAAGCCATGTGTCATTTATGACAAATTTTGAAGATTTTCAGTTATTAGACAAGGCAGTTGCGAATTATTCATGTTAGGAAAAAGGCTGTAATTTCTACATTATGGGCAGAAGGAGTGTAATGGACCAAATAGCATTATTAAGCAGTGTTTATCCAACTTAAAGTATACTTAGAGTTAAATATTCTCTGCCATACCTCTGAGAGATC
This sequence comes from Anthoscopus minutus, assembly GCA_013399455.1. NCBI lineage: Eukaryota > Metazoa > Chordata > Aves > Passeriformes > Paridae > Anthoscopus > Anthoscopus minutus. Next base: position 54,010 of record VWYI01010706.1, read on the forward strand.
CTTGTGCACTGGTACTCACTTTTGGTGTTAATGAATGACTTGCTCTTGTTGCTTGGGGCATTCTTAGAAGACAAAGGAAATAGTGCTAAAAGGACAAAAAGTTACATATTGAATAAGCTGAAAATAGGAATTTAGGAAAATGTATGCTAAGAAAAAGTAAGAAAGTGATAAAAAGTATCCTGGGAAACAATTACAGGAAAAAAGAAGAAGAGGTAGGAGGAGGGAAAGGAGGAAACAGATTTTGTATCTTACACATTGAGATACACAATCTATTGTGTGTTAGTGGTATGTACTGGACCAATATCTTTATATCCCAGCTGGGATTCATCTGACGTGATGAAAAGCAGGCAGTGACTTTCCAAGTGATTTGCACCAATATTCATATCCCTGTGAAAGCTTTGGTTTGTTTGGGAGCTCCATGGAAGAATGTGCTGTCAGTTAAGAGTCAGTGTCACTATTTTTATTAATGATCTCTGTCTCCAAACACTCTTCATCGTTGGACACGTTTAAGATTCAGATGGACAGGGTGCTGGGCCGTCTTATCTAGACTGTGCTAGAAGTGCTGCCTCCAAACACAACGCTGTTTCTGTGAAATCTGCACATACACAAGGGAAGGAATAAATTAAATGGACTCATGATCTAGTAAAGGATGGATATGCATAATGGACATACAAGGATATACAAATATTTTCAGTGTAAAATATATGTTCTACCCCTGCAGGGTGGAGGAAATAACTGACACTTGAGAGAACTGACTGGGGCATAAGCGTCTGTATAAAATTTGAGTTCTGCCTCCATCTCTAGTTCCTCTGTTCAATGAGTGTAAAGAAATAATTATATGCAAAATTCTGTTACAGAGCCATATTTGACATGAATGCTGAAAATACCTTGCCTTTTCACCAATATAAATTTTACATCATGTAAATATCAATTTTCACAAAACACAGCTTTCTTATTCATTATTCTGTCTGTCAAGGTTACTACCTATGCTCAGAGAGTTGACAAATAAATGAACATCTGGACAAGTTTCAGGTATGCTTGGCTTAGAGAACTTATGCTTTCCAGATGTTTTTAGGCATTTTAAAAATGTCTAAAAATTTAAAATATTAAAATGTGTAGAGGCAGATATGGTATCTAGCAGTAAGTGTAGCCATCACAGGAGTGGCTGGTGTGTGTCATGGAAAGCTTTTACAGTGTATCAGATAAGCACTTAGGACTTCTGCTTTGGGTTGGAGCTGAATATTTGATCTGTGCAGCATTCAGCTGTAATCTATCCCATCTCAGCCTCTCAGTTTGCCATTGTGATTTATTCGGAATCATTGGCACTTGGAAAAGAAAGTATCTAAAAATGCAACACCTGATTGCTTCACCATTTCATAGATATGCACATTCCTGCCAGGCTGTCCTACTGTCTTCTCCCCATCACCCTCCCCAATTCTGCTTGTCCTTTCTTTCTTTCAGGTACCAAAATAGACTGCATTTGAGCTCTTCCTTGCCAAACAAATGCTGGCCATTTATTGTCTCCTATGAGCAGAGGCCATTATGCCTATTTGAGATGAGAGAGAAAACATTAGCAAATGTTTGTGGTCTTGGAAGCCGAGAACACAAATCCATATATCAGTAATTGTAGTTGACACAGTCTGAACCAAGTAGGTTTCCCTTCTTTATTAGCACACACTTCAATTAATAGGCTTGGGCCTATTCTGGGACATAAGGAAGTGTAGGTATAAAACCTTCATTATTTGGAGCACAATGTGGCAGTGCAGGTGGGGGTGATTAATGGGATGGTTTGTCTCTATAATGTTTGGCCTGAATTGTAATGTGTGGCTGCAGCAAAAGTAAATGGACAACACTTTGACATAGCCATTAGTTTTTTTGATAGTAGTTGTCCTTTCAGAACCCTGTTTTTTCTGGCAAGAGCTTTGTTTTTTCTTGTTTTTATGGCTAAGTATTATTTGGTCTTGATCTCCCACTGAGTACACCAGGCAGAATGTGGAAGTGAAGCAAAAGTGTATCGAATGTATGTGTTTTGGAGCCTATAGAACTATGGAAAGCATGGAATCCTATTATTCTCTGATGTTCTTAATTGTATTACAAAAGTCTTAGGATCATATAGATCATGGTTTGATTCTTTTTTCTCATAATTTTCTATTCTCACATTCTACAGGAGAGATAATTTCTGTGCTATCACCTTCAGGCATGCAGCAGCAGAGAGGTTGGGCCCTAGATTTACATCTATGAGCTTGGGAGATCTGTAGACAGCAATAATCTGGCAGCAGTTTAAAATATGTGGTTAGGTTGAAAAGATATTGAACCCATTCGCCTCTAAGAATAAACCCAAACACAGAATAAAAGCTGTATATCTGAGCACATACTGTGTTTTATTTCTGGCAGCCCAGCAGAGACTTAATATGGTATTAAAAGGTACTCCCAGTCAGAGGTGTGAAAATAAATATAGTGTTTCTCTTTTATATTCTTTTTTACCTATAAAGCAAACTTCTTTAGAGATACACTTCATAGTTGGGATCCCTTGTTGTATGTTTATAATTTTTACTGCAGTAACACAACAGATGGTATGAAAGTCATAGATGCTTATGTGTCCACAGGAGAAAGGAACTACAGGTGGAAGGCATGATAATAGAGAATTTAAAAATATTGATGTATTGTCCTATTCAGAAAAATGATGAATTTAAATATTTGGATTTTATTGTAGGAGATATTATCTTTGTTTGTCTGCCAGGTATTTTTCACCAGATAATGCAAAATCCACAAGCACAGTTAAATGCCTAGAACTGCACAGCACATTATACCCGTATGCCACAAAGTTGCTAAGAGGTGACAGCATAAAAAGAATTATGCCCATTCTGAATGACCTAAGACATAGACATCAAGGTGGTTGATCTATATCATGCAGTCAGTAAGAAAGAGTTTGCTATTTTATTGATAGGTAAAAAGCCCCCTAATTTTATTGATAAAATTTTCTTTTTCACAAAATTTTCAGTTACCTCTCTGTATCTCCAGAGAGATATATTATGAATATTGCTGTATTATTAGGCTTTAGTAGAGAAAATCTTATTATATTTTGAATCAAATTTTTGTTAATATACAAATAAACAAAATATAAAATTTTGTTTATGCTTGTAAATCCAGAAGGAACATTTAGGATTTAGAAAGATAAACAGTAGACATAAAGTGTGATGGTGGTTCTGATTCTTCACAGTGGGAACAGCATGTCATCACAGTAAGAAATTTGATTATTGTGACTATTCCTAAACCCTTTGATATTGGTGAGAATAATTACAATAAGTAAGGATTTTAAAAATTAAATGTAGTTATTTGACTTAGAAACTTCAGTGATATTACAGCACATATTATAATAAAAACACATTGAAAAACAACTTTGTGCCAAAAGATAAACATTATATGAAGAAAAGATCTATCCAACATACTTGCAGAAAATTGAAACTGAAAAGAAAAAATTGATTTTAAAAAAATAATTTAACATGGGTACATGATGCAACTTGAAATGATGATCTTTTGAAAGTCACACTATATAACATCTGTCAGATTCAAGCGTTATTGCAACTGAACATTGAGGTTTGGGATTTTATAATATATAGAGATGTCTGTATACATGCTAAGCACCATAAATTAACAATCTATAATCACATTTTCAAAATGCCTGGACCAGTACTACTATAATGTGCTTTTTTTTTAATGAATATTGCAGCTCGTAGTTTCAAAGAACACTCGGGAAAGATTGATTCTTTTTGAGATTGCCTGTTTCAGAGTGTGCCAAAGCTGTTGCACCAAGCACTCCTTGGCATCTTGCAGCAGGTGCTCCCTCCCTGTCCGGGCACTGAGAGGGATCAGGGAAAGCCCCTCCACACACACACACACACACACAGAGCTTGCACCACTGCTGGCAGGAGCATCCCTGTCTGTGTGCAGAGGGTTCCCAGTGTACAGGGTTGTTGGGAGAATCAAAAATATACAGTCCCTACCTGAGCAGCTAAAAGAAAGGAGAGGACAAAGACCAATAAATGCCTTTTTTGTGTGTGGCTTTAGTGGTATCTGAGCAAGTGGACTCTGGGATCTTCTGTTCTGTTACCTTTAGACAGAGATAATTGAATCCTGTTTATCTCAAAATCAGTAGCAAAAAAATCCTTAAAGAATAGTTCACTGAACCAACATAGCAGATGTATATCAAGGATAAGCTTACATAGATTCATGTTTTGTTTCATTGAGTGCTGGTAGCAACATGATAGGTGTTTCCTCAGGTCTTGAGTTTTGACAGTGTAGCTGGTTTTTACCAGGGGATACCCAAATGTCCTTAATCATTCTGACTGTTGAATTATATTCCAATGCTCAGTAAGTGAATTGTATACTTCATATCTTCTGATTCACTCTTTCTGTTCTGTGTAATATTTTCCATATTGATTTATGGACAGTTGATGTTATTGTGCTTTCTGATGTGACATTATAAAAAGTACCACCTTTTGTAATGCTATCAGTAAAGAAAGATAAATCTAGACTGTTTGGGACATTGCATGGGTGTGATGGCTCCTGAAACAAGTATACATTAAAATTCATTGTTATTTTTAAAAGGGTGCTGTAGTTGGCGTACACACACACACTTGGTGCTGCCCTGATTTCTGCACAGCCAGTCTACCAAATGCAATATGTCTAAGAAAAAAAATAGATATACAAGTTGTGAGGATGTGCAGTATGAAAAAAATACAGAGAATTTCATGCTATTGTTTCAGTAACTAGGTCTATTTTATATACTGCATTGTTCTTTGATCTTGTGGTGGTGATGAAGTGGGGTTCCCCAGTTTCTCTTTTTGTTTTATTTTGTTAATTTGTTTTGTTTTGTTTTTAAATTTGCCACATTGTGCATTATCTTCCCAGCCTACCTTCCAGAATATATCCAGGTAAATGAGAGGAGTACCTCTGTGTCTAGGATCTATTTACTCACTACTTTGTTTGCTTCAAAGCTGTTACTTCCAGCCTTCTCTGCCTGGTGGATGGGAAAGAGAAGATCAGAGATCAGGATGGGTTTGGAAGACAGGTGATAGAAGTTGCCCTTTCTGCCTTTTACATGATGATGATGACAAACCTCTTTGTAGGAGATTGACACCTCCAACTCTCTCAAGCAATGTCTCCTGCTTCTGCCTATTTGTCACTTGGAAGCACATGTGAATCCCTCAGCTAAATGAGCACTTTCTGACCTTTTTTGCATAATCTCTTTTCCTCAGAGGGATGTTATTTTTAGGTTACACACTTGTTTCTTGGTTGGTTGAGTGTCAGTCAAAGGAGAGGAGAGTAGATGATGCATCCAGTGGAACTGCTGATCTCTAATGCATGTTTTATAAAACAGAATTCTGATAAGACTGGAGGAAAAATAGCAAGTGGAGGTTAAAGTGAAGAGGAAACAGACATGGCTGAGGGTTTAGTAATATAGTTTTTACACGTCACACAGGCTGTCAAGTTTCTCCCAGTAACTTAAATCTACTAAAAAAATGAACTAGTAGGACCTAAAATTAGACAGACTTACCTTGCTCAATTGCTTAACTTGCAGGGTTGAACAGTATTTAGAAGTTATTTTGACTCATGAAAATATTTGTGTCAGTTACACCTTTTGTTTGCATTCAGCTAAATTTCTGATACTAAAATAGAATAAACTAATTCTGTGTTTCAATACAGACTCATAAAGATCTCTTTCTATATCAAAAGTCTTTAAGCCACCCCAGACTTCTTGAGAATCAGTAACCTTTTCTGTTCCTGAGAGATGGGACGTGTTCAGCTAAAATCCCATGTTATACAAAACAACCCCAAACATCTGCTCATAATTTAGCTGTATGTTTTACTTTGCCACAGTTTAAAAACAACTGCCTATACTTAGAAATGCAAAAGTAAGAATATTTTGACCTGTTTAGATAGTAAAACTATCTAAAAGATGTCAGTAAATTTCTAATGTCTTATTAAGTAATGTTTTATCATTCAGCAGTCACTTTAATCAACAGCACTTAAACTACTGCTAGGCTGACAATCTGTTAGGACTTTTTCAATTAAAAAATTCAGAAGAAAGTAAGCTTGTCTTTTTGGTGTATTTTTCTTTTCCTTTCAAGAAACCAAAGCATTAATAGTGTGTTTTCATGTAAGCTTTTCACAAGAAATAGGTACAGAAATGCTGTCAGTTAAGTGACTAATTCCTCCACGAAAATGAACAAGAAAAAGTTGATGGCATTATCAAACCACTATTTGGTAGGTGGTAACTCACAATGCTGACTGTGGAGATGGCATACTTTCCATTCTGCAGGTGTAGTGTTAGAATAAATGAGTAAGCAATAGTGAACATAGTTCATTAGCTTGTTCCTTGTTGCAAATAACACAGAATATTTTGTATTCCAAGAGGGTGTATATTGATTAAATGTACCGTGCACTTAATAAATAAATATCTTCTGGATCCATCAGTGCTTGTTTCATTATGAAAGCCTGATCTTGCAGCAGTTGCAGTTCAGTGCAGTGTTTGTACCTGAGGATCACCCTGTTATACTTAAGAAAGGCCCTTACTCTTAAGTGTTTGAACAGGTGACGTTAGTCCTTCAGATTCCAAAACTTCTTACAGAGAAGGGAAGAAACAAAGATTTTGTCTCTTCTTGAATAGTCCATGATTTCATGAGCCAAAACTGGGCTGTAGGGCATACCTAACTATATTGACAATACACCTTGTAATGCTAATACAGTGTGAAGGAACACAAGAATATGAAGGCAACGAGATATCAATAGAGAGCCTGTTTACCTATTCAAAGTAATGGAGAGTACTTCTAATTAAAATCTGCAACTTTTTAAAAGTCAGTTAATTATTTGCTTTCTGGGAAACAAAACTTCCTCAAGGAATGCTGAGATTTTTGTGTAGTATCTTCATCTAAGAAACTTTTATTATAAGAAAAATGTCCTACCACTGACAGAGCTGTGACTTTACTGGCTGAGGACAAAATAAATAGACGTGTACTCAGCCAAGATTACACGTTTGTATTTGTCTCTGAATGCTAGGCAGACAGTTACTAACCAGGCTGACTGCATACAACTGTGTGTAATCCATACAGCCTGCTCAGGGCAAAGCCTGATACAAAATCCAGCTCAAAAATTCTATTACATTGGATTTTATTTGTACTTTTGAGATAAAAGCAATAAAAACCCATGGAATCACAGAAAAAATATTTTGGAGGAGTTGAACTGTCTTCCTATTTCTCCTGATTCCCCAAGGCAGGATCAAATATTCATATTCTGGTTTAGATGGCTTTTTGCTCAATGTACTTAAAATTCACAACTATTGGGTGCGTTATGACATTGCTGGTTAATCTATTCCAAAATTTATCTTTCCTGATACAATCTGTTTCCTAGTCCTAAAGTAAATGTTATATTTAAAGCCCGGTACCCAAAATTGATGAAATATATAGATTTTGTAGTACTGAACAGGACAAAAACTTTCTTTGGTGTGTCTTAGATTTTTGTCTTGTTTATAGTTTTAAGTCTGAACTGCAGTCCCTTTCACAGCACTTGTCCTCAGCCTGTGATTTAACATGTTCAGCAGTGGCAGACGTCACAGACAGCTTCCCTGTTGTCACCTAAATAGTTTGTCTCCATTCTGTTTTAATAAGATAGATAATTTCTGTGGAGGGTTACTTGCTGGGTTCTAAATGATCATTTACAAATAATAACTAGTTTTAGAATGCTACTTTTTATCTTCTAACTTTCAAACTTGTTGGAAGTTTACTGACTACAGTGCTTGAAATTGGAAAATTAAAAGTAGGGCAAAGATTTCAACTTACCTGCCTATCACAAAGGAGAGATTCCAGCTTGGCCCTGTTGATGGTTATTCCTCTGATCCTACAATAGCTCTGCAGGTTGCTGCTTCCATGGAGATGAGATGAGCTGCTCCCAGTTTGTGTTGGGAGTAAGCTAAGCCCTTGCAATGCGCAACTCTGTATGAATCAGTTCTCAAGAATTTGGGATGAGATAGGAATCATTGTCTTGCAAGAAATAACAACCATCAGCTTTCCCTCATCTCTATAGGAAGCTTGATGGAAAGCTGTGTGGATTCTCAAGGGCCTCCAGAACTTGTCTCTTTTATGATCTGAACAGATATTCCAAATAAATAAAGAAGCACAGCTTTAACTTGCACTGCTTTCCAGCTATTTATTGCATTTGGATCTTCAGAAAGAAATCTTTGTCAGTGACCCTTTTATGAACTCTATCTTTTCTAAGAATATTTTATCTCTTGAACATTTGATATGTAGCATGAATTAGTTCTCTCTTCCATAAATAAAAACTGAAGACAGTTACTTTAAACAATTTTTTAACGTGAAAAGTCAATGTCACAGGCAATAGCAAAGCTTTTGAAGTTTCAAGCACTTCTTATTCAGATTATTTTTATCAGTGCTGTACCATCTCACACTTGATAAGATGTGCCTCCGCTTTTATGAGTGTCTTTACTAAATGCTATTATAATGATAAAATAGGGTGTGCTTATTCCTTTCTCATTTTTCAAGGCTGATATATCTCGGAGGCTTTAATCAAGAAGATGTCATATATTTTAACTTTTATACCAGCTTACGCTTTTCTAGTTATGCTTTTTGGTGTGCATGCTCCAAAAGTATTTAACTTTTGTCCACTGCCTGATTAAAACCAGCATTAGAATGGTACTTGCATACAAATGACCACAGAGAATTTATTATCTGTCTTTCCCAAATTCATTTTTATAGTCTGATAGTTTAGGGATATGGTTCTTTAAGCTTGTAGCTCCAGGAGAGTTCTGTGATAGCTGATCTGTGGATGTTAATAAATTAAACTGTGTGTTTGACTTGTGAGAGGTGATAAAGCTGTTTTAACGAGCCCAGGCAGAGGCTTTTATCAGGCAGTCCTCTGGAGGCACGGAGCTGGTGCTCTGGCTTTAAACCAATCAGCAATTCTTGCTTTGGCTTTGCTGGGAAAATGCTGCACTTGACTTTTATATGAGTATATAACATCATCTTTTCTGTATACTTTAGGAACTTCACAGTGTTTTGATTGGCAGGTACTTTGTTAACAACAATCATAAGTAACAATCATAAGTAGTCTATTTTACACATTGTATGTCTTTGTCTTCATATCATTTATTCTTCCTCTGAATTTTATTTTGAATGTTCTACAACGAAATTATTCTAGTACTGCCTTTTTCCTTCAGGACAATTTTGTCAGACAGTTGACCTTAGCTGGAAATTAAGTGTGCAGTGAATTCTATTTGTTGTGTTTGTTTCTGTATAACTTTTTATTAGTTCACTCATTAGTCTTTTCTGAAACTATTAAGCCAATAATAACATACCTTTGATGGTACTGTGATGGAGAGAGCTACATTATTCTTGGATAATAGGATCACAGTGCTTTTTGATCAGAATTGTCACCATCTTAAATTACTGGACACTTTCTGAAGTCTTGAAGAATAATTTGAAAGTGATAGAGAAACAAAATTGAGAAGTCTAGTGGGAAAAATTGTTACTTTGTCAGTCTAGGCATTTGGGCTATGCCTATATGTGATACAGAAAAAATAAAATATAATAAATATAAATAATAAAAATAAAGAGTAGCTCAAAATAACAGAGGGAAACTGGGTGATTTAGTAATAATGAGTAAGAATTATGAGTGATCAAGACACAGACTCAGACCAGCAGGGAATCTGAATAATTTATTCTAAAGAAACAAGATTTTTATACACTTTTTCAGGGCACA
>VWYI01010707.1:9632-29732 GCA_013399455.1 Anthoscopus minutus
AAAGGAAAGGAAAGGAAAGGAAAGGAAAGGAAAGGAAAGGAAAGGAAAGGAAAGGGAAGGGAAGGGAAGGGAAGGGAAGGGAAGGGAAGGGAAGGGATTCACAGTTGACAAGCAGTCACTTAAGACTGAAGAATGAAATGTGAGTGGCTGGAGTTGAATGCAAACTCTCCTGCCAGTCACAGCAGTGCCCCTAAAGGCACCCAGCCCAATTAGGCAAAGGCAGCAGGCAACATCAGGCTAATTCTGTCCTTGGAGTCACACATCCCTTGGTGTTTCCAGCTGTTGCTCAGACCTTTCAGGTAAACAACCAGCCACCAGCTGGTGAGGATGCAGAGTTCACAGCCTTAGACATGGGATGCCTGTGTCTGAAGAAGTCCCTCTGGTCCTACTTTACAAACAAGGGAGGGAAGGCTGCACCAGAACAGCATTTCTGGGCTGTTTTGAGGATGTCATTGTTTGCTACATCCCCTTGCCCACAGAGGGAGCACAGCTCTGAACAACCATAGCTGAAATCAGATTGAATCAATCCCAGCTGCAGGGGCCTTAGGGATTTCAAGAGACTCTACTTAAACCAGGTGTCAGAGGCAGCTCAGCTGTTCCCTTCATGGGCAAAAAACAGAGATGAATTGAGGTCTCTACCTTTTCAGCTGCAGACAATTCAAGTGAGTTGAAACAAATCTAACAAATTCTTTTTCTTCCTCTCTGTCAGACAAGTCTTTGGCTGACTTTCTATGGTATATGCCATGTGCTAAAGTTGACAGATTATTCCAGCTGTGGCAGAAGAGTATCTGCATTTAAAATATAATTTTTAATCTGCAGTGTAAGCTGATAGTAGGGATCATCAGCCCAACACTGTTCCTAATGTAGGAAAACAAGGGAAATACTTCTATCAAAATTTGAAGGACCCATTTTGGAGGCACTGGATGGCAGAGTTGCTGGAGGTAGGACGCTTTATTTCAAAATATCTATTGTGAATGTGTAAAGAAAATCCAAGGAAGAGCTAAGGCCAAAACTTACTTAAAGGGCCTCAGAGCCACTACACACGAATTACAGAAATTGAGGGTTATTTCTCAGAAGTGTTCTGAATTAGGGAATAAAAGACTGTCAGTAAAACAGTGGCTGCTGTGAGTGTTGTTGACTAATTAGCTAAAGAGCTAATGATCACAATAATAGTCTAAAACTTTCATATGGGCTTGAAGAGCAGAATTAGGTAATTTCCACTTCAGCTACATGACTCTAACACAAAAACCAGTGTGAAAAAAACAGTGCTGTTAGAGACTGCAGGGTGTTTTTCATGTCATTCTCTATCTGTCATGCACGGGTTATATTGAGATAGCACTCAAAAAAGTGTGTTTTCATTCCTATGTTAATGCAAACAGTCAAACCCAGAAAGATCCCTTTGAAATACATCAGACCATCAAATGTGTGAGAATATTGAGAGTTTCTTTATCATGCTTGTGTGTTACAGTTGTCTGTGGCTCCAGGATCCACAGCCTGCACCTTTGTGTTCATGCCATAAAACCCACAGACAGAGGATGTCCTGTGTGAGCTACAGCCTGAAGAGGAATCAGAGTCAGCCTGAGGGGTGAGTGCTCACGGCAGAGCTGTGAGACTGCCCTTGCTCTGAGGCCGTGTCCTTCTCTGTGTGCCAGCTCTGTTGATGTGGTCCTTGTATGTTCAGAGCAAAAGGTGCTTCCCCTCTCTGTTCATGGATACATTTCTGATGACAAAATGCATTTTATGCCTTGAGATTTGCTAGTGTAGGGCAGTGGCTGGTGGCCCCTTTGGTAAGAGATGCTGTCTGAAGGACACAGAATCAGCCAGCCCTTTCTTCTCTGTGGCAGGCTGACTTCTTTTCTCTTTCAGTGCCTCAGTTTCCCATCCTGGGCAGTGAGAAAACACAGAGCTGGTCCAGCACTGTGTGAACAACCCATGCACAGCAACATTCCTCAGGGGAACGAGGCCATGTGAGTCATGAACGGATGGTCCTGAGCTGCACCCTCTGCACTTCCTTGTTATTCTTGGTGGGAACCTCTGCCTTGAATTATTCCTTCTTCCTCTGCCTGCCTACACACAGAATTTTTTGTTTGGTTTGCTTTGGTGCTGCTTCCTTTGGTCTGTGGGTATTTTGGTGAGCAGGAGCTGGCTTAGGTCTTCCCTTCACAGCTTCTGCTTGCTCGCTTTGGCAGCACTTTCCCCAAAGCTGGGCCCTTGGAAGTATTTCTGTCCCTCTGACAGCTGGGGATTGATGTGAACATCAGCCAAAGCCTCCTGCAGCCTGAACTTCCCCAGCTTTCAGCTGAAGCTGAGTTGCTCTAAGATAACTTCAGATATTTTGGAGGAAGGCTGCCTGCCCTGTCAGCCCACTCACGGGAAAAACAGAGTGCAAGGAACAATGCCCACTGCTCCCTAAGGTTACAGAAGGGGGTTTCTTGTTTTGGTCTGTGGGTGTTTCAGTTGTCATCTGGGCGTTCCCCTCACTGCAGGAAGAGCCTGTGGGGCCAGCTGGGAGCACAGACCTGATATCTGGGGTGAGAGCAAAGCCCCAGCAATTAACCCTGCACCCATGACGTGCCCTAAGTGCCAGCTCCTCTTAGTGGAAGGCTTGGTGACTGTCTCAGACAATGACGCCTGGAGAGGGCTGGCACCACCAATTCCAGCACTCACAGCCATTGTCTTCTCAAAGTGCCCAGCCCAACCTGCTCTAGTTCCACCCTTTGATCCAGCAGCTCTCCAAGCATTCCCAAGAGATTCCTGGTTTGAGTAACTGGCTGAAGTGACTATGGCTCTGACAGTCTGTCCCTCTGATTCCTCCCAGATGGAGCCAGCAGAGGAACAAGATGCAGGAAACCGCACTCTGCTGACTGAATTTGTCCTCTCTGGATTGCCCAGCCATCCAGAACTTCAGCACCTGCTGTTCTTCACAATCTGCTTGGTTTACAGCATGACTCTCATCGGGAACCTTCTCATCTGCATGGTCACAGTGCACCCCACCCTCCACATGCCCATGTACTTCTTCCTCCGCGTCCTGTCCCTCCTGGATATTTCCACAGCATCAGTTGTCGTCCCCAAGATGCTGATAAACCTCGTGTCAGAGGACAGGAGCATCTCCTACCTGGGCTGTGTCACACAGCTCTACTGTGTGGTTTTCCTGGCAGCCACTGAGTGGTACCTGCTGGCAGCCATGGCCTACGACCGCTTCGTGGCCGTCTGCAGCCCGCTGAGATACGCTGCCATCATGAACACCAGGGCGTGCCTGTCCTTGGTGCTGCTCTGCTGCTGCAGTGGCCAAGTTGTGTCGCTGGTGCAGACAGCCTGGGTGTTCACCCTGCCCTTGTGTGGGCCCAGGAGCATCAACTACTTCTTCTGTGACATCCCCCCGCTGCTCGTGCTGTCCTGCAGGGACACCTGGCGCTACGAGAGGCAGCTCATGGCTGCCACGGTGCTCGTCATCCTCACTCCCTTCTGCCTCATCCTGCTGTCCTACGCCTGCATCCTCTCCAGCATCCTGAAGATGTCCTCTGCAGAGGGCAGACACAAGACCTTCTCCACCTGTTCCTCACACCTCACGGTTGTAACGTTGTACTGTGCCAGTGGGACTTTGATTTACTTACAGCCCAAATCCAGGAATTCACAAGAGGCAAAGAAAATCCTTGCTCTCATTTACACGGCTGTAATTCCCACATTGAACCCCCTGATTTACAGCCTGAGGAATAAAGAAGTGAAAGAAGTACTAATTAGAGTGATGGCTGTGTTGATGAAGAAATAAAAGATTTTCTTGAATGTGAGGATTAAAAACCTTATTTCCATTTTTGGTGAGTTCTAATGGTTTACTAGCTCAGGGGAAACTGCAGGCACAAAGATCTGTTTCACACTTGTAAATATTTTGTCTTTATTCTTTGCTTCAGAAGCAGATTATTTAGAATTTCTATTTCAATTTATTCCTTAGGAGTACAATATATGTACCAGACATTTTTTCTAACACAGAGAACTTCCCACATCTAATTCAGGTGTCCAGGCTGGAACTCCTCACTTCCACCTCACCCTCTCACTGAAGAAATACTCTTTATAGTGAACTTTCCAGGCTAAGCATACACTGATTATAGGGACTACATGTTTTACTTTGCCTTTATTCTTCCTTTTTCTTCCTTGTTACGTGTATTCCTTCTAGCAGAAGAGATGTCCACTGAATGAAAGTGATAAGGAAATTAGTTCACTTCTTTCAGAACCTCGTGTTTTTTATTTAATGTGTGGGGAAAGTAAAGGAAAGGAAGGTTAACTAATGCTCATTCCTTATTTCCAGCAAGAACTCAGCATTTAATGCAGGGCAGTGCCCACATCCTCCAAGCACTGTGGGGTCTGAGTCATGGGGTAAGAGTATTCTGCAAGTCTCAGCTGGAGAAATTCCTCCAGGCATAAAATGAGGAGTTTCCAGAGGATTAGCTGCTATCTGCAAGGGCACACAGAAAAAAAGGGGCTGCAACAACCTAGGAGTATTTATTTGTGAGGGTTTTTGAAATTTATTCTGGACAGAACAGGTGAAGAGCCCAGGCCTGAGCCTGCAACATTCAAACTGCACTTCCCATATTGAGGTCAGGCAAAATAAATCCTCATTACCAATGCAGCCATACTGACCTTTGGGGGCTGTCTCATTTTCCTCTGACTTGGTTCCCTGGCCATAAAGGCAAGAAAGGGCAGTATAATTGAGTAAAATGTTCTTTATTTGGTTTAGTTTGCTTGTAAAAGGAAAAGGCAATGTAAGCCATTGCAGGATGAAGTCATTGCCTGACTTCAGAGACTTCAAAACAACGAGTTAATGACAAAGTGATTAATTGCATTTGGTAATGTTGTTTTCTTAGACTCCTCTAGGGAATTTAACTCGTCTCTGTATTGTTGAAACCCTTTTTTCTTTATAATTAGAACACTGGAGAAAGAGTTGATGAAACTTCATTTACATTTCTACAGACTTTGCTACTGGGAGCTGATCTACTTTTACCTCTGTAAACACAGAGAGAATTTTTTTCTTGCTTTATTACTCAAAAAGATAATACTGAAAGAAGCATTTCTTTTAAAAACGTTTAATTAGTCTAGTATCATAACAGTAGTGTTAATCACTTTAAGGGACATTGCATTACAAGTGGTTAAAGCTTTTAATTTGCCTCTTTTAAAGCTGTTTCAGACTTCAGTCCAAGGAGAAAGAGATATCCAAAATCACACATCCATACCCCTATTAAAAATGGATGTGGTAGAAAGCAAGACAGGTGTTTAGCTGGTATAAATCAGAATTTCACCTCTAGCAAGGAGCACTGATTTTTGGTCTCTAAGAAACACAGCCATCAGTTTTGGTAGACTGAGCTTATTTACACTTACACCATCCTCTCTCCTCTGCAAAATAGGGAAGTTCTGATTAAATTATGTCATTCCATGGATCACAGCTGCACAAACAGACCAGGGCAGAAGTTTGTGCCTGGTTTCATCTCCCCACAATTCCAATACATGAACTATTGATTCTAGCATTTTTATGGAAGAATGAATTTTTAAAAAATCATATATTTTAACATTTTAATTTTTTCTATTAATTATTTTCAGAGGTCTGTGTGAAATGGTATTTAATAACTAATTAATTCACTTTTTCTGGCAAAAATTGGTACTGGTTTAAATGTCTGTCTTGAGATGGGCTGCTCAGCTCTTGACATGCTGCCAGTTTCTTGTTCTGTCAAATCATCTCCTGCCATGGGAAGCACTTGATCTCCTTAAGGAAGCTCCAAGAAAACAGCTAAACTAGTAATTAGATATGTGCTGCTGGTGCAGGATTTGATTCTTCACTCTAGGACCACATAATGAATCCAAACACATTGTTGGGATGTGTTGTTTCTTTAATTCAGCTTATGACATTAAAGGCCAGTGTTGAGTTTAATTTTTTATTAGCATTACAAGGGGTTTATTCATATGCACATGTATCTATGCAGTATAGGGAGGGAGGAAGGTTGGTTTGATTTATTGAATTATTGAATTAATATCATGAGTTATCTGGAGAATTCTAGATGATGGCTTCTAGAGGCCACATGGTCCAGATATGGATAAGTTACAAGAAATCATAAATACAATAAGCAATTACAAATAAATTCATGCACCTTAGAGCTTTAACTGAGACCCAAGGCACCTGAGGTAGCACTCCAGAACCACAGCTGATGCCACAATTCTATAATTACCACCCTTGGAGTCAGAAACAACCAGCACACAAAAGAGACAAAGAAAACTTGATCTAAAGGATGCAAAGAGACAAACTCCTCTCCAGTCACTCCATGTTCACCCCCTGTCAGCAGGGACTGAGTGCAGCAGCTCAGAGCGGAGGCAGCCTGGGCACAGCCTCTGGTGCCAGTGCTGACATTTGGGCAGGCAGATGGGTAAGGATTCACAGCTGAGAAATTAAATATCACTCAATTTATACACAATAAGCCCTCCAGATCTCCATGGAAGGGAGGAAGAATGGAGAAAATAATGAATGTCAAGAAATGTTTTGATTTCAAGAGATGACGTAAAATTTTGACCTTTGACAAAGCATCAAAAAGTGACAAAAGGAGGTTTTTCCTCTTGTTTGCTTTTATTACCTTTTTTCCTTTTATTTTTCTGGAAATTTTATTCTTCTGAATACTACTTTTATTATTCTGAATTCTACTTCCTCTTATCAGTTTCTCTTCCCATCAGATGTTTATATGTTTTGTGGGAGTTTTTTTTCTACTGTCAAGAGGGATTTCATTCCTCACTTGTCTCTCTAAGGGAATTAAACATCTCTAAACCTAAATAATCCTTACAAATCTAAGAATTTACTCCCACTAAAGCACTTCCAGAATGCTTTTCTCTCTATCTCAACACTGCTGGTGAAGTTACTAATGCAGTAATGTGCAGATGCCATCGTGCTGATGCCAAATTGATTTTTGCCTTTTTTCTTTTATATATTCTCTGTATTCTTTACACACATATTTGTATCTCTGCAGCCTATTATTGTATTCTAGATAGTTTTCCTAGTACTTTTTCCTGCCCTGATAGGCAGAAAGTAAAAATACATTCCAATACTCCTATCCTATCTTGATTCTCTCTAGGAATCCAGGCTCAGACAGCTCCTCAAGACATATTTTTATAAATAAAGTTTCATTTCCATCTGAGGCAGGAGGACTCAGAGAAGGTTGAACTGGGGAAAATCATATCACCTCTTGTGCTCCTAACTGGTGATTTTTGTCAAATATGCTAATTTACTAAACTTATAAAACTGTATTCACCCTGTGGGGGGTGGGAATTTTGTGGATATTTTCCATGTCTGCCACTGGAGGCCTCCAATAAAGACCAGGCTTTATATTCCCTCCTATACCAATATTATCTCCAAAGTGTGTTGTTTTATTTCCAGGTTCAGTGAGGCATCAGTGCTAACTTAGAGGTGAAACTCAACCTGAGTGCTAAAGAGAGACGTGCTGGAGTGCAAGGCTCAGCTGCAATTTCCACAGGAGAGAAGGAGGGTGTGGGGAGGGCCCCTTGCATGGTCAGTACCCAGGTGTGCCATGGTGATGTCTCTGCAGCTGATTTATTGCAGACAACTTTTATTAGGCCCTAGACATTCCACCACACTGCACACTCTGTGTGACTGGCCTTCCTGAACTAATGGGAGGCAAATGTTGTCCCCATCTCACATCTAGAACGTTGCTCACTTACTGAAGGAGAAGGAATATCAGTGATGAACACAGTTTGCTCATGGAAACACCAGATTTGACGTCCTTGGATCTACTGTTGGTCTGGTTTCTGTATTCCTGTAGACAGAAATATTTTTCCCAGTGTTCTCCTGATGGCCTTTTTCATCTCAGTGTTTCTCAGAGTGTAGATCATGGGGTTTAGCATTGGAGTGACCACAGTGTAAACAATGGAGGCCACCTTGTCCCTAGGGTATTTCTTATAAGGCTGGGCATAGGTGAAGATGCAGGGGATGAAGATTAAGCTCACAACAATTATCTGTGTTCCACAGGTAGACAGAGCTTTTCTCTTCCCTTCTGTGATGCATGTCCTTATCTTAAGCAAGATGACAATGTAAGAAATAATCAAGATTGCAAAAAGGGTGATGAGGATCACTCCATTATTAAACACCATCTGTAGTTCAGCCGTGCGAGTGTCAGTGCAGGCCAGCTTGATGACTTGAGGGACATCACAGTAGAAATTGTCCAGTACATTTGGGCCACAGAATGGCAGCTGGAGAAGAAAACCAGTTTGTATAATGGAATGAAGAAATCCACCAAACCATGCAGCTGCCACCAACCCTGTGCACATGGTCCAGTTCATGATGGACAAGTAGCGCAGTGGCTCACAGATGGCCACATAGCGATCCACTGTCATCCCTACGAGCAAAAAAGACATTGCACCTGCAATGAAATGGAAGAAGAAGATCTGCAGGAAACACTCACTGAATGAGATCGTTGTGTGCTGGCTGAGGAGGCCTGACAGCAGTTTGGGAGTGTTGACTGAGGAATCACTGATGTCAAGGAAAGCGAGGTTGGCCAGGAGAAAGTACATGGGGGTGTGGAGCTGTTGATCCACGGCCACAGTGGCAATGATGGTGAAGTTCAGTAGCCAGGTTATTACATAGATGAGAAAGAAGATCACATAAAGACAATACTGCAGCTTGTGACTCTGTGTCAGACCCAACAGGACAAATTCTGTCACCGTGGTGATGTTCTTTGATTCCATTCTTTATCCCTGCACAAACAAGAGCAATAAAGATGATACATGTGTGTTGGACTATAGAATTATTAAAACTTAGAATAATAGAATAATTTATGTTGGAAGGGATCTTTTTAGAGATCATCCAGTCTTACAAACTCTGTGGACTGTTCAAGTATATGACCAGTCTTTTAGGGAAAAAATAAAACATAACCAAACAAATTCCTTTACATTTAGTGAGAGCTTAGGATGTTCCAATTAGTGTCTGTTGCCATTCATCTTATTGTTGTACACCTCCAGGAAGGCTCAATCTCCTCTGTATCCTTATCTCATCAGCTAGTTATACACAGAAACGAGGTTTCCCCTTAGCCTTCTCTTCTGTGTGGGTGAACAAATCCAGTTCTCTCAGCCTCTCCATGAATGCCATGTGATCCAGCCCAGTGATTAATTTGGGCTGTGACTGGAGGCCCTCCAGGGAAGTCAGATGAGTGTATGTATCACTGTCTCTTGCCCTGGAGTGCTGTGGTCTTGACACAGTCCTGCACTGATGGAGGGCTGGACATTTCCCTGCACTGGCTGGCAGACCTTTGCCAGCAGAGCTGAAGCTGTCAGAGGAACACATTCCCACCTCCTGTTCAGCAGTTATCTGCTCAGGGTCATTATCTACAAAGCTGCTTCCTGGGCAGGCCACTAGCCCCTGCTGATTGCACAGGCTTGTCCTTTCCTAGATGCAAGATGACACATTTACTTATGTCAGACATTACAACATGCCAACCTGTTTCTCCAAACTGTCCCCACAAATATCAGCCCTGCCATGCAGTGTACTGACTACTTTCCCCATTTTGCTGTCCTCAACAGCTCCTATCACCACATGCCTCTGTATAAAGTCCCTCTCTATTTCTATTGTAGGCCATTTTCACTGGAAGGCTGCTGGAAGGTTCCCCCAGAGCTTTCTCTTCTCTCCATACATTAAATAATCCCAGCACTGTCTCACAGGGGAGGTGCTCCAGCCTGCTGAGCCTATCTGTGACCCTCCTTGGATCAGGAGCCTCATGGTCCATTTCAAGCAGCTCCATGTGCTCCTTTGGCTTGGGACCCCCGATCTGAACACCATTCTGCAGGTGGGGTCTCAGGAGAGGGGAGTTTGTGGGTAGAATCATCTCCCTTGACTTGCTGGCCATGCTGCTTTCGATGCAGCCCAGGATATGACTGGTTTCAGGGCTGTGAGGGGACATTGACAGGACATACCAAGTTTTTCATTCACCAAACACCCTCAAGTCCTCCTCTGCAGGGCTACTCTCAATCCATGTACTGCCCAGCCTTGGGTTTGCCTTCACCCATGTGCAGGACCCTGTACTTGGCCTTGTTGAACTTCCTGGGGTTTGCCCCAGCCCACTTCTGTTGTGTCCAGGTTCCTCTGTATGGAATCCCTTCCCTCTAGAACATGGCCACAGCACTCAGCTTGGGAAGCAGCACCTCTGCTGGAATGCACCTCACCTAAAGCAAGGACTTGCAAGTTAGGCTGAGCTGAAGCTTTTCCATGGACCTGCAGGGGCTCTCTGTCTAAATATAGACTAAAGAGTCACCCACCCAGGGCCTGCTTTCCCTAATCCTCACTCCCACCACTGAGGCTGGCTGGACATGTAAGTCCACATTAGTGCAGGTGATCTGTGCACAAAAAATGAGTCAGGACAAGGGAGGTGGCTGTCTCAGCTCCCATCAGAGTCAAGAAGTCTGGATAGGGAATATACTCACCCTAAAAAACATCACTGTGGCTACTCCTCCTTAGGCTCCATGGACAGCTCAGTCTCAGCCCCAATTTCTTTCCAAGTTCTGGTCCCTTACATTAGATTATTAAAAAAGATCTCTGCATCACAGTCCTTTTTCAAACTTCTTTTCAGTCAGATAAATGGCATGACTTAAAAATCACAGAGACAGTGTCTCAGGCTTTAGAAAAATAATGTTGTAATATCCAGTGAATTTGGAGACATTGTGGTGAAGTTCTAAGAGAAGTTGTCATCTGCTCACCTGCACCCACAGCCCAAGATGACTGAGCCATTTCCCTGATGGGAAGTTACTGCCTCTATTTGGCTGCTGAAATAAAAATCTAATTTCTTAAAACAAAAAGCCACATGCAGAATAAACTTTTTATTTTCCCCTATAAACCGTTAACCTATTCCCAAAATGGAATTTCAGAGAACTGTAGAAACAAGAATTTTCTGCACATTTTTATTGCCTCTGGTGAATCACTCTGCAGGGATACTGTTGTTTTTTCCCAACACAGTTTGCTCCTTAGTGTCAGTGAATAATTCCATTCTAAATCTTTATGCCCATAATCCTATTTTCTGCTTGAAAATTGCAGATTTTTTCCACAGATCCAAAAAGGAAAGCCACTTTTGGTATGAAATAATGTTTTCTAACAATCCACAGTTAATACTGTGTATTTTTTGTTCTCATTTCCACAGAAACTTGGGGGAGAGAAAAAGCAATTTGCTTTCAACTCTAATCCAACCTTTCTCTTTTGCCTCAGTAATCTCTCTAACATAAAAGTAAGACTGAGCTCCAGCAAAAACCTGAAATACAGAAATTCTGAGACAGACCAACACATAGGGAATGTCTCTGAAGCTGACTCTGCTAGGTAAGATTCTATATTAAAAGTGATAACCAAGCATATTCAGGTCATTTGCCCTGTCACTGGCATGTGGAGTTACTCATCCTTCCAGTATTTTTGACAGAAAGAGCAAACACCTTCAGCAAACTCCTGTTTCTGTGACCCAACTTCACACAAGCTACCAGATGTCATTCTCAATTTACAAGATAAAAAGCACAGCTCTACTCAGAGAAGCAGGGGATGCAAACCTACCTCCAACAGAAGACTCCAGTAACCTTCCCTCATAGGATTCCTGATGCCTTTGTTAAGGGAAATGATGGGATTCAAGAAGAAAGCAAAATCTCAAATCACCTTGCACTTCTGGTCATTCAAAAAAGAATAACAATAATATAATTAGCAAAACTAGATTTTGTCACTGTGGGGCTAATTAAAATGTTTTTGTAATGCTTTACATCATGTGGATCAGGGCCACGTGCAGATGCAGGAACCTTGTGCTTATTGGAGCAGAACAAAAATGGGAATGTTCATGGCAGTGTAGTCATTTCTCCCCTTTGCAAGATGAAAAAATGCAAATTATAACTCTCCCAACCACAGACTTGCTGCCCTGGAGCTTGTGTTCAACTGTGCTTTGAAATAAGAGTTCAGTCATTGTTACAGGATTGTCGTATCAGTAAAGCCTTCAGGGCAGTGATCATTCCAAAACACTTCTCTGCTCCTTTACAAAGTGAATTTTTCTGGTTATACAATAAAAGGTTGGTCTACACATACACAAAAGAGCACAGATATCCACCAGCAGGTAGAGAAACCACAGTAACCTAACCAGAGAAATGGACACTGATCCACCTCTCCCAAGGGCTCTCCCAGGAGATCCAGCAGCCCCAGAATGAGCCCAAAACTCCAGGATCAGCCTGGTCACAGATGTCACGTGCCCTGGTGCCTGGAGAGATGTGGCTATCACGGCCAGGCACTGGACTTGCAGTGTTTGCCTGAACTGATACAGAGGTGCTGCTGCTCCTAGGTGCCCCATTGCACACACAACCCCTTCAGTGCCCAGGGGGGCACTGCCCCCTGAGGAGCCCATGCAGGCCCCTGGGCAGTGAAGGGTGCAGGCTCTGTCAGATGCTGCAGCAGGGAACATAGGGGCATGTGGATGTCAGCTCCTTTGGGGATATCTGGTCAAAGGAACCATAAAAGGCATAGAGACGTGATGGGGAGGCTGTGAACATGGGGAGGCTGGGAGCTGAGGACAAACCTGATCAGACACCCAAAGGGGTAAGGATGTGTGAGGCTGAGAACTTTTCTATTTACAGTAGGGAAGTATGAGAGACACAGTCATAAAACCTGCCCAATTAGCATTTACAAGGCAAGTAACCAGAAACAAATGGCATCACTCACACCAGCTGCTGAGCTCTCTGTAGGCAGCCTAGGACTTTGCAACTGCAAAGTGATATCTGATACATCAGTGATAACTGATAACACTAACTGCAAAGCTCAGTGCCCAGGATGTTGGATGGAGACAGTGGGATGGCAGCTGCTGAGGAACTATGCTGCCAGGAGGAGTTAAGACAGAAAAGGGTTGTAAGAGGCTGGCTGGGTGTAAACCTGCACCAGTCAGTGCTGGTCTGGCTGAGCTCTACACTTGACCACCACAGTCCTCTTGGCTTATTTAATTCTGTAATTTTCTGTGCAATCTCCCAGGATTCCATCTATGTGCTGCACGGACCAGGTGGCAGCTACTGGGCAGCCAGCATGTGCAGATTTGGGGCCAGCTCCTGAAATCAGGTAGGGGGATAGGGAGTGCAGAGACCCAGCCTGTGGAAGCAGCTCCTGGAGCCTGTAGGAACTCACCCTACAGCCACTGAGGCAGGAATACACGTCCACAAGAGCAGCTGCTGGGATGCAATCATGAGCAAGGGGAGTGAGGGGCTCCATGCCAGCAGCTGGAGGACAGACCCTCACAGCATGTGTGTGATTCTGGGGGAGGCAATGCTGTGTACATCCCACAAACCAGGTGTGCACGTTCATCCAGCAGCAGAAATTCAGACCAGCTGGCAAGCAGGGGACTCCAGGTATGGGGAGGGTTATCAGGAGGGCGAGGGATCCCTGTTGGTACCTGGAGATACCTGCAGGCGTGGTGTGCCTTTGGGATCAGCATCTCAGTGACGCTGAGCCTCTGGTGTGTCAAGCTGGAGCAGCTGGCAAGGAGGGGACCTGTGGGATGGGTGAGGAGGCTGTGGTCCCTGCTGGAGTGCTGGCTGGACAGAGGGGTCACAGCAGTGCTCAAAGGATTCGAGTGTGCACGTCCTTGTGAGCCCTGAGGATGTCAGGGCTCTGCCGGCCCCATTATGCACAGTGTCACATGCGTGTCACCTGTGTCCTGTGGGGGGGGGGGGCTGCTAAAAGCAGCACCTGGCCTGGGGCTAACAGCCATGCCAGTGTCATCTGTGTCACTGCCCATGTGTCTGTGTGTGCCAGCAGCTCAGCATCAGGGCTGGCTTACCTGCAAACAGGAAAGGAACAGCTGTGTCCTCAGCTTGCACAGAAGAGCTGGCCTGAGCCCCCAGGCTGGGATGTCAGTGGCAACACAGGAGGGTCCTGGGCCTCCAAGCTGGGATGTCAGTGGCCACCTAGGAGGCTCCTGGGCCACAGCTGCTGAAGGCAGTAGCTGTATTTCACATGGCTTAACAAAAGCATTCACCTCCAAAGGAACAGACACCTGCCCCTAGGTAGAGGGCCCAGCACTGGCTCAGATGAGCCTGCAAACACTCAGGGCCCTGAGCACTGCAATGCCAGCACTGGGGTAACAATGCTTGTACTCAGGATCACAAAGCCTTGCAGCCTGATGGCCAGGGCTTCAAGACCACCAAAACCAGACCCACCCAGTCGAGATTTCAGCCTGCTGTCACCCAAACATGCACCTTTTCTGGCTCTACTGCAGAGAAAGGGGCACGGGGCATGTGTGAATTTATCATGCTGGAAAGTATTACCTGCACTCAGAAGAGTGCTTCCAGATCCCATATACAGATTCATATGACAGAAGCTCATTTAAATCTGTGATGTATTTAAGCCAAACACCATACAGAGATAACTTTTCAAAAGTCCCAAGTGAGTTACACATCCAGGCAGTGAGTCCAAGGCCTGGAACTGTGGCAGTCCTCTGTGGGATACAAACACGTCTTTTAGAAGAGCTGAAGGTGGCAGTTCTTTTCAGCCATACTTGTTTTCATTTCCAATCACAACCCAAAGCCATTGCAATCATCAATGTTTATACAGGTACAGCAACAACCTAACTGGGCTGGCAGGCCAGCCTGGCTGGCAGAAGGATGCTGCAGACCACAACATCTGGGGAAGCTCGGAAGCCTGAGGCTCTAAAAACCCAGCTCAAGTACCTAAAGCAGGATTGCTGACTGTCCCCACTGTACTGGCACACAAGGAACTGGATCTGTATCTCAGAGTATGGCAGCCTACTCTCACAGACAGCAAACAAGCTCTTGGGAAGAGGAAGGAAGCTGCACCTTACAGGCAGCAAAAACTCTCCAAGCAACCCACATGTATCTCAAACCATGTTGCTTTCGTGACTATTCCCAAAGTCCCATTTCACCTGGCTGTGCTTACGCTAACTGCAAGGAATATCTCCACTTCCATCTGCAGTCCCCCTCTCATTTTCCTGCCTGGAAAGCCAGCAGATTGCCATTCCGTCTCCAGTATGTACTGAGCCAAGAGTCAGAAGTGGAGCATCTAGACTTTACCAAGACTAACCCTTCAGCTACTCTGACTACAGCATGGCATAAACCACGTGGACTGCTGCTGCTCTGGATGGTAAAGAGTAGGTCTTCATCTGCCTGAAGTGCCTTTTCATATAATTTTCTAGCCCTAACCTACATCACACTAGGAATATTTCTCCAGAAGTATTGCTATAATAAATTGCTGCTCTGTGGACTTCACACCCTGCAACCCACTCTAGGATATGGAAGTGGGTCAAGAGAAGCTTGTGGATACATTTCCTGCCACTGGGAGATGATGAAACTGCAATCTGCTTTACAAGGGTAGAGGTGCTGCTTCCCAAGGCAGACCAGGCAGCTTGGATATTCTCAGTGCCCAGCCAGGGGGAACACACTGAGCACAAGCACCACCCTCATGGGATCAATAAAAGCAAACAACCCTGGTGTGAGTTAGCAAGCACAGAGAAGGCAATAGCTAAAATGCTCCTTTAGACGAGAGCTGTGACTTGCACTGTCTCACACAATGATGGCAATGATAGATACCACCCAGCTTTCCTCAGCACAAGCTTAGATGTAATGGGCACTTAGCCAAGGCAAAGCAGTCCAGGGGCCAAAGTCTGACTGCCACCCTTTCCCCTACAGGCTGGCAAAGCAGTGTTCTCCCTCATCCCTGCCACAGCACAAGGGGCATGGAACCCTGGAAGGGTGTAACTGTTTGGACTAGACTCAGCTGAAGGTACTGACACATCAACCTGGTACCACACAAGAAAAGAGAGGGCAGTCACCAAGCAATCTGTATTCAGCACCTCAAGATGGATCTTCTCCCACAGCCACAGAGACCTAGAAAGGGACTTATGCTCTTCTCTTTGCCTGTGTCATCATGGGGAAAAACAGGATGGGCAACTTCCAGTACCATGGAAGAATCACCACAGAATTAGGATCTGTTTCCTGCTGCCACATCTCTCAGGGAAAAAGACATTACACCCCCAGCTGCTTTGCCAGCAGTTCACACACACCATGCAAAAGGGAAGATGGGCAATTCCAGTCATAATCCTTTGAGGGGCTGGTGCCCTTCCCCAAATGCAGGTAATGTTGAGATTCAGGTGGCAGTAAGAGGTATGACTCCTAAACTGGGGATGCACACATGGAGATCTAAGGGGAAAGGATGACTCACCCTTTCTGTGTGGGGATGGGGAAGTGTCAAGGGCTAGGGCTCCCCTCTTTCACGGGAAGGCATGTGAGCTCACACAAACAAGGCCCAGCCCAGCCCAGATGGGGAGGCCTTAAGCCACAATGTCCTGCAGAGCTCCAGGCAGCTCGGGGAAGATGAAGTGGTAGCCGCTCTCCAGGGTGCGCCGGGGCAGCACCCTCTGTCCCTCCAGCAGCAGCACCGCCCGCTCTGCCCCAAAGAGCGCCCGCACAGCCCAGCCGGGCACCGGCAGCAGCGCCGGCCGCCCCAGCGCCGCCGCCAGCTCCCGAGCAAAGGAGCCATTGGAGGTGCCAGGGGAGGATGGGGCAACTCCATTGAGGATGCCTTGCACAGACTCTTTCTCCAGGGCATGACACACAATCCCAGACAGGTCCTGAACGTGGATCCATGGGAAGGGCTGGAGTCCAGAGCCCATGGGGCCTCCAAGTCCCAGACGGAAAGGCAAGAGCATCTGAGAGATGGCACCACCATCTCGCCCCAGCACTACACCTGTGGGGAGAAGAGAGTGAGACCAGGTACCCCTGCCCAAAGGGCAAAAGTCCCCTTCACACCCAGACCTACATGCAAGAGGATCCACAGAGGGCTGGGCTGGCACAGGACCCCAACAAGGAGAGACAGAAGAACTGATGTCCTTTACCCACCTCTTCCCACTCTTGCCCCAGCAGTAAAGCAGTCACCATTAATAAGCATGATCTCACCTGATCTCACCACAACACCACGAGTTGGGCTCCCAGGGATGAGAGCTGCAGCCTCCCACGAGCTCACCAGGCGTGAGAAGAAGTCAAAATCCCCTCCTGGACTGTCTTCAGTGTACTCAGCTGTGGGGCTGGGGCGGTAATAACCTGCAGGGTAAAGCAGAAAGGGGGTCAGGGTTGAATGATGACACCAAGCCCCATCTTCCCCATCAGACCATCTTCTCTGCCTCCAGGAGCCCCAAACTCTTTAAGGAAAGGCTCAGAGAAGGGATTGTTCAGCCTGGAAAAGAGACCTAACTGCAACCTTCCAGTACCTGAAGGGAGCCTACAATAAAGCTGCAGAAAGACTGCAAGGGTCTGGAGTGCCAGGACACGGGGGAATTGCTTCAAATTGAAAATCAGTTTAGACTGGCTCTTAGGAAGAAAATCTACTCTGTGAGGGTGGGAGACCCTGGCACAGGTTGCCCAGAGAAGCTGTGCCTGCCCCTGGATCCCTGGAAGTGTCCAAAGCCAGGCTGGACAGGCTTGGAGAACCCTGTGGTAGTGGAAGGTGTCCCTGCCCACAGCAGGAACTGGATGGTCTTAAAGGCTCTTTCCAACCCAAACCATTCTGGGATTCTGTGAGCTCGATCACTTCACCAGGGACATCCTCACATGAACAGCACAGGGTCTCTGATGGCAATGCTGACAAGTTTTTGAACTACCAATGTGCTCTACAGGTTCAGTAGGAGGCATTAACACTCAGACAGCACCAAAACCCAAACAGGCCAGCAAGTAACACATTGAGCTGGCTGGAAAGTGCCTGCTTTAATACTGGGCATCACAGAGGACAAACCATGGCTGTGGACATGATTTTCTGAACCTGAGAGTTTTTCAGCCTGACAGTGGCTAATCTGTTCCCAAGGGAAAGTCTTTTGGGAACATTCTCTTTCAAGGATTGTTTCTTGTAAATAAGTTTTGGTTCTCAAAACAATGTCACACAGCTGTTCTGAATGGGTTTTTCTCTTGTTCCACCAATAGGACCACATAGGGGGTTCCTCTGGCCAATCACATTGACCTAAATCAAAACAACTTATAAAAAGGATTGCTGAACTCTGAATTAAAGGCTTCCTGCCTCATCTGAGAGCAAAACCTTGCTGTTGTGAGTCCATGCTTCTATTTTGTGTCCTCTAGCAACAATGGCAGCTTCAAAGATTGCAGCAAGCAGAAAGTTGAAGATAATGCAGAAGGCTTCAGCTGAGGCCTTACTAACACAAATTGATTCTATAGGATGCCTGAAAGCTTTCACAGGAAAACACAAAAAAGCTTCTGCCCTCGTGATATCAAGACACAGCACCGAGACCCAAATTCATCTCCAGCAGTTCTAAAAAGCTTATTAAGTCTTGCCTAAGC
The DNA here is from genome assembly GCA_013399455.1 of Anthoscopus minutus. NCBI lineage: Eukaryota > Metazoa > Chordata > Aves > Passeriformes > Paridae > Anthoscopus > Anthoscopus minutus. The sequence goes on from VWYI01010707.1 coordinate 27,966, forward strand.
ACAGTGACACTGATGGCAATAAAGCTGACATTACAAGGCAAGACAGGTACTCCTGAGGAACTGTGTTTCTGTCTGCAGGTAAAGCCTCTCCAGGTCAGCACGAGTGGTGTTTTGGCCAGGCCCAACCAATACCTACGCCAGTGACGAGGACCCAGGCACGGGGGGGCTGTTCAGCAGCAGCAATGGCTTTGGCCAAGGTCTTCGTGGTCTCCACCCGGCTGCTGGTGACCTCCCTGCAGAATGCATCACTCCATCTGGGAAAGGGAGAACCAGGGATTAAACACCTCACAAGGACACCCCAGGAAACACTGCCACCAAGGGGGACCCCAGCCAACACCAGCTCACAAGCACAGGAGAGGTCACAGGAACGCCCCTCACCCCAGGGCAAAGGGGGGACATGTCATCTTACAGCATAAATGCAGGGGAACTTTGGAAGATGGTGGAAGATTGTACAGTTTGGACTGCCTTTGGATAAAGTCAGCAAAGGAGCCAGACACCAAAACTGGTACTCCTCCTAGAAGTCAAACTTTGGTTCAAATGTAGGCATGGCACCCAATGTCCTTTTGGAAAGGAGGAACTAATTTTTCTGGCCTCCAGCTGTAGATCCAGGAGGGAACTTTTCTTCCTAAGGTCTCTTAGAAGCTACCAGGCCCACAGAAATATTCTGGATACTTGAGAATGCAAATGTCAACAGCTGGTTAACTTAAGTGCTTCCTGGTCATCTTGTTTCCTCCCTTTCCACATTCTCTGACAATACAGGACTGTCTTGCCTCCATCTTGTCCCAACAGCATTACAGAACATCACGATACCTGCGCAAAGGGTTGAGGACATTTTCACCAGCCAAGTTGACCACAGCATCGCACAGGGGCAGCCCAGAGCGGGACAGCTCCTCCTAGGCAGGAGTAACAGAGACATCACACATCAGGCCTCCCCTCACACACATCAGGCCTCCCCTCACACACATCAGGCCTCCCCTCACACACATCAGGCCTCCCCTCACACACATCAGGCCTCCCTCTGCTCAAGCCTTCACTGCAAATAAGCAAGGCAGGCTCCTAAGAACTTCAGCCAGTTTCTTACTGATGTCAGCAGACCACAAGCATGAGTGGAGAAGGTTTTACTCCTTGGAGCTATAGCAGTACCCAATCCAATGACTGTCACCCATAGAGCACCCAGCAGCCCAAAAAACATCCACAGGAGCCAGACCTCCCTTGGCAGGGTCCCTCTATGCTACGGAAAGCCAGGGATGCAGGCTGGTTTCTCAGCCCTGCCACATTCCCCCTCCTGTGACCGCTCTCATATCATACCCAGCTGATCCGATCTTTGCCCCGTCGTCTTGACACATGGGTCACTTGATGCCCTCGGCTTCGCAGCAGCTGGGTCAGGGCTGTGCCCACAAAACCTGTCCCACCACCTGGTACGAGAGTGAGACAGAGCGTCAGGGCTGCGTCCCTGGGCCATCAACCCCCGGCAGCAGAGGCGCCTCGCGAGCCGTGCCTGAGGATGCATCCCCGCAGCCCCAGCAGCGCCGCCGGGCCCTGGCCCGCGCACCACGGCCAGCCCCCCATACCCAGGGGGAAGAGGCGACCTGGCTCCAGCCCAGCGGGCAGCATCGGCAATCCAGGACCGCCTGCCCCTTCTCCAAAACTCCGTTCCGCTCACCGCTCCCATTCCCCCACGGGCCCCGCTCCCACGGCCCACACTCACCCACGACCACCCGCATTGCGGAGCCGCGCATGCGCCGAGCAGCGCTCACCGCGCGTGCG
>VWYI01010709.1:0-53013 GCA_013399455.1 Anthoscopus minutus
CACCTCCTCCACTTCTCTGGCCAGGAAAAATTGTGCATTCCCACTTCGTTTTTCTCGTTAAATATGTTATTACAGAGGCACTGCTGGCCTTTCTGGTTGGCCTTTGCCAGCCCCATGTTCATCTTCAGAGCCATCAGGGATTGTCATGGTGGAAGCTTCCAGCAGCATCTCAGAGCAACCTCCTCTTTTGCCCACCTGCTACCAAAAACCTTGCCCTGCAAAACCAGCTCATTTATTTAGAAGCAGGAGCATTAATTTCCTTGTTTGCTATAAGCTGCTAAATAAAAAGTTTTGTGTCTACGTCTGTGTGGAGGCTAGACACAAACCCTGGCCAGGAATAAAGTCAGACTCATCAACACTAAGAAGATGATTTTGGAGGGTTTTATCCCAACAATTTTGGAGGATTTGGGAAAACCAAGACACATATCAGAGTTCAGTCTCTGTGGAAAAAAGAGCCAGAAAATTCCTCCTTGTAGCAAACCCATTCCCTCTACCTCCCACAGCCTCTTCAAGCTCGTGCAGCCAGCTGTGAACAGCCAGGTGAGAAGGAGGATGGGCTGCACACGTGTGCTGGCACTATCCAGAGCAGGAATACTCTCCCTGAGGAAGCAGAGCCAGCTGAGCTCAGGTTAAAGCAATCCCCAGGCTGCTGCAACCAGATAGAAATCCTTCCTAATTGGCTTCCTGGCAATCTCAGCCCCAGCATATCTTGGCTGCAGCAGTGACTGTGACCCCAAAAGCCCTGTAATTCCCGAAGTATTTCTTTATCTGTAAAGTTTCTGGTCTGGTTTCCCATCAATAACCCTTTTCTGTGGATGGAATTTCTTCAAAGAGCAGAGAAGTGAGTTTGCTGCACAAAAGTTCAAATAACATTGCAAAGAAAGCTCAGGTCTGTTGTGATCAATGAAATTGGTGTCACCTGTACGGTGACAGTGTCAGAGAATCATGGAATGTTTGAGTTGGAAGGGGCCTTAAAAATCACCTCATTCCACCCCAGGCATGGCAGGGACCCCTGCCAGTGTCCCAGGTGCTCCCAGCCCCAATGTCCAAGCTGGCCTTGGGCACTGCCAGGGATGCAGGGACAGCCCCAGCTGCCCTGACAATTCCATGGCAGCCCCTGCCCACCCTGCCAGGGAACAATTCCTGCCCAAGATCCCAGCCAGCCCTGCCCTCTGCCACTGGCAGCCATTCCCTGGCTCCTGGCCCTGCAGCCCTTGGCAATTGTCTCTCTCCATGCTTCCTGGGGCTCCTGCAGGCCCTGCAAGGCCACCCTGAGCTCAGCCCAAAGCTTCTCCTGTCCAGCCACAACAATCCCAGCTCTGCCAGCCTTTCCTGCCAGCACAGCTGCTCCAGCCCTCTGCTCATCCTGGAGCCTCCTCTGGGCTCTCTCCAGCAGCTCCAGCTCCTCCCTGGGCTGCTCCCAGGGCTGGGGCAGCTCTGCACGTGGGGGCTCACCTCAGCAGGGCATAATAACCCCAAAAAAACCCAACCACACAAAATCTGAACTTGATGGAACCTATCATCACCACTTTGCTTTCTTGGTGTTCCAGTTCCTGAGGCCAGTGCAGAGAATTGAAAGAGAGTTAAGAGAGGAAAATTGAGGGTTCCAGCCTCCAAGACAAGCATGGCTGTGCTCAGTAAACATTTCAGACAAATGAGGGAATGGAAGCAAACCAAATAGTGCAGCAACATGAGCTTTTCTTCCCTCAGTAAGTGATTCCTAGAGCTCTCCTGCCAAGCCCACGGGCTCCTCAGCAGTGTAGTGCGGTTCTCCTTGCTCATTCATGTGCACAAGCAATGATTACTGACAATTAACATCTCTCTTGATGAAGACAATTAAATGCTGTGAAAAACCAAAATTCCTTGCTTAAAAAAAAAAAAAAAGAGGGAAGAAAGGAAGAAAAGAGCACACTGGCTAAGCTGGAATGCACATCACTGAGGCATTTTGTAATTGGAAAGCTACCTGGGTTTTGCTTTCTGACTTATTCAACAAAACCCTATTAAATGAGACTCCAGGTGAAGTACAGCAGTGATTAAAGCCATGTCCCACTGTGACAAGGCACAGTGCTGCAGGGAGGTGGGGAATTAGTAGGGAACAGCCACATTCACAGCCCTAATATCCAGGTTCAAAGTAGGATTTCTCTGATACACAGGCAGAGTTCTCCAAAGGAAATCAATCTGCAGCCTGTACCTGGTGCTGCTTTACAGTCCTCTGGCACTCATGGAAAACAAATTCACAAAGCAGTGTGGACTTCTGTGCTGTTCTCATCATGATGTCTTCTGAGCAGCTCTGCAATTTCTGGGCAAATGTTAGGATGTGATGTGGAGGGAGGAAGGGAGAGCAAAGGGATCCAGCTGGGCTTGAAAGAGAGGGAAGAGCAGTGGCTGCAGCCCCAGAACTCTGCCCTTCTTCGCTGTGCCATGGACTGCATTGCACTTGCAAGCTCACAGAGGCTGAAGGGTGGAGGGGACCCCAGAGGGGACAGCAGAGGGATGCATCCACACACACAGGAGAAGGTGGCACACACCTGAAGCCAGGGTTCTGGTGCTTCCAAGGAGTTTTTTAAAATGCACACAGGTCATGGGTTTCCCTTCTGCTGAGGGTGGTTGGCCAAACAGGGTCCCCTCCTCGACTGGGACCTGCAAGAAGCAGCAGCCCCTCCCCTATGAACTGGCAGCTCCACAGGATCAGAGATGGAGACTGTTCCCAAAGATCACAGATCAGCACCTGGCATTACACCTCTGGCCAAAAAGCTGTCACATGTTATCCCTGCCCTTGATTCTGGATTCCATTTGCTGACCATCTCTAGATCTTTCCAATTTTGTCTCATTTGTTCAGAGCTGAACATTTCTGCAGAGGAACAGGATTACCTCATCACCTTCTGGGGGAACCTCTCTCCCCCTCAATGTGCAGCCTGGGCACCAGGCAGAGGGACAAAAGGACAGAATGACAAAAGACACTTGGGCACAGGGGATGTGAAGATCAGCTGCAGCAGCAGAGATGAGGAACAGTCCCACTTATGCAAAGTCAAGTGCACCAGAAGCTGCTGAACTGCCTCCAACACTGGTTCCTACAACCCAGGAGTGGTCACACAGCAGCTGCATCCCAACAAAAGTAATAAATTAACAGATGACAGTTTCAAGTGAAGCCTGAGCTTTGCCAATTGTCTTACCGCTGCAATTTCCAGAACTGCCAGCAGAAAAAAGGGTCTGGGACAAGATTACAAATCATTTACGGGTTGGTGACTAAATCTGTGCTGGAATCTTCCTTCTGCTGCAGGGAACAGCTCAGCAGCTGCAGCTGGGCAAGTCTTGGCTTGGCTGGACCTTGGACATGTGTCTCCCCCCATGGTTTGGGTGTAAGAGCAGGTTGGAGGTTTACTGGGCTAAGGTTTGCAGCCAAAGTGTGCAATATCGATGAAATTTTGAATTATCAATCAAATTCTCAGCAGAAACCATGAGAAGGACACTGTGGGGACAGAGGAAGTAAAGGCATGATCTTACTGAAAACAGAGCACCAGCACTGCCTCAAAGGTGCAGAGGACACATCTGGGATGGGTTAAATTCATCAGGACATTTAACAAAAGAAATAACAAAACAAACATTCCTGCAGATGGGCTCTGCCCTTGGAAGGAAATTCAGGTGACTCTGTGTGTGCCCAGCAGTGTGAGAACCCTGGGATGATATTGCTGGCAGGGAAAACCAGTGTCCTGTACCACAAACACTGCAGAGAGCACAGGATGTCCAGTTCCACAGAGCCACTGCACTCTCTGCAGGCTGAACCTGCCCAGAAAACAGCTGCACCCTCTGCATGTGGTAACACAAGTAAGGAAATGCTGCTCTAGGAGGGTGTCTTCACAAAGCAGATTTTGGTGCACCCAGAAAAGCATGGCCAGTGCAAGAGGAAAAGGGCAGGCAGCAGTGTCCCCATGTCAGGCTCCTCAGGCATGGCCTTCTCTGTCAGGGTCTCAGGCTCTGGAGGCTCCTGAAACACATTAATGGAAAACAAGCTGAGAAATGAACCAGAGACCAGGCAAATGTCAGTAAAGCATCAGTCATGGAAACAGAATCATCAGGGCTGGAAGAGCCCTTCAGGATCCCCCAGTGCCACCCCAGCCCCAGCAGCATCACCCAAACCCTGTCCCCAAGGGCCACACCCAGACTCCTCTGGGACAATTCCAGCCACTCCAAACCTCCCTGGGCAGCTCATCCCAAGGCCTGACCGCTCTGCCAGGGAAATTTTCTTTCCCATCTCCAACCTGAGCCTCCCCTGGTACCATTTGAGGCCATTTCCTCTCCTTTTTTCCCTGCCCGACCTGCCAGGAGCTGTGCAGAGCCACAAGGGCCCCTGAGCCTCCTTTGCTCCAGCCTGAGCCCCTTTCCAGCTCCCTCAGCTGCTCTTGGGGACAGGTAGATACACTTCTCTATTCCCGCTTCTCCAGATGTTTCTCCAGATGTTCATTCAGGTTTGCAAGAGCTGAGGTCACCTCCAGCAACGTGATCAAGGGCACACCCCAGTACTGCTTGATTATTTGGCATGAAGTCTGTAAATTCAAATCCTCATTTGGCTCAGCTTTTTATTCAAGAACAAAAATGCAAAAAAAAAAGCGGAATCAGCATGGAAAGACAAAGCTGAGTCAGAAAATGGATGCCCATTTGTGTTAGGAATATCAAATACATCGTAGTGTATATTGATATGTTTACTGTCAGGGTGGGCAGGCCCTGGCTCATGGTGCTCAGAGCAGCTGGGGCTGCCCCTGCATCCCTGGCAGTGCCCAAGGCCAGCTTGGACATTGGGGCTGGGAGCACCTGGGACACTGGCAGGGGTCCCTGTCCATGGCAGGAGGTGGGAATGAGATAATATTTAAGCTGTTTTCCAACCCAAACCATTCTGGGATTTTGTGATTCATGATAATTTTCAATTTAATTCAATTTAAAAAAACCACCAAAAACCAAACCAACAGTTTCTGCCTAGGAGATGGGGATTAATGTCAATATTTAACTCACAAATTAATTATTCCCTCCTTACCTATTCATAACAATTGAGGAGCTGCTGCTGCCAAATTCAGAAAAAAACCTGCACCTCCAGGAGTTCATGTTGGTTTGCTTAGGGGGTTCTGAGCAAAGTGGATAATTGTTTCACTAAAAGATGTGCTAAGTTCCTGACAAATGGGAGTCCTCACCACCCTCAGTTCTCATCGTTTTTGAGAAAATTAGTGCCAGTTAGGCATCCAGGCAAATTCTTTCTGAACAAAGTGCTGTTCCTTAGTTAGGCTGAGGCTGTGTGGTGTTCAGCAGCAGCAGAAGCTTATATAAGTTTGTATAGCTTCAATCTGGCATGCTGGGCCATATGCTCCTATCCTTTTAGAAAGAGAGGTCTTCTCTACATGAAGTTCTGTCTCAAAACTGGTGGCACATATTTTGCAGATTTCTCTGCAGCAGCTGATGTTGCTGGGAAGCTGAAAATGCCCACTTTTAGTGTGCTGGGAAATAACAACAGGTGTGGTGGGGAGTGTTCACTGTACCTAATTACAGACCCCCAGCATTCCCAGGACCCAGCATTCTTCCTGGAGAAAGGCAGGCTTCTTTCAGGTGATCCAGAGTGATTAAATCAGAGTTTGACTCGGAATTGTTCCCTGAAATAATCTCACTCACTTTAGAAAAGACACCCAACTTCCAAAACTAATCTCTCTTGCTAGTCTGCTTTTGTTTTCATACTCCAAGGAAAACTGAGAGTGTAGCAATATCCTGCTACCCATAGCTGGGCATGGAAATATTTCATTTTCCTTTGAGAAATGTGGTTGTGTTCAAGCCTCATTGTGCAGCAGAGTAAACCCAGGTTTCTTCAAGTATTTTGGGGAAGGAAAGAGAAAGTGTGTCCTGTGGCACGCAGATTAACCAGGGCTCACCTTCTCCACTCGATGTGCTCTGGTGTAGATGTGAGAATTCCCTTCCTCTGGGATTTTTTGGAAGGAGGACATGCATCTTGCTCGTGGTGTCCTCCCTTTTACCTCCTTGCTATCCCCAGCTCCCTTTCCGGACCGGAGATACGTAGGCTGACGAACACGTGTGACTGCTGAAAGCACTGCATGCCTGAAAATGTCCCAGTTTTTCACACATTTGACAAAAAAAACCACTTCCAAAACCTGAAACACTCCAACCTGCTCAATTCTGACATCAATATTTAAATATTCAAGGCAGAATGTCCCACTTTTCAGAGGTAGAGAAGAACCCAAAATTCAGGCTAAGTGAAGTACCAAATATTCTTTATTTGGGCACATCTAGAAAACTGAAGCCTGGGAGTTCACTTTGTCTTGAAGGGAAAAAAAAAAAAGAATATTTGAATGTTGTTAAATACAAGAAATCACCAGGTGGCAAACTGCTGTAGGGCCTAATTGCTAAATAACAGGTCTCTTACTTTATAAAAACAGCTTTAAAAGATAAAGACTGTTTCTATACAGTTCACATTAAAATATTTTATGGTTTCACATCTCCAGACATTTAAAATAGCTTTTACTATGCCAGTATAGTGTTAATGCCATTAGTTTCATCTATTCCTACTTGTTATTCAGCCCTCCCTCAGCTTAAACCCCTGTGAGTGGGAAAATGTATGAGGCATTATATATGAAATGTCTAATAACTGTGTCTACAGAGAGAGAGAGACAATAAATAGCATTTTGATGGAGAGTAAAAGAATATTTTGAAGAGACAGGCTTCTGAAATGAGTGGGAGTGGAGACTCATGATCATATTTGATTCTTCTGAGGTTATGACTGCATTAATTTTTTACTTTTAAAGAGGCAGGAATGGTGCTGCAGGCTCTAAGTGAATTAACCTCTGTAATCACTTCCCTAATGGAAAATGCTGAGCAAGGTTGCTGCAGTTTTGATCACCAGAATGGAACCAGTAGAAGACGTTAACAGGTCATCTGTCTGGCATTTAAAATGAGCAGAACAATCAAAAGTGATAAGGCCAAAAATGAGGCCACATCATTACATTATTTTCCCACAAAGAGTAGGCAGAAGCTGTTCTGATTCATGAGTAAAAAAAGTCAAAAACATCTCCCCACCTTATATCCAATTTGTAGATTTATTGAGAAGTCAAAACTATTCCTGGTAGCGAACTGATAAACAATAATTTTCCATGAATCCTGATTAAAAGGTGAACCAATTCGTTTTCCTTAATGGGATTCTGCTTTACAACGAATCCACAGCTGGCTTATTTCAAAAGAAGTGAGCACAGAGCCTGAACAACACTGGGAACAGAAGGAAATTCTGGCTGCCACACCTATTTTTAATCCCAGGTTTTCTTCAAGGAACTAAAAAGGCAAAATGCACTGATTCAAGGAAATTTAAAATGTTTCAAATGTGATTATTTGTATCCCCAGACCTACTGCACTTTTACAAGACAGATAATCTAGCTTCTGGAGAACATTTGCCCATTAAAAATATCAATATATCAAAATATGAGTTCCAAACCACGAGGAAGTGGACCTGTTTTCTCACAAAAACATTGAATTTTGAGACTTTTTGTGACCTAGGATGTGAAATTTGAAATCGCATCCTGATTTTAATTTCTACGTAGCAGTATTTTTTCTTTTGCTTGAATAGAATCGAGGAATGATTTGGCTTGGAAGGGACTTTAAAGATCATTTCTTTCCAATCCCCCTGCCATGGGTAGGGACACCCAGGTCACTCCACTGGAATTGTCTGTACAATCTAATGCCATGGTTCCTTATCTCTTATCCAACTTGTTCCAAGCCATGCACAGAACAAACACTGAGGGTAGCTGTAAACCCAGGGATCCACCTGTGCTACTTCTCATGATGAACACAATTAAACCAGAAAGTATTTAAAATGCAAAATTATTTGCTCCTAAAGGCAGGGATATCAAGTGATGGAGCACTTCTTGAAAAGAAAAAAAAAACGACAACCAAGTGGGATGGAAAATAACATAAAATCAGGGTCAACACAAATTTTCATTGCCTGGAATAAAATGTCATTGTGACTTCAGTACTGGAGTTGTTCAGTTATTGATCAGGAATGACACTGGGAGTGGAGATTGTGGATGTGGCCATGTATTCCCATCAAAGAGTCATGGCACATTCCTGCTTCTTCTGTGCTTTTGTTAGGATAAAGATGTTCCATCTGCAGCAGGGCCAGGGAGAGTCACACACTGCACTGATGAAGATTAATAGCTGCAGCATTTTATTCATTGCTGCAGCATGGACATTTCTTATTCTGACTAGGAAATACCTCCAGGTCCATTTCCTTGGTCTGTAAACTGTTTTTTTACAGAGCTCGTGTTCAGCTGGCTTCAGGGCCTGGAAACAACGAGCACAGTTGGCATTTCCTCTGCTTTGCAGAAACATTTCCTCTGTGCCTGGAATTTTACAGAACTGCCATGGTGGGGGTTGTAACTACTGTTTTGCTTCATCTCTGGGAGAAATACAACCTTTCTGATACGTGCTTATTAGCTTCATTACACAAATAATATTTCTTGTGTGCACAGGAGATAAAACTTTGACAGCTGAGTCACGGAGACTGAGCACGCCACCGTATTCTGCTTTTTGTGACAGGCAGCCCTGGGAGAAAACAATGCCTTTGGTGACAGGTTCTTGCTAATGTTGGGACAGAGAATTCCTAACACATGTTTTATTCAGGCAAGCCATTAAGTTTGATAGTAAATAATTGGCCATTTCTTCTCTGGTGGAGCAGCCATCAGCAACACACTCAGCTCAGGAGGGGAAGTGATGTACATGGCATGAATTAGAATTTGGTGCAACCCAGAAATGTGGCAGGGCTATGCAAAGCAGAATTTAATTCCCCTGAAATGGACTTTCTAACACCTGTGGTCACCCTGACCAGGATGTCTGTCCCTTGGAGCTGCTGAAGTCACACAAGGAAGCAGAGCAAGCCAAGTGATTCATCTCAGCAACTTCTTTCAGAACAAATATATTTTGGAGAATAATGCACTCATTCCCACCTGCCAGCAAGTGCTCCTGAGTCATGGGTAGAAATAGAAAAACCCAAATAATCAAACCTAGATTGGGAGGCCACTAGAGTAATTTCTAGCATTTATAAACTGTGTAGAATAATGTCAGAGATTTCTGATTTTGTTCTCACCAGGTGAGGACTTTACAAAGCAGAAGATAAGAATCCTTTCCATCATGTGCACTTAAATGTACAAGAGCACAACTGAAGGATCTGGCTATGAGGACATGAGAAAAGTAGCCAAATTGCAAGAAGTGTTGATGTTGCTTGGCATGGAGTTGTTTCAAAAGATTTGCTTCAAAAGTCATCATAAAGTTATTGACAATCCTTGTTTCACACCTCCTGGTAAAACTACACTTACAGATGACAAGAATCATGGAATGATGGGATCATGGGATCATAAAGTGATTTGGGTTAGAAGGGACCTTAAATCCCACCCAGAGCCACCCCAGGCATGGCAGGGACCCCTGCCAGTGTCCCAGGTGCTCCCAGCCCCAATGTCCAAGCTGGCCTTGGGCACTGCCAGGGATCCAGGGGCAGCCCCAGCTGCTCTGGGCACCCTGGGCCAGGGCCTGCCCACCCTGCCAGGGAATAATTTCTTGCTAATACCCCATCTATCTCTGTTCTCTGTCACTTGAAGCCATTCCCTGTGTCCTGTCCCTCCATCCCTTGAAAATTGTCTCTCTCCATCTTTCCTGTCAGCTCCATTTCACCCAGCTCTCCAGACATGTCACAGAACAAATAGTAGCACCAAAATCACAACATTTCTTTCACCACGTCTCATTAATACATCTCATGGGAATTGCAGTCAGTCTTTACAGTTTGGTATTCACTGGCACTACTTTAACTTCAGTGACTGATTAACCTTTCTGAAGAAAAGCAGCCCTCTTTGAAGATATAACACTCTCCCTCTAAAGAGAGATCAAATCCATTCAACACTCCCACTCAGGCTGCTCTTGAAGTGAACCAGGGAAGAGAGGACAGAATGTAATTCAGAAACATTCCCAGACATTTCTTAAACAAGGTGAGGTGACAGGAAAAGCCAAATCTTTATAAAATACTTTGCATATCACTTTTAATAACAGCTCCTTCCTCTCTATGTGTTCTCCCTTCAGATCTCTTCTTTCCAGAGCATAAGAAATATTTGTCTCCTGTCTTGCTGGATACTCACTCAGAAGTGCTAAGGTGGATATTTGGATCACTGTGATTAAATTCCCCTAAAAGAGAGGTCAGAGTAAAACAGAGAAGGAGAGCTGAAGTTGAAACAGAAATCAGGTGAAGGGAATTGGAGGAGTCTCACCACAGGGGGATGCCCCAGGAGGAGGAACTGGGGAACACTGAAGTCATAGAAGTTCTGCCCTGGGAGTAGTCAGGCATCACCACCCCAGTTACAGCTGCCCTGGGCTCAGAGCTCCAGCTGTGGGGGTTAAAACCCAGCATCCCCTGTATTTCTGGTGGATAACTGGGAACCTGACTGGTTGCTGTTGCTGGGAATCTTGCTGCCCCTCAGAAATCAAAGGAATTGATGCAATGTAGTATTAACCGTGATTTCTTGCTTGTATTGGCATACCAAAATATAAAATATTGTAAACCTGGAAGTCACAGACTGCAGGAACTGAGCAAAGTAAGTCAAGAGGTAAATGTCACCTGGATGGGGACATCAGCCTTTAATACAGTTCATGTTTGAGAGTGCAGCATCCCCATTCCCATCCACTTCACCACACCACAGCCTCATGTTTCCATCCCTACCATAAACAGCATTTCTGCTGCAAACTTTCATTTACAGAGTCATCAAGAATGCCAGAATCATCAGGGCTGGAAGAGCCCTTCTGGATCATCCAGTCCCACCAGCACCAGCATCATCACCCTAAACCATGTCACCAAGGCCACATCCAGACACTTCTTGCACGCTTCCAGAGATGGCAGCCAGCATTCCTCTGCCCTGGAGATCTTCCTCCTCTTCCTCCTCCTCCTCATGCTCCTTCCCCTCTGTTCACAGCAGCCAGGACCAAAAGCCCTGATTTCCCCTCTGGCTCCCAGCAGCAGCACTGGGATGCTGAGTGTCTGTCACCAGGGACTAAGGGATGACACTCAGTTTGCTTTGCTTTAGGAGTGTTTGAAAGAGGAAGCCTTCAGAGGAAGGCTTGCAAAAGCCTCCTTGATGTTTAAAATGAGATCGAGAGTGAAAACAATAAATAATTCAATTTTATATTCATATTGCTCAGAGAGGCTGTGGATCCCAATCCCTGGCCCAAGGCCAGGTTGGACAGGGCTTAGAGCAGCCTGGGACAGTGGGAAGTGTCCCTGCCCATGACAGGGTGTGCCAATGGATGATCTTTAGGTCCTTTCCTACACAAACCATTCTCTGATTCCATGATTCTGTGGTATTTATACAGTGAAGGGGAGGGAAGTACTACAAAAAAAAAATCATTTTAATGCCTATTTCCAGATTTTTAGACAGTTAGATCAGTGAGATATTTTAAATAATCCCTGAAAATGAACTTGAGCATCCACTCTCCAACAAAAAGAAGCAAAGGGAGAGTCAGCAGAAGCCTTTCCATGGGTACTGCTCTGAGTGTTCTTGGTGTTGCCCTGACAACCATCCAGCTCCTGGCTCTTGGGCAACTGCTGCCAATGCAACAACTTAAACATTTCTCATTAGAACATTATTATTGTTATAAGACTCACCAAAAAAATAGAAAAAAAAAAAAAGCTGAAGGAATGAAAGAACAGCCGTGTCAAATTTAGCAGCTGTGTCAAATTTAGCAGAGGCACCCAGGTAAGGAACACCCAGGAAGTCTGACTTTTAAATAGCTCCTAATGACTGGGGCACAGCCTAATTTTAGAGCACTGTCAGTCAGCCAAAAGAGCTGTAGCTGCTTTGATTCCTTGGTGGTGTAACTACCTAGACAGATGTTGGGATGTGAACTCCCTGTCTGGACTTGTGAGCCTGGAACATCTCCTCTGGAGTTTATCTCCTTTATTTTCTGAGGATAGAGGGCAATGTTCCTGCTACAGATCCCAGTGGCTACATTTACTTCTTTTACAGAGCTTTGAAAAGCCATTAGGATCTAAAGTCTTGAGCAAAACAATCTCATTCCAAGAATCCAGAGGGGATTTTTTAGACTATGAGACATGACCCAAGGTGAAAGTCTAGATTGTTCCAAGGTACTGAAACACTGAAATTCAGTCTTCACCCTTTCCTTTCCCGATCAAAAAGTTTTTTCATTAAATTAGAAGTCTGGTCATTGTTGTCTTCTGGCCATCTAGGAGAGCACAGTTATTTTGAGGGTTTTTCCCAGGTGGAAGTATTTCCAGAAAAACACATTAAAATCTAGAAACAGCCTGCAAAGCAATGCTGCCTCTGTTCCTTTGACTGTAATCAAAACACCTCTGGGACATGTGATGTTCCCAGTTTCTCTGGTGTAAACCTACAGCCATTCCACTTTTCTCCCCTGCATCTTGCAGAGGTATAAATTCTGGCTCTCTGTGAGCTTCTACCCATCTCTGTCCAATTTTTTTTTTGAGAGCACAGGCCCTCCACCAGTGTAACCCACCCTCAGATCCTGATTTATAATGTGCAGGACAGAGTCTGGGCCAGGAGGAGCAGACAGGAATCAGCTGTGACAGGATGTCCTGCCTGCATGGAATCCTCCTCAGACTTTTGGCACAGCCAGCGAGCGGCTGCCTTTACATCTCTGCAAATTTTAAACTTTAGATGTCATGCATGAAAAAGGTTTCCTTTCCCTCTCACCCTCTCCTAGGTCCCCCCATCAGCACAGCCTGTGCTCGTTAGCATGCAGGCAGATATTGGCCTGTCATTCTTCTTGCTCCTGTTTGTGTTCCTCACGTTATTCACAGCTGCACTGGGTATCAAACAGAAGCTTTCATGGATAGTGCAGCAGAAAAAATAGATTAAATGATTGTCTAATTGTAACTTTGAAGCTCAGTTGTTACACACCTGATTTAGAACCTAATGGGTTTATTAATGCTGCAGATAAGCAAGGCTGAGGGAGCTGGGGCTGCTGAGAGGAGCCCCAGCTGAGAGGGGCCTCAGCCCTGCCTGTCCCTGCTGTCCCTGGCTGTTTCTGGTGTCCCTGCCTGTCCCTGTTTGTCCCTGTCCATCCCTGTCCATCCCTGTTTGTCCCTGTCCATCCCTGGGTGCAGCAGGGGCAGAGCAGGCCAAGGCTCTGCTCCAGGCCCAGCAATGGCCCCAGAGCCACGGGCAGGGGCTGAGCCCAGCAATTCCCCCTGCACAGGAGCAGAACTTCTGCCCTGGGCAGTGCCCAGCCCTGAGCAGAGCCCAGAGAGGGGCTGGAGGCTCCTCCCTGGGATATTCCAGAGCCCTCTGGACACAGTCCTGTGCCCTGAGCTCTGGGATGGCCCTGCTGGAGCAGGGAGGGACCCTCTGGGGTCCCTTCCAACTTGACGCAATCTTTGATTCTTTGAAGACCAAAAACTCTCATTCTTTTCAATTTGAAGCAAACCTTACAAAAACTATCCTTTGTGACATGTTCATCCAAATCAAATCACCCTGTTATAAAAAGGCTCTTGGCCAAGAAACGCAAAAATAATCTTCTGCTGAGTTTTAGTGGGGCACACATTGCTGGGAGAGCGCACTTCAGAGTTCAGCCTGCAATCTGTCCATATGAGAAGTCAATTATTTCTTAGGATCCAAGGGGGAGTTACAGGGGGAAAAATGTTCTCAGTAGCTGCTCAGGTTGTTACACAGCCCCTCCAGTGTCACCACTGCACTCTCTGGAGTGACTGACTGCAGCCCCTTTCACCTTCAGTGAAAATGGGGCTTGGGGCCACAGGATCCACACTTGTGGTTCTTAGGGAAGGCCCCCTCACTCTCTGGGACATGAAATCCCACCACAAAGCCAAAAGAGGAAACCAGGCCCAAAGCAGTAATTGCAAGGATCATCAGGACAATGATAGGCTGAAGAAGAAATAATCACATCTCTGTTCACATCTTTTTGAAGTAAATACTTGGTGCTGCAAATTCTCATACCTCTGTGTCAACCTGACACGATCAAGAAGGAGAGATAGCTCCAAATACCCAGAGAAAATTATCTACTCACTGGTTCCTAGGCAAGCAAAACCTAAGAATGAAACACTCACAGCCATTAAGTTATAAATATATTTTAATTAAGTGCTGCAAAAATGCTGCCCTGATTGAAAAATTAAGTGATATAATTGGTTCTGTTGGCAGCCTAATTTTGAACCGTGTACAATTCACTCATTAAACATCCTTTAGAGCTGAAGTTCCCAGTGTATTATAAAATGATAAAAGACAGTATTGCCTGATGATGTGTGTGCTCACTGCAGGGATGTGGTACTAATGAGAGACACTGTTCTACTCAAAAATACAACCACCCCATGAGCTCATAGAATCCCAGAATGGTTTGGGTTGGAGGGGACCTCAAAAATCAGCCAGTTCCAGCCCCCTTCCACGGGCAGGGACACCTTAAATTAGAACAGGTTGCTCAAGTTCCATGAGGAACTATTCTGTGCATCCCCACCTCTTCAAAGGTGCTCAATCATCTGCATTCAGCACCTCAAAGTCACCTTGTAACCTTCAGCTTTCTCTTAACACCCCTGCCCTTCCCACTCGGTGGCATTTCCTCCAGAAAGATGAAGGCACATTTCTTCCACCTTTCCTTCACAATCATGTGCAGACAGCAACACACGCCTTCAAAATGTGTTTGTTTAACAATTTGTTACCAAAGTACTGCAAAAAGGGGGTCAGAGAAACCAAGGAAAGCATCTGAACACTGTGGCAGTGCTGGTGTAGGGACTTGGGCAGACTTGGCTGATAAAAACAAAGAGGTACACTAAGGAAAAAAGAAAGGATGAAACTTCAGCTTCAAAACAGTTCAAAGAAAGTCGCTTGTGAAGTGCAAATGACCAAATCTGTTGAGCACATATTCCTCTTCAGTTTAGAACTTTAAGCATAACCTTAAAGTTAGACACAAATTTAATTACTTTGCTCAGACAGAACCCTTGAGAGCTGTTCACCCAAATGTGAAGTGTAAAACAGAGTTTAATAGACACATTTTCAGGCTCTCCTAATTGTTGCTGCCATAATTCAGTTTTCTCTTAATAGCATGCAATGACATTTTCACATCAGCACTGCATCCTACAGTTTTCAAGAAAAGCAAAGACTACCAATAAAACACTTAAAAATCACTGTCCTGCTCAAAGCAAGGTGCAGTTTGGAGAGAGAGTTATTATTGTCATCACCACCATTATCCTTACTGCTATTTTTATTAACTAGAGAGCAGATATAATCAGGAAAAAAAACCCCAAAACCAAATTACTTTCAGGTGTAAATTCTCCTTCCCTCAAATTATTATTTCCAGTGCAAGGGCAGAGATATTGTGAGTCATTACAGAAGAAGCATTAGATGGTGACAGGACCAAGGCCACCTGCAAAGACTGCATGAAATAAAATATCAGGCGAAAGTGAATCTTTATTTTTTTCAATACAGGACTCTGTCCTTGTCTCTGGCTGCTGAAAAAGCTGCACCTTGGAGGCAGAGGATGCAAAATTA
The DNA here is from genome assembly GCA_013399455.1 of Anthoscopus minutus. NCBI lineage: Eukaryota > Metazoa > Chordata > Aves > Passeriformes > Paridae > Anthoscopus > Anthoscopus minutus. The sequence continues at coordinate 15,549 of VWYI01010709.1, forward strand.
AATTTTGTGCTTTTGAATCTTAGTCTGTCATCATCTTCAGTTTAGTCTCCAGAAATCAGAATTTGAGGAGGAATGCTAAGAGTCTCTAATAGAGACAAATAATTAATGGTTCACACACAAATTGATTCCCCTCTATGCAGAGTCCTTTGTTTCTTTTTGTGCATTTCTGCACTCTAATGGTTAATCTCCAGCCCAAATTTCCCTTGTGTCCTAATTCTTTTCTGTTCTTTTTCAATTGGAGATGCCAAGGTGCATAAAATCAGACTTGTCTGCAATTAACTCCTGTTTAAGTACAAAGATTTGTGCTGCTTTGCTCACTGCCCAGTTCTCATCAGAGCAATGATCACTCAAGTAAATCAAGAGACTCTAAATCCTACACACAGGTGTTTGTAAATCTGTGCACAGGGTGGTAGGAGCTGTGCTGAGCTGGTTCTGTGGAGACAGGAAGGAACAAATCCAGAACCGGGCCTTGATAAAGATGTGTTCAGTGTGAGTTCCTAAAAGAACCCCAGGTGTGTTCTCTGCCTGAAACAACTTCCAGCTCAGCCTTTAAATCTCTTCTCTTATGCTGCTGCTGAATGCAGCAGCTCCTGCTGCGCTTGGCACAACTTCTGTGGGATGCTCTCAGTCAGCGCAGCTGAGGAACAGAATCCCAGGATCCCTGAGGCTGGAAAAGCCCTTCTACCCCATGGAGTCCAACCTCTGACCCACCCTCACCTTGTCCCCAGCCCAGAGCCCTGAGTGCCACCTGCAGCCCTTCCTTGGGCACCTCCAGGGCTGGGCACTGCAAACCTCCCTGGGCAGCCCCTGCCAAGGCCTGAGCTCCCTTTCCATGGGCAAATTCCTGCTGCTGCCCACCCTGAGCCTGCCCTGGCCCAGCCTGAGGCCGTTCCCTCTGCTCCTGTCCCTGTTCCCTGCCAGCAGAGCCCGACCCCCCCGGCTGCCCCTCCTGCCAGGAGCTGTGCAGAGCCACAAGGGCCCCTGAGCCTCCTTTGCTCCAGCCTGAGCCCCTTCCCAGCTCCCTCAGCAATTCTCCAGCCCCTTCCCAGCTCCCTGCCCTGCCCTGGCCACGCTCCAGCCCCTCCAGGGCTCTCCTGCAGGAGCCACAACTGGACACAGCCCTGGAGGGGCCTCTCAGAGCCAGCACAGAGGGACAATCCCTGCCCTGCTCCTGCTGGACACACAATTCCTCACCCAGGCCAGGGGCCAGGGGCCTCTTGCCCACCTGGGCACCCCTGGGCTCGTGTCCAGCCCCTGTCTCCAGCACCTCCAGGGCTTTTCCAGCTTTCCCAGCCCATCTGCCCAGCCTGGAGTTCCAGGGGTTGTTGTGACCCAAGGGCAGGACCTGGCCCATCCATGCAGCCTGTCCAGATCCCTCTGCAGTGCCTTCCCACGCTCCACGGATCCTGCTTGGTCCATTTGTGCCTGAGATTGTTAAATGCACACAATGTTTCTGAGGTTTTGACAAAATCTCTCAGGGACTTTCTGGTGCTCTGTCACACTGATGTTATGAACACTTCATTCAAATGAGAATCAAAAAAAAAAAAAAGAAAAAACACACAAAAGAATTCTAATGTCCAAGTTTAGAGGCTGTTCCCTGCTTCTTTTGTGCATACTTACGTTTTTTTGGGATAATATATTTGTCACAACCAGCTCTAGCGTTCCCTAGGCAAGGAGAAAATATCCTACTTCTATTTCAGACTTTGCAGCTCTGTAGCTGCTTGAAGGGATAAGGACATGCACTGGGGAACTACAGTCTTTAAATATATATATATTTACATATATATATATATATACACACACATATATACATGTCTATAAATATATTAAATATACAGGGGAGTACAGTTAAAATGTGTTGGCAACTTCAGAAAAACCAAAATCTTCAGCTCCCCTCTAGTCAAGGGTGACACCGAGTCACCGAACCTCATGGGTTCCTAGGACATACTAATTATAAATTTGCAGTTTTCCCCTGCTGTGCAATGACACTGAACATCAGTGTCTCTCCTTGCACAAAACAAGGTGTAAATGACTGTCATTCAAACTAAGAAGTCAGAGAGGATGTTTGGACATCAGGAAGTTCAGGCTAAGCCAAGGCTGCATTCCTCTCCTCATATATTTTATATCCTCTCCTCATATATTTGAGGTGGAAAGACCCTGTCTCAGTCTCTACAGCCAAGCCTTGTGTATTCCTTTGCAGAAAAGATACTCAAATAAACCCCAAACTGGCTAATTTTGCACTGCTCTTCCCAGTTGACAAGGATGAAATTTAATGTGCACTAATTAGTCGGAAATGATGGGAGCCTGAAATTATCTTTACCCTGTAATTTAGAACCTGGTAGTGATTTATACCTAACCCACACATTAGATACCGAGACCTATCTTCAGACTTCTCCTTTTAGACACCTTAAGTGTAGCATTACAGCACCTAAAATTTAAGCTACTCACCCCACCAGTGTGATTCAAACTATCTAAATTAGAAATTTATGAAATCCTGGAAAATCAGGCAGTCAGGTGCTTCCAGAATCCTTTGGAGGGTAGTTTAGGAATCCTGGATTGATAGTGCAGAGTCTGCATTTTATTGCAAGGTGATTCTGTGGCCTCACAGGGGAAATCCTGCACTTCAAAAAGCCAAGTTCTCCTCTGGCCCCTTGCATGGAGGCAGCAGATTCCCTCCCTGGTTTGGATCTTGGACAGGGTCATTTCCAGGAGAACCTTGAGTCTGTCAGCTCCCCTCAGCCTGGCTCCAGGACTCCCATGGCAGTGTTTCCTCCAAGCAGGACAAAGTCTGCTTGTCCCTCTGTTCCTGGGCTCAGAGCATCCAGTGTCCATGGATCTTGGCTGTCTGGGATGTCTGGTGACCTGGATTTCACACCTGGCAGGGACATTTCACCTGCTTTTTGCACTTGCTGCTGGAGGCCAAGTCCAAACTCACCAACTGCCCTGGATTCCCTCCCTCTGGCTTTGTGGAGCTCAGGAGTCTGCCAACACCACTGAATCCTGGAGGATTACACCATTTCCTTCCTCTCTTCAATCCCCATTCCTGTTTTTCACACCAGTTTGAAGAAAACAAAATTATTTGGCTGTTACTCTCAAAGCCTTACATTCCGAGCCAGTTTTGCTCGTCACCAGGCCCTGTCTTCTGCACAGAACCTCAGCTCTGGATATGCCAGAGCCTCAGGAAGAGTATCCAACTCTTTTTTAGCAAGACTCATGCTTAGATTTATAAAAAAAAACATCAATTCTGTGCAACTCTAGTGCTGCAAGTGGTTTACTCACAGGAATGGAGATAAACACATGCTTAAATCCTTTGCTAAATTGGTATCCCAGAGAGGAAGAGGATTAAGACTCGTATTCATTGACTGCACGTGATTTTAAACTCTTTGAGAACTTTCTCATTAGGACACATAGCAGGCCATTCACTTTGAAGAGCACTTTTTATTTTATTTTATTTTATTTTATTTCATTTTATTTCATTTCATTTCATTCTGTCACAATGGAGATTTTTTTTTTTCAGTCAGTCCATGAAATCAAGCCTGAACCTCTACTCAGACTCCACTCAGATTTCTCCATCTTTGAAGTCACTGATTTTCCATTTCCTTCAGGGGTAAATATACCACTGAAGTCCAGCCTGGGGTGAAATTTTGGAAATTAGGAACTTTTGCAGTTCCCAGCTGAGGCAGTTTGTGTTCACACTGCTCTGTGGGTGGAAAGTGGCATCCTGAGCTGTCCAAGGTATTCCAGGGCTGCAGCACTGAGGATAATTGAGCATAATTGCAATGGTTAAAATGCCTACTTAGCCATTCCTAATTGAATATGCAAATTACCAAACCTACATTACCATCTCAGCAATGTGTGATTCTGTACCCACTAGTGTTTATTTGCAGTTTGAACAGTTTGTTTCTGAGAGAAGATGAAAAAGAAATAATCTTTCAAACTTGTCCATTAAATTATTCTACCAGCTGTCACCTTATTAAAAAGCCTGAAGTTATTAATAAAACTACTTTAAACCACTCACCAACAATTGCAAATTTAGGGAGAAGCTCCCTTTCCCCAAGGCTTTCTTGGAAAGGTTCTGAAATTCACTGACAACCTCAAATCCATCTCTCTGCTCCTGCCAATATTGCTGCACGCAGCACAGCAGAACCTAACAGGGATAGAAATGCAGATTTTCAGACCTGAAGGTGAGGAGGAACAGCATGGATTTGTTCTGAGGTAAAAGCTGCCAAAACTCGGTAAAAAAATTCTGACAAAAGCTGAAATTCTAAATAAACATTTGTCTTGTGCATTTTTAAACAAATGGTGTAAACTAAGAAATAAACCAGAAAGAAACAGAGAACATGATTTATAGGAGATGGAGGAAATGAAAGAGAATTGCAAAGAAAAAGATGTAGCCACCTCTTGTGCACTGCAGAGCAAAATATCAAGATCTATCTGAAAATGTAACTTTAGGCCAAGTGGAGTCAAGACAGTAAAATTTTATTTTATTACCAGCCTTTGTCATCAAAGATCCCGAGCCAAAGGGAAAAAAAAAACAACAAAATTTTACAAAACCAACAAAAATGACAACACACACAGGCAAACAAAAATAAACTCAGAAATAAGTTATGATGGTAAACTCATCAATTCTGCATCAGAAATAGAGAGGAATTGTGACATCAGGTTGGAAGTTGATACAATTTAAGGTGCTGGGCAGTTGTCAAAGCCCTGCTGGTGTGGATTTTGCTAACTCTGCACATGGAACTTATTAGGTTATTGTCCAGAGCTCATCCAACTGGAATTGGCTCAGTTTCTGTCCATTTGTTTGGAGCAGGAAACAGAAATGAAACTACTGCTGGATTTGAGCCATGGCTGTCTCTAGAGTGGGGCAAATGAGGTAAAAACCAAAGTGAGACCTGGAACAGAAGTGCTGTGGAAAGCCTGGAAATGGGGAAAGGAGGCAAATTTTCACTTTGCACCACTGCTATCAGAAAGGAGGGGAGAAGCTGCTACACTTCTCCTGTTTCTGAACTGGGAGAGCAGATCCTTGTGATCACAGTCTCCGTGGTTCTCTCCAGTTAAAAAAAAAATTAAAAATCAACCCGACAGCATTTCCTTGAAGAGAGAAAGACAGAAAGGAGAGGAAGCAGAGAGCGTTAGCACAGAAAATGTTTTTTTGAGATGCCTCTGTGATTTTTGCCAGTAAAGAGAAAAATGTCTTTCCTCATCCCAAATGAGCAGTTCATCATGTCCATGTGGGAATAAAGGCAGTCCATCCACCAGCAGGCAGAGTGTTCATCTGTGTTTTCCACTAGACAGTGACAAATTTTTATTTGGTTTTATTTCAGCATCCTGGTCATCCTTCACTTCTTACTAAACTCATCCTGAAGTTCAAATTGCATTCAGCTGCTGCTGAACAGGGCAAACAGCACTTTCAGTCCTGTAAAAGCTGACAGCATTCTTGTTCCATCACTGCTTCCATCACTTTCCATGAAGAAAAGTGGCACCACCAGGCTGGCACCAAAAAAAGGTGTTCCATGTGGAAAACCAAACAGGAACAAAGGCATTCCATCCCACAGGGAATGTCTCTGGGGTTTTTTGGAGCCACCAGCAGACTTGCCACACACCCATTTGGTGTGTGGATTCCTTCTCCCAGCCTTATGTCACATCAATCTCTTTGCTCTTATATTTCTATCCAATTCCCACCAGAACTCAGTGTGGTGCTCTCCCACTGTTGCCCATCTCATCACAGCAATTTGATTCAGTGCTTTTAGAAACCACAAGGGTTCTCTGTATCCTGCCTGCCAAAGTCTGAGATTCCTACTGACTGTCCCTGGACCATGGATCCACAGGAGGAATAACACTCCTTTTCCTCACACTCTGTCCTAAAAATAATGAAAACATTTGCAAGAAGTTTTTAAGAGTAACCACAAGTCTGGAAACAGAATGAAAATCAAAACAAATCTGTATTTTGAGAGTAATGTTGATACTAAAAATGTCTCATTTGCAGAATCACTGGCACCTTTAGACTCAACCAACAAAACCTCATTAAATATTCCATTCAGTCCTGGGAAAAATGAAGGAAAATCAATGTTTACATCTTTGTATTTTGTAAATCCGTACCTTGATATGCTACAAATATTGTGCCTCAATTAAATCTGTTTTCTTTGCATGATAATTCTGCTTGTTTGTCTCCAACCACTTCCTCCAATTTTAAATAGATTGATAAATGAAGAGAGTGGTGTCTGACAACCATTAAGCACTAATTGCTCATTTGCAGCACGGATCAACAACATTCAAATTCAATCAGATCAGAGGGTGAAAGAGCTGCCAGGAAAAATGCAACAAGAAAACCAAAACCAAAACCAACAAAAAAACCCCACCAACCTCCCTGGGCAGCCCCTGCCAAGGCCTGAGCTCCCTTTCCATGGGCAAATTCCTGCTGCTGCCCACCCTGAGCCTGCCCTGGCCCAGCCTGAGGCCGTTCCCTCTGCTCCTGTCCCTGTTCCCTGCCAGCAGAGCCCGACCCCCCCGGCTGCCCCTCCTGCCAGGAGCTGTGCAGAGCCACAAGGGCCCCTGAGCCTCCTTTGCTCCAGCCTGAGCCCCTTCCCAGCTCCCTCAGCAATTCTCCAGCCCCTTCCCAGCTCCCTCAGCAATTCTCCAGCCCCTTCCCAGCTCCCTCAGCAATTCTCCAGCCCCTTCCCAGCTCCCTCAGCAATTCTCCAGCCCCTTCCCAGCTCCCTGCCCTGCCCTGGCCACGCTCCAGCCCCTCCAGGGCTCTCCTGCAGGAGCCACAACTGGACACAGCCCTCTCAGTGTGATATGACATCATGCTCAGAGTTTGGCAATGGGAGAAGAAGAAGGAAGGTGGTGTTTGGAGTGATGGCATTTATCTCCCCAAGTCACTGTTAAATGTGATGGATTCCAGATTTTTTGGGGATGGTTGAACATCTGCCTGCCCTGGGGAATGGATTCTGGGATTTGCTTTGCTTGTGAATGTGTCTTTTGCTTTACCTGTTAAATTCTTTTCACCTTAACCCACAAATTCTCTATCTTTTTTACCCCTCCAGTTCTCTCCCCAGTCCCATGGTGGGGACTGAGCAAGGGCTGGATGGGGTCAGTTGCTGGCTGGAGTTCAACACCACTCAAAACAAGATCTTGCAGGGCCATGTCAGAGTAATTTTGCAGAAAAATACCCCAAAATATTACAGTTAACACTGTTGGCCCACGAAGCCAAGAGAACATCGAGCTTTGCTCACAGGCTGCTTTAATAGACACTAAAATCATAAAGAAATATGTGAATCAAAGAAAAGTATCTATTTTCTTCCTAAACCCTTTTAGTGGCACAGAATCTGTCACTCTGAAAAACTGAAATGATTAGGCTTTCAATAGGCTAATAGAGAGTTTTTAATACACACAGACTATCATTTTCCAAATGGCAAATCTAAAATTAGGCTTTTAAGCTCACATACACGGGGTTTTCAAAAATAGTGGTGTGATTTAAGACTCTCGTGAGGTTCAAAACACATTCCCTAATTAAAAAGCATAATTTGCTTCACTTTCATGACTTGCCAAAGTTATTAGAAAAGTGTTACCAGACAGATATGAGATGAGAAATGTTTATCAATTGCCTTTTTTTAGGGATATCTGATTCTTCACTGTCTTTTCTTGGCAAGCACAAAACTGAGTGGTAAAACAATTTATAACAAAGCTAAATTGTATTCATTAGTACAAATCTAATAGAACAGGCACAATAAAGCATTGAAAATTTATATTTTTAAAGTATGATTAAAAGTGTAGTGCTATGTATCTATATTAAAACTGATTTTTAAAATCTGTTATGTATGGGCATGGAGGTTCTGCCAAAATTTCATTCTGCCAAGTCAAAGAAGCACAGAATGAGTGGAAGAACATTTTGTTAAAATGTTTTCCATTGTCCCAGGTATATTTTCTCTGTACTGACCCAAGCTTAAGTCAGCCTAAATAAAACTCTACCCATTACCAAACCAAGATTCAACACAGCACATATTTTTTTTTTTTGCTTGCAGGTTACCATCAAAACGATTTCCAGACATCTTCAAAGGGTGAAGAAAGTTCAGTGCTGATCACATCTCTGTTGTAGAGGTGTTGCAGAGCAGGAATGCTCTCCCTGTGACCCAGGAAATCTGCTTCTGCAGGATGGGATGCTGGCATGGCAGGTATGGAGCCTGTGTGGATCCAAGGCTCACCTGCCTCTGAGGAGCTGAGGAAATGCTCCACGCTGGGACCACCCAGCTGGGATTCAGCTCCTTCATGACACATCCAATCTGTGCTGATAAAAGAATCAGATCTAATTTAAGATGCTTACACAACGAGGGAGAGCAGAAAATAGGCTGGAGAGAACATACAGAATGTCTCTGATGGCCTCTAAGTGGGTTTTTTATGGGAAACCTTTCCCTTGATGGAAACAGGAAGAAGGTTTGCAGGCTTTGCATTCTCCAAGACCTCATCTGAACAGAAATGTTTTCATGCTGGTAGAAAACATAAATAGTGAGTGATTTCTGGGACTGGTGGGCTCAGTTCTTCGCTGTTGTCACATTGAATTAGCCTCAAAGGATCTACCTTTGGCTCACACTCCTCAAAGGTACCCACAGGCTTCCCAGTGTATTTGCACAGGGAAAAAGACCTTGATTTCCCCCCAGATTTGTCATCCTTTTTCTTTAATCTAAACATGTAACATTTCCCTGCTTTCCAGTGGAATATACTGCAGAAATTTCCATCTTATCCCATTTTAAAAGACTGACCAGCTGGGCAAGTCCTCAAGTTTGTAGATTGGATATTAAACCAAAGTGTTACTACAGAACAGCTTCTCAGTAGTTTATCCTTGACAGGACTTCTTTCACAGGGAAAATTCCCAAATGTTTCCATGAAAGTCTCAAACAAGAGTTTTCTGCCTTGGTCTGTGGCTAAGCCTGGCTGGCTTCTATAAAAGGGTATCATTTAACTCAACTCGTCCAGAGAAAATCCAGAATTTTCTCCAAAGTCCACAGAAAATCAGGCACTGCCAGAAATCAACTCATCCTCCATGTGGATACAAAAAATTTATGTCCACATCATTTCCATTGATGGAACAACCAGGACATATTTTGGTTTAAATTTAAAATACTTAAATGAAATGTTGTCATGGAATTTTTAAATGGTTTGGGTTGGAAGGAACCTTAAACATCATCTTCTTCCACCTCCCTGCCAGGGACATCTCCCACTGTTCCAGGCTGCTCCAAGCCACATCCAGCCTGGCCTTGGACACTTCCAGGGATCCAGGGGCAGCCCCAGCTGCTCTGGGTACCCTGTGCCATTACCTCAGTTGCTGTGGTGATGAAATCATCACTTTTGCTCTCATTATTTATTCCAAATAACGCCTAGAAACTTCATTTCCAAGAAGTAGCCTTGTCCAAGGACTTTTCAAGAAAGGGTGCTTATCCTGGAATCCCCCAAAACTAAACACTGATAAATTAAAAATAAAATAATTGGATGCAGACACCCATCCTCATAAGCAATGTCTTCATCATGGGATTTCATGGAGGTCTCTTGGGAAGTTAGAAACATTCTAAATGGGACTGACTGTGCTAAAATTTGTCCCTCATTTCCCAAATTCACCATCAGAGCCCCACCTGAGAGATCCAGCAGCAGAGGGGACTCTGTTTCTGGACCTCCCAGCCACCTCTGGGGCCACCTGCCCCTTGTACAGCCCAGTTTGAAGTCAAACCATGACAGATTGTTTAAGAAATGACTGAACAAACAACACATATGCTGAGAAATTCTTTACCCATGGCAGGATTTAATAGAGTTGACAAGATAAAATAATTGATCACCATTAAGATAGGGCAATAATGTAATACAGAGATAAGCATATCTTTCACATGAGCATTTTTAATTTAGTGGTTTAATTTAATATTTTAGGAAACTAATTTAATATTCTTTGCTTCTGTTTTGTGGATCCATCATCATGTTTTCATCATTCTCTTTGATTTTCCATTTTCCATTCATTTCTGCCATAGTAGCATTGCTCCACGACTTCAGTAATCTAATCTGCTTGATTTTTTCCCTTGTTGATTTATAATTTCAATTTAATATTTGTTTTGTCCTTTAATATTTTAATGTGGCAAGTGATTTATGGTATTGCAGACAGATCTCTGTAACAGGAGACAACAACCTCCCTCTCTTCTCAGTGAGCACCTTTTAACCCTCTCAAAAAATGAGGAAAATTTATAAACTGAGATTAATTAGTTTATTCTGAACTGAGCCCTCTGAATATCCATGAATTCCTGACACGCTGCTGACTCCTGCAAGGATTATGGAAGTGCTTCACCATGGATCTCAGAGTCTCAAGTCTTCAGCATTGTCCTGCACAATCATTCCCTTACTCTGGGCTTTGCCTGACGTGATTCACTCTCAAAATCATCACTCAAGCGCAACGGAATCCCTGGGTCAGCTGATGTCAAATAAATACAATGAAAAATAATGCACTGGACATCTGAAAATTGAGGTTCTTTGATAAAGATGCTGTTACAAAACAAGGAGGAAATGGAGAACAGAAAAGTTTTGATTTGCCACTAATAAAATCAACATGACCATTGTGAGAAAACCTAATTTACTGAGTTTGTTCATATTTATCTCCATGGGATTCTGCAGCAAGCTATAAATTGCTGTAATGACTGAATGTATCAGTCTTGCTGAGGCTCAGGATTCAGGGAATGTAACAGTAGAAGAGAGCAGGAAAAGGAGCACTTTCCACAAGAGTTTGACAGGGGCAGGGAGTTAAAGCTGCAAGTCTTTACTGTCATTTTCATTTCACCCACTTGCAGACAGCAGAGTGGACTTTTACTTTCAAGTCAGGGCAAAATCATTGAATTAAAAGCAGTTAATCTCTTGGAAAGGTTGTGCAGGACATTTTGAGAGGTGCTGTTACAACATCAGAAGACTGAATGACAGCACAGAGGTGTCTGAAGCTGAAGAAACAGCGACTTCCGTGAGGTGACTTAGTGGTAGCTAAAATAATTCAGCCTGCATGAAAACCTTCAGATATCACAAAGTTAGTAATGCTCAAAGTGCTTTCACTTTGTTTAGGTCGTAAGAAACTCCATGCCTGGAAAATGTCAGTATTTTTCCTCTACTTCCAGTGGTTTGCACTGCAAGCCCATTAGTTTTTCTATCAAGGATCCATTGGCATCTCCTCCCTCTTCAGAGCTGTTTCCAGTCCAAGAACAGATGTTGAGTGCTGCTATCACACACCAGGCTCTTTATCTACTTTCAGTTCTTCCCACAGTTTTAAAGTTTGGTTTCAGCAGTGGACAGTAGGCTCTCGGTGCTGGATTCTGCTGAGAGCATGTTCCTCCTCTCCCCAAAAGGAACACAGACAGAGCAGCCCATAGGTGGCTGAAATTCCAGTTCCAGGAAAGATCCTACTCAGCTGGAACACGCATGGATATGCAATTGCAAAAGGATTCCTCTTGCTAAAATCTGTGTTTAAGTCCCAAGCCCATGGGGTGAAGATTAACTTGAAGAAAAGATTTATTGGAGGTTTCACTGGAGTGAAAAGCACATGTTCTTTCCTTGAGTCTCTTACAGAATACAAATTATTTCAGTGAAGGTCTCCTCTCTCCTTCAAAAATCTCCACCTAGGGCACATGGCTTTCTGGAAAAGTTTTATCCAAGTGGAATTCAAAGTACAAAGATTAGAATTAAGCTCTTATGTGGGAAGCATTAAACAACCTGAATAACAGGGAATTGTTCCTCCTCTGCTAATGACACCAATTTACTTCCTTGCAGTTGCAGGAGGAACTCCACTACCCCCAGCAGCTTGCCAGGAAGATCAGGCTTTTATCAACACCAAATTGCTTATTTTTTTCAAATTACAAAACAGCTGAGACACAATTGTAGATGCTCTGTTTGCTCATGAGAAAGAAAGCTCTGTGTCCATAAATCTCTTGGCCATATTTGTGAACCAGTATTGTTCCCCAAAAATTAATATTCGTGTCACATTTCCTACTTCATCTGTGTAGGAAAATCAAGTGTTGATATATATTGAGCTAAAAGAAGAGTTTTGGAACTTACCATTCAATGTATGTTAAAATTAATATTTTTTATTTCCAGATTCAGGCACTTCCTGTTGAAGTATAGAAAAATTCATTTATAGCACAAATGTTCTCAGAAGTAACAGCACCTTTTATGAACTCAGTGAGGTTAAATGGCAACACAATTTAACTAATGAATAACTTAATTAGTTATTCTTTAATTAATTAATCATATTCTTTTAATAGGGGAGAAAATGAATAAAAATAACTGCTACCTACACCTGTGAAAAAACACTTAAACACTGTATAAATAAATGCAAAAAAAACCAATAACTGTAGAAAAGCAAGAGTTTTTCTTTCTTAAAATGCAAACTGCAAATCCCCAAATATCCACACAGTTTAATGAAAGGTAAAAACACCAGTGCTATCAAGTGCAAGTAAAATATAATTCTGCAGAAATATGATATTTATTCACAGCCCAAGAGATGTATTTGTACAGATTCTCAACACTTGGCAGCCAACACGACCTCAGTAGTGACCTGTTTTTCCAAGACATCATTAGAGACATAAATACCTTCCAATAATCCCATTCTCTCTCTTTGGGAATACAATTCACTAGATGAAAAGTAGTTCCAAACAAGTCCTTCAATTCAGAGTTTGGAAGTACCTTTGTGGACTAAAGTGAATCACTCAGCACATAAAGAAATCTATCTACATTTCAGAGGAATGAAGGGAAGTGCAAAATAAATGTTCTGATCCTGGTCTCCACCTGTGCAAAAAAAGCCTTTTGAATCTAAGGATATAGATGAAAGGTTTTATAGTGGTTTGGCTGTCCTTCAAGGGGAATTCTAAACAACTCCCTCCTTTACCTCTCCACCACAACAACTCCCATTCAGCCTCTCTTGGCACCCCAAGCAGAATATCTTCGACAATTTTGGAGACTCCATCCCTGCTCTCTTAGCAGTGGAAATCAAGGACAGGGGATCTCTCCAGCCATGAGCAGTGGTCTCATCTCAGTTCCTATCCCAGTCTCCATTAATGTCACTCCTCTGTTTTTACAGAATCACAGAATCATTAAGGTTGGAAAAGACCTCCAAGATCATCGAGTCCAGTCTTTGACTTCTCTCCAACCAAGTGCCACATCCAGGCCTTTGTGGACACCTCCAGGGGCAGGGACTCCAAACCTCCCTGGGCAGCCCCTGCCAAGGCCTGAGCTCTCTTTCCATGAAGACAAAGCATTTTGATGCTACAGATTCCATGTGTTGTCACCATTCCCACAGGCACACTTCTTCCTTCTGCAGGTCAGATCCCCAGATGTGAGGGTCACACGTGGGGCCACAGGCTGGACATGTCCAGTCATGTCACAGGAGAGCATTTCTGCTCCATGCCCATGGTGATGCCTTGAGTTCTTGGGTTTCTGTTCTGCAGTGGGGTGTGCCTTTTGTTCAGGGTCACTGAGATCCTTTCGCAGGGGGATGGAGACACAACAATCCTGCTCCAGTTGGGACTCAAGCACATTTTTTCCAAACTTCAGGCTCAGAGTATAAACAAGGTGGAAGGAGGAGGGTGGGCACTGGGACTCCTGTGTGCAAATGGACCCAAACATAAAAATGTGAGATCTGGGGCTGGGCCCTCTTTTGCTTCCACCTTGGAGCCATCCAGGCAGAGCCCGAGTGCAGCCCTGGTGCTTACAGGATGTGGCCTTTGAAGGCCTCAATAAATGTCCTTTATTCTCCTTAACTCTGTTTGGCCTCTGTCCCAGCTCCTCAAGGTTATCAGTGGGATTCAGCTGCCAGAGGGGAATGAAAGGAATGTCTGGAGCAGGAACAGCTGCTCCTGCCAGGTGCACCAGGCACAGTTTGGAACAGGAGGCAGAGCTGTGGGACAGGAGTGTGTGGAGGGGACACGTCAGGGAATGTGTCAGACGTGGCATAGCAGTATCCAAGGAGGAGACAAGTGTTAAAGGATCTCACCCTCCCCACAGGAGGCTCCACAGGCCTGCTTGACATCTGAAGATGCAGAGGAACAGCAGAAGGTGCTGCAAATCCATCTGGGAGCCTGAGTGCAGCAGGGAGTTTTAGGCAAAGAGTGCCACAGGAAGGTCCAATTCCATGAATTCCAGCAGTCTGGTGATCTACAACTTGAACCACATCAGCAAGACAAAACAGGAGTGGGGTGAAAGCCCTGCCCAGAGGTCTCTCCATGCACCTCCCACCTCCAGACACCTCATGCAGGTGTCACAGGTACAGAAGGCTCCTGCTGCAATGAGGCAGCCACTGGCACTGAGTGCCAGTGTGACTGATCCCCAGTGTTCAACAGCTTCAGCACAGCCTTGTATTGGATAGATTGAGCAGGAAAAGAAGAAATCACCTTTCTTCTGTCTTACAGGGACCTGCAAAATATCCTAAGCAGCTTCCAAAACCAATTCCCAGCCCTGGGGCCCAGCCCAGGGAGGAGCTGGAGCTGCTGGAGAGAGCCCAGAGGAGGCTCCAGGATGAGCAGAGGGCTGGAGCAGCTGTGCTGGCAGGAAAGGCTGGCAGAGCTGGGATTGTTGAGGCTGGACAGGAGAAGCTTTGGGCTGAGCTCAGGGTGGCCTTGCAGGGCCTGCAGGAGCCCCAGGAAGCATGGAGAGAGACAATTGCCAAGGGCTGCAGGGCCAGGAGCCAGGGAATGGCTGCCAGTGGCAGAGGGCAGGGCTGGCTGGGATCTTGGGCAGGAATTGTTCCCTGGCAGGGTGGGCAGGGGCTGCCATGGAATTGCCAGAGCAGCTGGGGCTGCCCCTGCATCCCTGGCAGTGCCCAAGGCCAGCTTGGACATTGGGGCTGGGAGCACCTGGGACACTGGCAGGGGTCCCTGCCATGCCTGGGGTGGGAAGAGGTGAGTTTTAAGATCCCACCCAATCCAAGTACTTTTATGATTCTGTGTCTCTCTTCACTCATGTGTCCCTTCAGAGCTTCTCCCACATTTACCCACTTCTTTTTAAGCATTTTAAGCATTGGTACTTATCCCATAAATATTTAGTATCCTCCTTCAAACTATTCAGCAAAAGGTTGTGACAGATCCATGCCCCTTTGCTTTATCTTCCTGTTTGACACAATCTGAAAATTACTGGATTATGGAAATAACTTCTGCCCACTGTCACATACCTGGGGGTGACCCAGGCCATCACAATAAAATTAAGCTCCAGAAGCTCAAGCCATCACTCACTATTAAGGGACTGGGAAGGAAAAAATATTTTTAACATATTAAGAATTCCTGAAACTTTAATATAACTTACAGCTGTCAGAAAAAGCTAAAGTTGTAGATAACATATCCTCCTAAGTGAGCATGTGGTGTTGCTGTAGAAGACTCTGTTCCTTTACACTTGAAATGTTTTTCATTACTATGAATTTTCAAATGATGTTTTTCAAAACTATGGAGTAGCAAGGATCAGTAAAAATCAAGAAATCATTTCAAGACTCATTTACTTGCAGCTGAGCACAGGGAAGAAAAAAACCTTTTGACTTGGAGGGGCAAAGGAAATAAAACTAGAAAACAGAAAAACATTATGTCACTGGAGATAAAAGTTTAGTTCCTGGCATCTAATTTATCTTCATAACTCGATAAAGGAATATAATGGATATTCATTTCTAAACTTATTTTATACATATTTGTTGATAAGGATGTGATCTCTTGACTTTTTCATAACCTACTGGAGATAAACATCCTTAAAAAAGGCCCTCCAGCACTTCAGAAGCCAGCCTTCCATCTATAATTAACAGTGTTTTCTTTTTCTTCTCAGAGGTTTGACCCATCTCCTATATGTTATCCTTCTAAATGGATTTCAATAATACTGTTTATTAGGCTCTTTATTATGTCTAATATGTCAGACAGTCTGTCACAAACACAGCTCAAAATACAATAATTAGGAAAAGAAAGTCACTGGTTTTATCAAGCAATAACTCCCCAGTCACAGCCTGATCTGTGCATACATTATTTCCTCACAATCCAAAACAAGGAGATTGGCAAGGAGAAACAAGAACTTGCCAAATATTGCTAGAAACAGTTGAACAGAAATTATAATACAGTACATTAATTAATGTTTTAAGTTTGCCAAAGATTTAAATGAGTGAGAACTGGCAAGGTTGCTAATTAAAGTGGAGGTAGATATGAGTATTACACACCTGAATGCTACTTTTTTCCCCTGGTGGAGCAATCTTACAAGATTTTTTTATTATTTTAATGATTTGCAGGATGATCTCCTCAACAGATTTTAAATATATCAGAGTGAGGGTTTAACTGTCAGATAGGTCACACTAGCCTCATTTATTTTGGAAGCCAAGCTGAGAAAAATAAATGTCACTTGCTTCTGATGGAATACATTGCTGGGATTCTGATATTTAATTTGGATATGGGACTGAAGTTCGAGGGAAAGCAGGGGGAAGAGGGAGAATTTGTACAAATGGTTGGTGATCTTTAATACCCTGACCCAGCAGGTGCTTTCTGCAGCTGGAAATGCTCTGAGACAGAAATTTAGATAGGACTGGCTGCTGAATTTTCTCTACTCAAGCTTTTGTTGCACATGGGGTGTTGAGACAGGTTTATATCCCAAATCTTTATCAGCTGAGCCCATAGCTGATGGTGCTTCCCACAAAGGGCCACCAAAACATCAGGATCTGTGCTTGCAGTGCCCTCGAGGTCACAGCATGGGGACAACACCGTGAGACCCACCAAGAGAAGATTTCTGCCACCAAATCTGTGGGAAAAGCTGGCAGAGAAGTGCAGCTGAAAGGGTGCAGAGCCTCAAGCAGAGGGCAGGCTGCAAGATCACAAGTGGAAAGTCTACAGGTGTCAACTCACCCACAGAACTCTGCAGCACATGGAACTGTTAACATTCCACTTGCCATTTGTGGAGGTTGCTCAGAGCATTTCAGGGCATGAAAGTCAGTAAACAAACCCAAAGTCTATTATTGTGTTCTGAGGCATTGTCTGCTCCCCCGCAGCATAAATCAGTGTCAGGAGCAGGGAGTGTGGAGCAGCTGCGAGCACACAGAGATTTCTCCTTCCCTGAGCACTGATTTTAAGGGCTAATGGTGCCCTGGGGTGCATGGGGATGGGCATTCCCAGCAGGTCAGGGCTGATGCTGCCCCTGTGCCCAGCCCTGGAGGCACCTCTGGGCTGCTGTGCCCAGCTCTGGCTCCTCAGCACAGCAGGGCCAGGAGCTCCTGGAGCGGGGCCAGCGGAGGCTGCGGAGCTGAGGAAGGGCCTGGAGCAGCTCCGTGCCCAGGAAAGGCTGAGGGAGCTGGGGCTGCTCAGCCTGGAGAGGAGCCCCAGCTGAGAGGGGCCTCAGCCCTGCCTGTCCCTGCTGTCCTTGCTGTCCCTGGGGGTCCCTGTCCATCCCTGTCCACCCCTGTCCATCCCTGTTTGTCCCTGTCCATCGCTGGGTGCAGCAGGGGCAGAGCAGGCCCAGGCTCTGCTCCAGGCCCAGCAATGGCCCCAGAGCCACGGGCAGGGGCTGAGCCCAGCAATTCCCCCTGCACAGGAGCAGAACTTCTGCCCTGGGCAGTGCCCAGCCCTGAGCAGAGCCCAGAGAGGGGCTGGAGGCTCCTCCCTGGGATATTCCAGAGCCCTCTGGACACAGCCCTGTGCCCTGAGCTCTGGGATGGCCCTGCTGGAGCAGGGAGGTGGCACCAGTGATCCTCTGGGGTCCCTTCCAACCTGACTCATTTCTGTAAAACCAGCTCAAACACCTTGGAGAACACAAGCACTTCAGCTTTGGTCAGCTCCAGGTGAAGCTGGTAGACTCCCAGGCTCTCTCAGCCCCTCCAGTTTTAGCTGAACTTTGTGATGTGGTCATAATTTTGGGTCAGGTGGCAGCAAAGCCCTTTATACACCAGCTCTGAAGAAATAAATAAGAGTAACTCACTAGAACTGGCACAGAATTGAGCAGAAAAAAGTTGCAGCCTTTTCTCACAAAAGAACCATCCCACCATTTCCCTGTCCATGAAGGTGAAGGTGAGGCTGCTGAAGGCACTCCTCGACTGGAAAAGAAAAGAAACATGATACCAGCCACGTATAGGATGGACAGGTGCCAAATGAGCAAGTCTGGTGTCAAATGCCTACATATCTCACTTTCTTTCTCAGAGGTCAAGAAAAACCAGGTGAGCTAAGTGGATTAAACTGCAGATGTGCCTCCTTCCTAAATCCACCTGCATTTATTCCCAATTGGACCCCTTCTTTCCTCTGCCAGGTCAACAGGACACCTGCAGCAATTATTTATGACAAGGAAAATATTTGAAAATGTTAACAGCCTTGGGTGATCACTTTCTAATGAGAGAAGACCCTTAAAAATGAAAAGGGGGGTTCATTTTAAACAGGAGGATGCAGGCTGGGAGGGTTCTCCTGTCACCCCACATTACAATTCATGAAACCTTTCAGGAGGATTTTTTACCCAGTCACCTGCCAAGCCACAGGGATAACCAGCACTTCATCCCTCACACAGTCACTGGATCCACATCCCATAACCATTTTCCATTCTGCTGCTTTATTAATCCCTAGGAGCACATCAAGAACTTGCCTTGGATCCCTTCCCAAAGGAGGATGCTGGCTGCCAAGAGCATCCTCACACATATGGGGCTGCAGGCCCCTCACACTCATGTTCCCACATGTCCCCTCAATCCAAAAACCCAGGAAAAAAGTGGGCAGATTCTGCTGAGGTTCCTCTGCTCAGCTTCACTTGTTGAAGTCAGAGTTACAGATTTATTTAAAGAGCACCTGGAGTGGAATTTAAGTTCAGTTTCTCCTGGCAGCAAAGTTAATGGGGGATTTTTTTTTCCTCACAGAGCTGTAGGTTTCTCACCCTCAACAGTCAGCAAACATGAGACAGGTTGCCAGGTAAATTGTTTTCTCACTCATTCAGCTCCCCCTCTGTCTCACATTCTCACATTCTCACAGACTTCAGGCTCCAGGAGAGGAGAGGGTAGAATTCTTCAGCAGATTTCTTTTGGGGCACTTTGAACCTCTCAAAACATTCATCCCATTTTATTGTCACCAAAACTACTGCACAAATTATATAAGGACATAATATATATGGACATTATATAACTCCAGCCATGGGCAGTGTGTTTTCTCTTACTGTGAGAAGCAAAGTGGAGATTTTCTGATCATAATTTCACATTTTAGTCCAGGACTAACATTCAACTATTTTATACTCAAAGACACACACAAGGCTCATAATTAATTCCATTTGCTCCTCATCATCAAAAATTCTGAAGGGAACAACACAAGAGCTGAAGAGGTCTCAGTGATTTCTTAAGGACATTTTAGTACAAAATGTTTTCTGATGAAATCTGTCATGTTGGGACCAGCTGAAAGTGTTTTCCTTGCACCACTAGATCTTTTGTGATTTCAAAAATTCTGTCTTTCCTCTGCCAAACAGAGTGCAGCAATTTTAAAATCAACTCCAAAAAAAAAAAATTTGTCTTGGTTCCCATTGTGTAACTTCTGAGTCTTATAAGAATACATTTTTTTTAATATTGATTTTTTTTTCTTTTACGTTAGTGCTTGAAACTTTTTTAAGGGAAAAAATGTGGAATAGTCACTAAAAATTAAGTTTTATAGATCAAAATAGTAAAATACTGTTTTGTATTTGGTCAGAGGGGCTGTGGGAACACCTCCATCCCTGGAAGTATTCAAGGACAAGGCTGGAAGAGTTTCTGAGCAACCTGGTCTTGTGGAAGGTGTCCCTGCCCATGGCAGGAAGTTGAAACTGGATCTTTAAGGTCCCTCCCAACCCAAATAATCCCATGATTCTGTGATAAAAATTGTACTGACAATTTTGAAAGCTTTTTCCAAACCAGCCTACTCATTGTGACCATATCTACTTTCTACTGAATTTGGAATATTTGTGGAAAAAACCCACCAGAATTCCAAACCAAACAAAAATATAAAAGGAAATAAGAGCTTTTCAATTAATTGTTGACAAGCTCTATCTGAAATAGCCAAACCCTATCTGAATGTTTTCTGCACCACATCCCATCAACATCCTGCAGCCAAACCTGCTGATTTCTACAGTGCCACAAGGTGAGTATTTCCATGCAAACCATTTGAACTATGGGATATAAAGAAACCAGGACAAAAATGCCCCCCAAAATAAGATACAAACAGCCAAGCCAGTAGAAGATAACTCTGAGTTGAAACTTTTTCAAAAAGGTGTCAGGAAAGTATGTTTGCCTCAGGAGTCTTTATAAATACCAGGAATAATCTGTCCCCCAGAGCCAGGTGGAATCCAACACAAATCCATGTCCAACACTCACTCTAAATTGAGGAAATGCACTTTGCTGCTGATTCAGTTGAAAGTGAGACTGTCCAGTTGTTGCCTTGTCCATTGTGAAGAAGGGGATGGTTATTCCAGGCTGAGAGAGTGAAAATGTGAAGGAATTTCACACGTTCTCTGCCACATTGCAGAGCAGATGATTTTAAAATGCACCCAGTGCTCCAGCACACTGCCAAACCCCAAGCTGAATATTTGGAAATACCTGTCTAATGATTGAAGACAGAAATGAATTCACAAGTTCTGTGCCCAGCAGTGCAACAAAAAATAAAAATACCACCTAGTGTGGACGGCTGACAAAAATATTCCCTTATCCCCTTTGCAACAAACGGGGAGTGAAGAACCTTCCTTCCCCTGTTCATTCCCTGAATGTGAAATGACAATGGAGGATTTCTGCTGCCACGCTCCAGGCAGATTTCAAAAAGAAAGTCTGTGTGTTCCCCTTGGGAAAAAAATGCACAATTTCCAGGCCAGGAGAGTCTGGGAGCAGGGCACACACGCACAAGGATGGAAAACAAGATCCGAGTGAAATGCAAAGTGTGGAGAAGACGGAGGGGACAGTTAAAAGGAAAACCTGTGAAAATAGGGAAAATACTTTCAAAGACAAGCACTGGTTTTGTTTTATTGCTGTGTGACAGCTGCTTTCCTTCCCCTCGTGACTGCAGCAGGCTGGAATTGGTGCAGGAGGAATTCTGGACCCCAGGATCTGGCAAGAGTGCCCAGGTCTTTGCAACACAAAGAGAGAGGAGCAAGTCATTAAACATTGTTCAGGAATGCAAAAGATATTATTTTTGTTTTGTGTTTGGTGTCCTGGCAGGGGTTCAGCTCCAGATCAGACAGGGTGCAGGAGATGAACAAAATCCTGGGACACTGGTGCCTGGTGTGAGAAAATTAATGATACCACAACAATAGGAACAGGAAATGGAGTCAGCCTTTTAATTATCTCCTGGGAAATCAGGACCAGCTCAGATGCATCTTTTGGTGCATCCCATGTCTGTAGCATCAATTTAGCACCAAAAATGGACACAGTTTTGATGGGATCCTATGGATATTTTGCATGTAAAGCCAATAAATAAATAGATCCACTGGGGAGAGGCGGGGAGGTTCTTTAGCATTGATGGGGTTTTCCCATAGTTTCCTTAAGAAAAATGAAATTATGCAATCTGTCTTCTTGTCTCATCCTTCTGTCCAATTGTTTTTGAACCTTTCACATGAGATCAGCATATTTGGAGGCACAGGGCAGGCAAAGAGGGTGTCTGTGCTGATGGGATCACCCTGTGTGCCCTGCTGCAGGAGCAGGGAACTCGAGGAGTCTGTAACACACAGAGGTTGTTTTTATCAGGTTAAACTCCACTCCCATCAAAACTCCCCTGAACACCATCACACCGAGTGTGCAGAGAGCCTTTTGTCAGCTCTCCACCCACCTGTACCTGCACAGAGCTCTGCCAGTGTTTTGCCAGCAAAAATCCAGCATAATTGTATCATAGCATCCTACAACCAGCAACACAGGAAAAATCCCTGACATTGCTTCGGGCTCTTTGAGCTGAGAAATAACAAGGAATTCTACACTGGATTCTTTGTGCTCTGTCTTTCCCATACAAGAAGGAATTTTATCATTGAATAACCACAGAGCTGTGACAATCAAACACTGCAAATCATAATGATGTCCAGAAGAGAGGAGAAAGAGGAATGAGAGCATTTTGGGGCTGCTCTGAAGTGACTGAGTTGCTACTGCAGAATTCCTTGCAGATATTTTTTGCTCAGGGTTGAGCCCTAAGCTTTGCCACCCTTCTGCTTCTTACAGACCACATTTACCAGCAGGACAAACCACATCAATCAGCTTTGGCAAGAAGAGATGATCTGTGCAACACCTCAATGACATAAAGTCCCAAAATACACTATTACACAATTTATCAGCACATAATTACCTCACAGTAACAGGCGGCCTCTTGTCTCAGTGAAATTATTATTATTATTTGCATCTCTGCAATAATTTATTAAACAAGGTTTCCAGCAGAGATGTCAGTCTGAGCAGGTGTGAGCTGAAGCTTTTGCTTCCCTGAGCTTGTGCCAGAGGGGTGAGGTGGTGGGGTTTGACTCATTTACCCAAGGCAGGGTACAAACTTGCAGCATCCCAGGAAGTTTTTTTCCTGCCAGGCTACAATCTGTGTTAATTTCTTTAAGTGTGATATTAAAAACACAGCCAATATGTAATATCTGCTGGAGAAATGGTTGGAATGAACAGGAGACCTGCTGGAATTTGCAAATTGTCTGTGACAAGTGAACACAGCACCATGTTTCATGGAAACAGTGGATTGGACACTTGCCTGATTCAGCAAAGAAACTGTCTTTATAATTTGCAATTCACTTAAATTTTATCTGTCCCCTAGTTTTATTTCCAAGAACTTGGCTTTTCATTAGATTGGGTTTTTTTTTTCTTCACCCTCTCCAAATTTCATTTCCCTTGAAATAATTTTTTAAACTAGACTTTTTTATTTACCGCTTGTCAAGCCTAGAAACTAACTTGATTCATCATCAAACATAATCATGATCCAGAATAAAGCTGAAGGATTCAATCAGTAGTGAAAGCTGACCAGCCAGTCTTCAATTCACATTAAAAATAAAAGATGAAACTTTCCAGTCTACTGAAAGTAGAGCTGGCATTTGGGCATGAAAGGCACGCAAGGAAGGGCCTATTTTTAAAAGGAATTATCCTGAGTCTAAACATTTAAAAAATAAAATATTGCTTGTGAAAGTCAAATCCACAGGGGAAAAAACTCAGCCCTCGGTGTATTTTACCTGGGAATTCCAGAAAGGAAGAGTGGGTGGTGGGCAGGGATAAATGTTTTCAGCATGATTGCATCTATTGGCCAAACTCTCTTTACACAGGTGGCCTCTGTCTCCACATTTCTCCATGATTAGGGTCAAATGTCATTGTGTGCAGTCACTGGGCTGTTTGTTGCAGAGGTATTCATCTAAAGTGAATGCCTGGTAAAGTTTTGCAGCTGCTTTTCAGTGCTGGAATGTTGGCAGAGCTGGTTGGGAGGACGAGGAGATGTTCTGTTTGCTCCCAAATTTAGCTGGCTCATTCACTGAGCAATGCAAAAATGCATTTTTTTGTAACACACGGACACATCTGAAACCCCACAGAGCCCTGGTGGGCTCTGGTTCAGTGGAAGTGTTAAGAAGAAGAAATCAGAGAATCAGAGGTTTGGGTTGGAAGGGGCATTAAAGATCACCTCATCCCAGCCCAGGCATGGCAGGGACCCCTGCCAGTGTCCCAGGTGCTCCCAGCCCCAATGTCCAAGCTGGCCTTGGGCACTGCCAGGGATGCAGGGGCAGCCCCAGCTGCTCTGGCAATTCCATGGCAGCCCCTGCCCACCCTGCCAGGGAACAATTGCTGCCCAAGATCCCAGCCAGCCCTGCCCTCTGCCACTGGCAGCCATTCCCTGGCTCCTGGCCCTGCAGCCCTTGGCAATTGTCTCTCTCCATGCTTCCTGGGGCTCCTGCAGGCCCTGCAAGGCCACCCTGAGCTCAGCCCAAAGCTTCTCCTGTCCAGCCTCAACAATCCCAGCTCTGCCAGCCTTTCCTGCCAGCACAGCTGCTCCAGCCCTCTGCTCATCCTGGAGCCTCCTCTGGGCTCTCTCCAGCAGCTCCAGCTCCTCCCTGGGCTGCTCCCAGGGCTGGGGCAGCTCTGCAGGAGGGGGCTCACCCGAGGAGCTCAGGGACACAATCCCCCTGTCATTGTGGGGTTCAGGGCTGGGGCAGGTTCAGCTCTCACCCACAGCACCCCCAAGTCCTTCTCCCAGGGCTGTTCCATCTGCTCATCCCCAGCCTGGACTGATCCCAAGGATTGCCCCAACCCAGGGGCAGCTCCAGCCCTCGGTGCTGTTAAACCTCACGAGATTCCCATGGGGCCCTTCTGGAGCTTGTCCAGGTCCCTCTGGATGGCCCCATGGTTCAGATGAGACATTTCCCCTTGTCCTTCCATAGTTCTACATCTCCTGTTGGGAATGGAGCAACTTCAGCAGTAATTGTTTGGGAGAGAACAGAACCAGTTTTGATTTCACTCCATTGTGTTTAAAAAGTGGTTGTTATAAAAATTCCAGTGCCTGCTGCAGATTTCTCACTGTCCAGCAGGGAATACAGTCCTTGGCAACGTGGATGGAGATACAGTTGGGACTAATTAGAAGTGGTTGAAAGGTTTCCTATTTGTTCCTAGAAAATCACTGTGGATTAGAGCAGCAAATGAGAAAGAAAAATTTTTTTAAAAAATCCCACAAAACGAAAACAAACCCCTTCACAAAACCAAATCCAGAAAAATCCTAAAAACGGCTGTGTTTTACATGTAGAGGGATTTTATTTAATCAAAAATGAAAACTCTGGGTGGTTTAATATCCTAAAATTAAATACTGGGCTTCATGAAATTGCAACTAAAGGAAAAGGACAGCAATATTTTTACTACAGTGGAAAAAAATAGAGAGAGCTGACACTCTCAAAAGGTATTTGCATAGTGCAATTTCTTCAGTTCACTGAGTCTTAAGGAGAAAATAGGAAAAAAATCAAATGAAAACCAAATGATAAATCCAGGCCTAGATGGTGGACAAGGCTATTACACCATGTCTGGATGAATCCCTGCATGGAAAATGCACCTGTGACAGATGAAGTTAAAGCTACAGGAATGCTGGGGACAAATTGCAACACAGAAGAATTTGGAGTAATGTGGGTCAGAATTTTAATCAAATCAATAAAGTGTGCAAATGCCTTAAAATCCATTTTACTTGAGCCTCATTTAAAACCAGTTTTGATCACTAGGAAGGTAACAGTGGATTTTGTGGCAGGGAACAGGATACCAGGATGGGGGTTTGAAACAGTATTAATCCTAAATTTGGGTTACATTCCCTTCTCAGATCTTTGGCTCACACAGTAACTCAGATGTGCCCTCTTAAAAATACACACTGTCATTGCTGAAATCTATTTCTCTCTTTTAGGTGAGGACACTTGTGAGCTGTGCTGGGACATTGACACCACAGGAGGGACACAACAAAAGACAAAACACAAATCCCTCTTTTCCACAGGCCTTTCAGAGATGTGAGAAGTTGAATTTCCAGGTTTTATCCAAATGTAAAGTGAATATTTCATGACCACCCTGGGGATGTGAAGGGCAGGGTTCATCCAGAAGCATATTTTACAGACTCTCATTGGATCAGAGAGCTTTGCAAATTATCATTTCCCTTTCCTGCAGCTTGCAGAAACAGTTGGTGACAAGACTTGATAATGAGCTGGGCCAACATCCATTCATTTCCTTAAAATGATGTAACAGCATTTCATGCCACTTAAATAAGAAGATATTAAAGCCACAGCAGGTTTTATAGAACATTAATTTTTCTGGAGTAGGAAACAACTCTGGCTTTGTTGCATAATGCTTAAATGGGTAATGTGGGAAAAACTTCATCAGCACCAGACTAAATGAGAGAGCATCTCATCGTGGTAGAACAATTTACTTCAGGTACTCATATCTATCTCTCAGTCACTCTTCTTTTTTCCCTCTGTGTCTTCCTCCACACTCAAAATAAGACATCAGGTTGCAGCTTGGTGGTTAAATTAGCCACAAAATTACAATTCACACCCTGCTGCCTATAACCCTTGATATTTAACTCTTCCTAGACACTCAAGCAGCGAAAAAAATCATATATTCATATTTTAAAAGGGGCTGAGGAAAATACTGAGGTTGCCAAATTAGTCCTTATGTGCCAGGAAACAACAGAGCTGCTGTTTTCTGTGTAATTCCAATTAAGCCTTTCTGTGTGCATGGGTGATGATAATTACCTGGACAGGTATTCCTTTCTTCCCCAGGGGAATCCCTATTTCATTCCACGTACAAAGAGAAGGACAATCACCCAAAAGGTTGCTTTGTGATTTTTGACTGCTGTAATTCAGTTTCTGGCCCAGCCCACCCTGCAAAATCATGACTTTTAAAGACTGAAAAAAAATCGTGACTACTGAGGACTGAGTTGTTCCCTTTCTGATTGGTTTATGTGTGGGACTCATGGCAGTTGTGTGAAAGTTTCTCCCCCAGCAGGAAAAAACAGCCTTTGGAGCACTCTGAGCATTGTCCGTGCTTTACACATGAACATCTGGGACAAATAATTGCTTGGAGGGGTTTTCCTCTCTCCTCTGCCTAAACAGGCAGCAGATATGACAAGTATAATTTTTAGTAGCCTAATATTAGGCATGATTTATTGATCTGACCACACCATGGTGCTAATTCTGTGATGCACATAGGGAGAAGTAACAGCTCTCCTGGGCAACCCTTTACAAAAAGGGAAAAAAAACCCCTCTTTTCAGGCTCCCCCCATTCTCAGTCAACACTCAGCTCTCAATTTTGGCTGCCAGAGAAGTGTCCCCTTGCAAAGATGCCCTTTACAACCCACCCCATGCATGATCAGGATCAGTGGTGCATCAGGAGCTGATTCTCCCTCTGTGTCTGCTCACACTCTGCTCAGTCACTGCCAAGCCCTCAGATATGTCAAATATCTCAGATAAAGTCAAATATGGATTAAGATGTGAAATTCCAGGTCCCAGCTGCAGCACCAGTAATACCTGAGCGTGTCAATCACTGGGGCAGCCCTGCAGATCTGCCAAGGCATTTCCTTTCATCATGGCCCCCACTAAGGCATTTAAGCCACCTGCTTTAAATCCACTTACCTAATGTTGTACTTCAGAGGACCGTGACACTTAGCTGCTGTCACAAATTCATTTCAAACCCTTGCCCTGGAATAACTGAGTGGGAAGGATTTAGAACTGCCATCAGCAAGAGCTGAGGTGGAGCCTGTGCCCCACAGAGTCAAAATACAGGAGAAGGATGAGACAGCAGTAAAATGTAAGATTCTATCTCTAAGAATGATAGACTTCTACCCTTTTCACAGAATCATTAAGGTTGGAAAAGAACTCCCAAGGTTATCAAATCCAACTTCATACCAGTCTCTACATCAAATGACAAGATCATGCCTTTTTCTCAGCATTGCAAGAGGGCAGATTCCCCCAGAACCTGTGGCAGCATTTGCAATATTTTGCAGATCAACAAGTCTGGCATTTGAGCAGCAGGGGGGAAAAATGACATTGTCATGAATTACTCAGGTAGAGCTTTACAGAGGCTGCCTTCAGTTGCTATCATTTACTTTTTGGCTGAAATCCACTGTTGTGCAGCTCTCTGTGAAAATCCTGAGTACTCTTGGAGCATGTAAGCCTGGAGGGTAACTGGGGAGGAGACATTGTACTTGTACTTTACACAACAGCAAATGTCATCCCATGGGCATTGGCTGCTTCACTGTTCAAAACAGATGGTAACAGAACCCTTTTTCTAACAGTCTTCCCTGGATTTCAGTGAAAGGGCAAAAATATTATATCCCTTTAGCTCAGAACTCTAACAAAGAGCAGAGATATTTCTTATAGTAATTCACCACTCTCCTTGTTATGATAATCCTGATTTGAAATGAAGTGACACGGACCTTTGAAATTACATTTTCAAGGAAAAATTCACCTCTTTTCCCTGTTGCCACACTTATAGCTGGCATTTTCTGCAGCAGATCCATTGCAAAAGATTGAAAACCACGTTAGAAGTAAACCTTCATATTTGAATGAAAGTGATGGATTAATAAGTGGCGGATAGGTTCTATCTGGTTTCTGATTTAGAATCAAGCTATCTATAAGATATATAAGATATATATCTATGTATCTATACTATCCATGACAATATAAATGTATTTTCAGAGCAGGAAAGGCCTCAGCAACAAAGAAAGCAAAATAAAACAACTCAGGCTGTAGCTGAGGCTGCATTTTACAACTCACTTCACATCAGGGAAACAAGGATTTGGCTGATTTGGGAAGAGGACAGGATAGAGCACACAAAGTCCAGCACACAGCAATGAACAAAGGACCTACACTGAGTGGAAAATCTGACAAATCTGGCAAATCTGAGTAGACTTCCACGTGCTCTCCATTGTAATGAGATGCCTGCGTGCTGGAGAGCTGATGGATCACTGGCACTTGTAGGAGGTGCGTGACTGCAAAACCCGTGTAGCTGATCACTTAAAATACATCATTTAACAAGTCCTTGGTATTTTTCTGTGCCTGGCATAGATACATGGATGGATACAGCAAACCCTGGCCCAGCATCTCTGCCTCGTGGAGCAGTGGCTTTGCTCATTTTCAGCCTGTTAAATTCAGAGCAAGAAAACAAAAATTCACTTTTGTGAAACTGTTTTCCCTCTCTGATCTTCATGTGTTGCAGTGAGAGCATCAGAGCACACTTGTGTTTAAGAATATGAGGAATCAGTCATGTCAATTCACCTGTTCCAGTGATCTTCCCTGTGTTTGTACTGCATGGAGCAGTGTGAGTAACCTCAACTTCCAGACAGAGAAGGGCTTGAAATTTTCTCCATAACTTTCTCTACATCCACCCCTAATAAAAGGAAGAGAAATACCTCTCAAGGCCTAGGATGAAAACATAAAATCTCTCCTCCTGTGTTGGGCCAGGACTGTATTCAGAGTGCTTTTTGTACCTGAAGGGAAGATGATACAGTTTCACTGACAAATTCTGAGATTCTCTTTCAATTAATCATAGAGGTGTTTCAGAAGCCAAATGTCAATTTATTCTTTTTCCTTCTGACATTTAGATCCATAAATGTTTGCTTAACAGGGTTTTCTTATAAAATGGTGCAAATCTCCATGTCAAAACCATTGAGCAAAAGCATTTTGGCAGGAAGAAAGTTCAATACAGAGGCGTGGCGAGGGGCAGTGCAATGGTGAGTGCTCCTGGTCAGAATGAATCCGTGCCAGAGTTGCTGCACAGTTTCTGTGCAATCCCCTCCTTCCCTCAGTTCCCTTCCCCATAGAACAAGGACAAAACCAGGCTCAAATGGACAGAAACAGAAAAAGCAATCTGTTTTCTACACTCCAGGAAACAAGGGAAACACTTCACACAAATCTGTGAGAGGAGGGAAAACTGCTCCTCCTCTTTGTAGGAAGGGAGGAGATTTTTTCTTTCCCTCCCACTCTCTCCTCCCTGCCCCTCTGAGGACTACAACACATTTACAGGAAATGTTCTGCAGGGTTCAGGTAGAGAATATTTGCACAGTATTTGGCTCCTGGAGAACACCACGCAGGAATTTGCATTCTGTGGCAAAGCTGAACGTAAATGTTACCCACAGCAAGTGGAACAGCCCAAAAACTTCAGGATGGGATGTGACTCACACGCCTGTAATGATAGCCCTGGAAATTCTGCTGCTTTCAAACACCAGATCCCAGATCAAGATTAATAATTGCAGCCCAGTTTTAGTGAGCACAGAAACTCAGAGTCACTTGTGTGTGCAAGTAGAGGAATCAAGAATTAGCACTGCCATAAATGTCCCCAAAATAATCCCAAATCATTAAGATTTTGTGATCATTTCCCACCAAGCATAAACAATCCACAGAGTTAAAACAAATGTTATACAAACAAACAAATGTTGAGGTTTTGGGGTTTTTTTTTAAGATGTAATGATGGGTTGCTCACAAACACATTCAGGCTGTGCTGGAGGATACTGGCTGAGAATATAAAATATGTTGCTTATTTACATAAAGAGACATCTTTAGCTTGAATTTTAAACCCATTCAAGTCAGTGGTAGCTGCCCATTTTAGTAAGAGTCCAGTCAGGACTTGCCAGAGAAGCAAATATTGCTGTGCCCGGGATGCCAAGAAACAATAAATTTGATTTTCATCTGCTGCTCTCCTTTTCACTTACATGTGCATTGCAGGCAGAAAAAGAAAGGTAACTTGGGTTTACTCAACCAGCTTTCATTGAAAAAGCCACATTTGCAGAAATCCCATCCTGTTTTGCAGGGGAAACACAGAGCACACACGAGTTGCCATCCTGTATCAGCTGTTGTGTGAAGGGCTCTTAACCCTGGGATAACCTGGTTTTCTGTGTCCTCCATGAATGAACCACACCTGAGCTGAATGTGGTGTGAAATCTCTCTTCAGCTCCTCCACCTTCGTTCAAATGCAGTTATTTAATACAAGCACAAAGGGTGACCCTACATAAAATATAAAGGTGAGTTTGGAGGAGCTGGGCTGGGGTCTGTAAGCAGGAATCACAACCCACAGGGTTATGTTGTACAGGGTGTTGCAGCAGACAATTTGTATTTCACAGCAAGGGAAGAAAGATGATCTTTGGGGCCCTTTAGGGAAATACTTCAGTGTCCCCACATCTCCACCAGGAAGTAAAGAGTGAAATTAAGAGAAATGTGTTTATTTTGCTCACTGTCATTGTCTGCTGCTGCTTCAGGATAAATGGGAATGAAATTCCAAGAAGCCAACTTTTC
This sequence comes from Anthoscopus minutus, assembly GCA_013399455.1. Classification (NCBI taxonomy): domain Eukaryota; kingdom Metazoa; phylum Chordata; class Aves; order Passeriformes; family Paridae; genus Anthoscopus; species Anthoscopus minutus. The sequence goes on from VWYI01010709.1 coordinate 46,257, forward strand.
CATCATGGAGTGACTTCTTACACTTCTTTTGACAACACTAATATTTAATCTTTTTAACTGAGAGTTGGTCTTACAGCATCTGCCCACTGTAATGAAAAATACACTACAAGAAATCTTGTTGCTGCAGCTACTCATCTTGGGGGTGACCTCATTGTGGCTTTCCAATACCTGAAGGAGCTGACAAGAAACATGGAAAGAAACTATTTCCAAGGGATGGAGTGGACAAGGGGGAATGGCTTAAAACTGCCAGAGGGCAGGGCTGGCTGGGATCTTGGGCAGGAATTGTTCCCTGGCAGGGTGGGCAGGGGCTGCCATGGAATTGCCAGAGCAGCTGGGGCTGCCCCTGCATCCCTGGCAGTGCCCAAGGCCAGCTTGGACATTGGGGCTGGGAGCACCTGGGACACTGGCAGGGGTCCCTGCCATGCCTGGGGTGGCTCTTGGTGGGATTTAATGTCCCTTCCAACCCAAACCATTCTATGATTTTATGATTCAGAGAGAGGTTCAAGACTCAAGTCTCCAAAAATTCATTTTTCTCAGTGATGGTAGATGAGGCTAAGAAACAAGCATGGACTGGTACTGAACATGAACTGAGTAGGAACAGGTGAACCACCTGACAGTATTATAATTAAAACTTTCAAGCTACAAAATTATCTGAATAACTATTTCTGCATAGAATTGCTAAATGGCTAAATTTCCCCTAGGAAAGAATGCCCCAAAATGCAGTTCTGTAGATTTTGGGGATGCATGTCGAGTGTGCAAATGGTGAGGGTAAAGGCCACTTTGTTTGCTAAAACATCATTTGATTGGACACCTCAGTGCTGAGATAAGGCCCAGATTTAGGATTTAGCCTGCATTTCCAAACAAAAATGCAAAATAGTCCTTTTATAGCTTCATTTTGATAAGGCTTCACTCCCCTAATCAGTCGCATTGTTGGAGTGGCACTTAAAAGGAGCTGGAGCTGGCAATCTAACAATAGCAAGACCCAGATAGGTCATTGAATCACCAACTTTCTGTGAGTCACCCTCAGAACAGCATAAATTACCTAAGGTAATGTTTGTTAAACCATTTGCTTTTGACAGGGAGACATATGCTGCACTGCTGGTTCATTAGGAGGTGTTTTAATTGTTAGACTTAAGTCTGGCGGCTGCACGTTGCCTTTTCCAGCTCATGCTCTGTTGAATCAGCTGAACAGAGTAGCAGGATTCCAGTGATCAGCTCCCAGCCCAGGGGCTGGTTATTTTTGAAATAAATCCTGTCTCCAGTCTTCTAATCCTATGCACAGACATAGTTCTCTTTGTTTTCCTCTCTGCTGGGGAATAAAACCTGCTATATTTAGTTTGGAGGATGGTTTTGCATAGAACCGAGACAAAAGGTGCTACAGTTTTCAAACTAATTTTTATTTAATGGGTTAGTGGAAAACCTACATTGATTTTGAGTTCTTTTAACTGCAGACTGGTTTTTCAATTAAAATGTTAAGGGCTGGACTCTGGAGGCACAGATGGCAACTGAGTCCTATGGAAAATGAGTGGGATTCAGGTGTTTCAGTCCCCTACATGACATTAAAAATCTCCCACTACGCCTTCCTATTACACACCAAAAAAATCTCTTTTGCTTTCTGAAGTTTATTTTCCTACCTGAGTCTTCTCTCACACAATTAGTTGGAAACATTGCTCCAAGTGTTGGAGATTTTTCCCTAAAAGGGGAAAAAACCAACAAGGTTTGATACACAACTGGTGGCCATCAGCTTGTGATAAAACTTGAGGGATGTCTAGCACCTGGATGAGGTTTGGGTTATTTTCCTGGTTCCAAGCCTTTCTGACTTCTCCTGGGATATTCTTGTGAGTGGGAATTGCCTCCCTCAGGAGATCCTGAGAGTCCAAGCTCCCCTCCAAAACCAGGGATATTCCATGCACCTCATATTTCCCACACTGAGCTCAGCAAGTGCCAAAAACCAAACTTTAACCTGTGTCCACCCCTACCTTCTCTGCACATGTAGGGTTGTTCAAGGCTTTGTTCAATCCCAGAGCACAACTCTTTATCCTGCTCCACGTGGGATATTTAAAATGCCTTTGGGAATATTGCAAAGAGATTTTCTACTAAACTTGAGCAGGAATAGAAATTGTCTTCTGCTCTGCTTTGCAGGGACATGGTGGTTTTGTTCCAAATGCACTTTTAACCCCTTGGAAATCACTCTTTTCCTCAATAAATCAGTGCAGTTCTGGCTGACTTGTTCATGAGGGGAGACAGAGGAGAGGGAAGTTGGCCACCTTGATTTAATTTCCTCTCTGAAGTGGAGCATATTTTGATTAAGGGAGCCACGAGGAGACATTCTCTATAGGGACTCAATATTTGAAATTTAATTTCCTTCTCACTGAGCTGGATGTTGTTGTTGTTGGAACCAACAGACAGAGCAGCTGACCAAGTGATGAAAGGACCTACCAGAAAGTGCTGGGAATGCAGTTTTCATTTGAAAATTCCTGCTAATGTGTCATGGCCCTTGTGACAAAGAGTTGCAGAATTTATTATGCAGCAGTTTTTAATTAAAACATGAAGTCTATTTTTAAATACCTAAGACAAGCTACCTGTGCAGACAAAATCGTGCAGCAGTGCAGGAATGTGAAAATTCCACATCTGGGGGTTTAAATTTCATTTACTGTTTCAAAGCAGACTTTTGGAGCCACAGTTGCTGCTAATTGAAAATGGGGAAGTATTTTGACCATGCAGTGGACACACACAACACTCTTTTATTTTGATTTAGCCTACAAAGCTACACTTTCTTTCTTTCCCTCCCTCTATGGCAGCTGTTGCTTAATGAATTTAATTAATAATTAGTGAGTTAAGCTTGACAATTGCATATATTGGGAGCTTTCATGTCCAGTTTCTGGAATTAATTTGCACAGTTAATGGAACAGAAGTTTGTTCTCTTGAACCTCAATCAAATGAACAATATAAGATGTATAAAACTTTTGATTCAATTAAATCACTTTTACACTTCAGGGTGTGGTTATAAGTCTTGTTGAATTCCATTTGCCTTAAGGGGATTTAGGGAAAAGAAAAATACCTTTTAATCACTTAACAGGAAGTTTGACATCAGCATTATAGTAAAGTTTCCTCAATTTTGCCCAAAATTTCAAGATTTGAAAAAGCAGAGGAAAAAAGCAATAGAAACTGTAAAATATGCAAGTAGAAAAGGAGGTATTTTGAGTCAAGAATGTAAAACTTGGTTATTTTAGTAACTGAATGACAGGGATTTGTGTGGATATTCATCTGTTTAACACCTAAAAAAAAACAGTTAATTAATATAAAGGAAGGATAACAATGAGCTTTTACCACATTTCCCAACAGTGATTCTGTGATTTTATATTTTCCCTTTGGCTAGTTTAGACATTAAGGAATTTGGTTGTTTTTTTTTTCCATTTCTCTTTTCTTCTAGCAGAGAAACTAAATGTAAAGGCAATTCTTAAACAGATTTTCCCTTGAGGCTCATAAAATAAAAACAATACTCAGGACAGATCTTAAAGTACATCCACAACTTCTATGCTTATGTTTTGGGTTTGGTTTTTTTTTTTCTGGTTATATGCACAGTAAAGGCACATATTGGACAATTGGCTGTTCAATATTCTCTTTCACATTGCAAGGAAATGCAGCAAACAGAGATAATCCAATCCTAGCAGTAATTCACATTAATGGTTGGCAGATGAATTGTGAATTACCACGGGCTGCAAATTGATGAATAATCAAAGACGAGCAATAAGCAAGCATAAAGCTTCTCATAATATACTTTGTTCATTATCCTGAAGATCCCTCAGTTGTGTTAATAATTCAGGGGATTTTCCTAATAAATGAAACGTAGTAAATTTGGTAGCAAATCCCACAGTCCAAATAATAAGGCTTCACTACAATGTCTAGCTCAGTATATTTTTTAAAAATGCCAGATTCTTGCTGAGCATCATAAAATGCTCAAATAACAAAGCAGTTTCACTTGCATTTTAAAACCTTTTCTCCTTGTTTCCCTAAGAAAACCCAGAATTGCTCCAAATCATCTCCAGAATAACATTGTCCTCTCAAACCTGGATAAGTGAGCCAAGAGGGCAAACCTTGTAAAGAAGCCTTTACAATTTAAAAAAATAAAGCCATTACAATCTAAAAGAATAAAGCCCTGCCTAAGGAAGCCAGAATAGTCTATCATGCTACTGATTTTAAGGGTTAGAATTTGGGGTTTTTTTTTAATCACACACTGGAAAATCCTTGGTTTCTCTCTGAGGTTTTCACATTTCCCCACTGCACAGAAATTAAAATTCTTTCCCTCACTTTCTTAAACATTCATTTTTTTAATTTTTCCACCTGTCACCCCAGAAGCCTCATGCTCTGCCTCTTGCTACCTTTATTAAAACCAGATTTAAAGATTTTAAAGATTTCAGCTGGCTCTTTGGAAGACCCTGGGTGTGAGTGCACATTCATAAAACAGGACTTCCACCTCTGATCACAAAGATTAAAGAAAAAAAAAAAGGGTTGTTCAAGGCTTTGCAATCTCAGTCTTAAGGCAAAAACACCCCAATTGCATCTCAGCATTTTCCACGGTTACCAAATGTTGTGTTTATGTGCCAACATTCATTTTAAAGATTACACAATAAAAATGGAAAACTCTCTGATGGGTCCAAGTTCTTATCTTATTTAGCAGATATTTTATTAAGAGAGCTAAGATATTTTATTAAGAAAACAAAGTAGTTCTACAGGACCACAAATTCACCCAGCTTGTTTAGGTTATTTAATTTCCAGTCCTTTTTATTGCTGTGTTATTCCTTGTCCTTAATATCTAAAAGAGGACATAAGCATGTTTTAGTCTTTGTAAGGCTTGAGGTTTTGGTAGGACCTTTTGGGATTTTAGATTGCTTTTTAAGGACTTTTAGGGAATCTGAGTTGCCTTTTGTCATTCAGAGGAATTAGCAGTGGGTGTGATGTGGAAGAATTCAGAAGTTGTGTGCTTGTGGCACTGGGGGATGTGGTTTAGGGGGAACACAATGGTCCTGAGTTAACAGGACTTGATGTTCTTAGAGGCCTCTTCCAACCTGAATAAATCCATGAGAATATAGATCAAGCAGGTAGGGGAGATGAAAGTGTGTGACATCTGTTACCTCTGTCCTTAAACACAAACCAAAAAAAGCTGGGCAGTGCATCCCGAGCTTCCACTTTGGGAATGATGGATTGAGAGACCCAGCAGAGCACCTAAGCCTGCTGCATAAACTCTGGGCCACCAGTTCTGATCACCAAGCCAAGGAAACCTGCTTTGAGTGGAAGTTCTTTGCAGGAAGATCTCAACTACTGCCTGCACATCTTGACTTTGCCAGTCTCTCCATGTCAGCAAAGATCCCATGTAATTACCAGCTCAAGCAATTTCTTCCCTGCCTAAAAATACTCTGCAATTCTTACCTTCTGGGAAAAAATAGTTCTGCTGGAAGCTTGCACTGTAAAACTGTGATTTTAATTAGCTCTCCAAAGTTTTGAACTGAATAAATTATTGTTATCCACAGGAAACATTTAATATATATTTCTGTTTACTAGGATAATTAATTTAATCCCACTTCACTCACTCTCTCCCCCTCTTTTGCCTTCCCCAAACTTGAAGGCTGTACAAACTGTTGTGAGAATACTTCTGCCTGAGAGAATAGCCAAGAAATTCTCCAGAACAATCCCTGTGACTGAGACAACTCACTGAAAGCTTTCACTAAAGCAGGAGAAATGGCAAACAACAATTTTCAATATGCATGAGGCACTAAACAGCAGGCAGTGAATGGTGTAGGTGGGTTTAGACAGCAAAGGGCTAAAGCATCACTCATCTCCTCCTCAGGTAGATATTTCAAATAGATTTAGAACAGCAGAATCCTTTCCAGGAAAACTGCAGCTGTGTGCACTGACTCCACAGAGTCCCAGGTGAGTTGTACAGCTGCAGATGCCTGGTTGGGATCTGTCTGAAGTGAAATGAGGGAAATCCCACCCTGAGGGCTTATATGGCTGTAGGATAAAATAATTGCACCACCTTCTCTCAGAAGAATTGACAAAACTAAAGAAAGGATTGTTACTCCGAGCTCTGAGGGATACAACTCCTTGGAAAAGCTCCAGGATTCATCCATTTAAATTATCAGGATCCAAATTCTGCTGTGAAATCACAGCTCCTCTCAGACCTGCTAGTGGCTGAAGGCTCCCTGTTCCTTCACTGCTGTCCCTTCCACAAGGAGCAAAGCCCTGCCCCCATCTCTCTGCAAAAGACATTTGTTTTCCCAATGATTTATTCTTTTTTCCTTCTGCCAAGGTGCTCCCTTCCTCTCCAAATGATCTATTTTTCCACCCCCCAGCCTGATTCACTGAGCTGCTCTTTACCAAGTTTTCTGTCTTCGCTGGTCCTCCAGCTTTTTCTCTCATATTTCCATAATCACATGGAACTACAGGTTACAAGAAGGCCTCTGAGTGCTTTGAAGCTTTCTGGGTTTCAAACTTCTCAGGCACCAGACCACACCTTGCAGCTTTTGGAACTCAGACATCTTTGGTACCAGGTCAGCTTCCCTCTGTGAGGGTCTGTGCTGAGCAGCTCCTAAGGCAGCTGCACTGAAAACTTCTAAACTGCCAGCCTGTAACCACAGAAGCGAGAAATCTTCACAAGATACCTGGTACCCAACACCTCCATGAGACCACAGAATGATTTAGGTTGGAAAAGAGCTCCAAGGTCACTGGGTCCAACCTTTGACCCATGCCCACCTTG
>VWYI01010710.1:0-12283 GCA_013399455.1 Anthoscopus minutus
CCCCAAAGAGCGTAAAGCACCCCGATAATGAAATAGGAAGAGTAAAAGGGGTGATGGTCAAGAGAGGAAACAGAGAAAAAATGTCATCTTGCCTTGTAGAATACTAAATGTGAAAGTGCAGGTATTTTCATCATGATGATCTCATTATGAAGATCATGTCTAAAATCTTAACATCTAGGATTTCTTTATTTCCCTGCTCAGCTCTAATTTTGAAAGGAATGGAGAAGACTTCATACCTTCATATGATTGCATAAAGTGTGGTCAGATTTTAGGGACACTGAAGAACTGGAGGAGTGTTAAATTTTCTTTCATAAATTTCTTGATAGTGAACAAGCTCAAACTTAATGGGATAAAATGTGTTAGACCTTCAATTATAGGAGCAGTTTTAATGGTTTTTTCATAGTTCTCCAATCACTTACAACTTCAGAAGAAAATAATTTGGATGTTAATTTTGACCATAAATAAATGCATATGTAAAAATACATTTTTTCTGCAAATACTATATATATTTACTGTCAATACATACTCAGACCCTGATATATAATTGCATATGTATAGACCTGCATTAAAAAAAATCAGAGTGTAATTACTGCTTGCACTTGAAGCCCAGTTGGGAGTTAAAGGTTTCCACAGAAAGTAGTAGTTTATTGGTAAGACAGAATATTGCATTTTGAGTCAAAACTACTGCAATTTGAGAGCATTACGCAAATTCTTAATCATGATTTATCATGATAGAAATTCACACCTCCTCTACAACTTGTCCAAAAAACAAGGAGGAAAATAAGTTCGTTTTTTTCTATAGTGTGAAGCTTGTTGACTGTACACAAAGAGGACTTCTATGTTTCTTAAAAGTTTGTGTATTGTATTTTTGACTGGTGGAAGCACACTTAAAGCCCTCATTAGATATCCTTGTACACAAGATGTTGAAATGGAGACATCCTAGTTTTTTACCTAAACAGGGTAGAATTCAAACCATTCATACTTCTTTTTATCTGTTGCAAGACTCAAATATACAACACAATTCTAATTCTAATGCCTAGTTCAACAAGATTCATATTATATACTTAATTTGTCCCCTCTTCTTACATGTCTAATCAACCTAAGGTTTGATTTTTTCCTAAAATTATTCACCTACCTGATCCTATCACATTTTAAAGTGGACCTATTAGTTTATGCATTAAATGGGAAGAGTAATTTTTAGCACATTGTGTGAAGATTTAATTGTGCAACTCTCATTAAAGTTAATAGAGATTGTGTTGTTAAATCACGCAGTGCAGAGCATTCCATATTCCCTTAAGTGCCCTTTCGTTGCTGGACTAAGAAGAGGCCTGCACTGCCAGAGACGTGCATATCTATTTCAGTGAGAATCTCTCTAACAGGCTTAATTTCATTTTCAGGTCTCAGTTCAAAGTCCTTGAATAACTAGTCTCATATGTGTAATCAAACTAAACCAAGCTTTTTGAGGTCAGGAGAAGAATTATTTAATTAAATGGCAAGATTTGGTATTTGGCCCAAGAGAAATGGTACCTGTATCAATATGCAAACACGGTCCCTTCATTTGTGCTAAAAGTAATCTCTGGCAAACCTACTGAGTGAATTTCAAATGGCTAGAGCAGAGTAATTATTTGGGTTAACATTTTCCAAGGCTGACTTCATAGTTTCCTGCTCTTTTCACTAGGACTTTTTTATTTTTTAAACATTTTTTTGTATTTTTTGTATTTTTATTTACTTAATAGATTTCAAACAAACTTGGCCCTTAGAACACTGTTTCATTCAATGAAGAATGAGATTAAATGTTAGCTTTGATTATGCAGTATTTGTAGGAATGCTCATCTCTTTCACTGTAGAGAAAAAACTTCAAAGGAATCCACTTTGATGTCTAGTAGTTTTCATTTCAGGTACACTAAATATGACTTTCACCTATCAATTAAGAGGAATCACCCGAAATTTAGATAAACAGATGGATTCAGCTGAGGCACTTTCACTTGCTTAGCGCTGAATATTTACTGTAAGGTCTGGTCTTACTGTAAAAAGCTGCTATAATCTTAAATAAAGCCAAATGCCTAGAATAAGAATTAAATCCATAATATCAGAAAGGAAATAATGGTTGTGACTGTACAGTTTTAGCCCAAAACTGTACTATTGAGGATACCATTTCCACTAGATCAACAAGATTGTTGAAACAAGAACATGGTTCTAGTTTTTGGAGGATCCTCTGGTAATTTCTCATAAGCAATTCTGGCCTGAGCATCTAAGGAACTCTTTTGAGACTGATAGGAAGCATGAGGAAGAGGTAGGGAAGAAATGCTCTACTTCATAGCAGAAAACAGGAATGTTAATTAGACCTCAAAGAAGTGGTCTGCAAGGGAACTTTTGGACATATCGAGGACACTGGGACCTCATCTGAGCATGAGAATTCTGCCATAGGTACTTTGCTGTGTGCACATACTAATTAATACTATAAGGAGATTATGGGTAACCCATCTTGCACATAATTTTCTCTTATTGTTTTGGTCAACTATTTATCTCAAATATATCCCTGATATTGAGATATCCCTGCTTGACTTAAGGCTGCTGTCTTTCTCAGCCCAAGACACCAGTATAATGCTCCCTTCAAAGGAGGGCAATTTGCCAACTCCTCTGCTGCACCGTAAAACATATGGAAGTGTACCATAAATAAGAAAGTCTCATAATTGCCAAAAGGAAATTATTAAATAAGAAAAGGCATTCTGTATTGAGCCTTGAGGGATGAAAGCTAAGAACAGACATGATTGCTTGTATTGATTAGGTAATCTTGGAAAACTGCTCAAGTTGCACATTTTCCCCAAGATTAAAGGACCTATTGAAAGGATCCATTTCCTCTAGGTTTGTTTCACAGCACCCACTATCATGCTGTATTCCTTCAATTTTCCCTCCTATCACGTCTGATGAGGGTCTTTCTTCAATTCTACCTTCTCCTGCCTCCTCATCCATTCTTTTCCCTCCCATGGCCCATCTCTCCCAGTAGTACCTTGCAGTTCCTGTACATGCCTTATATACCTCCTTGCTGGTATGTGGACATAAAGCAGTGTCCAAGGGTTAGTGAAGATATGCTGACAGCATATCTTCAGGCTTCTACCAAACACTGTGAAAAGGGGGTGAGCTTCCCCTGTACTGCTGTGGTGGCAGGAGCCTCTCACCTCTGCAATCTATTTACCTCTTTACAGGACTCATAGGTGTCTGCTGTCTCTGAGACAGTCCCATGCCCACCATCATACTTTCTTGAAAGACTCAAGCAATTCAAAACATAAAGCCCAGTTGTACAATCTCTATCTCTCTGGAAAACTCCTTAAAAAATATTATAATGTTACAACAACTTATGGAAATAAAATAATCAAGAATACATTTTAGACTGGGAAGTACACGAGAGTTTGAAATGTTTCAGGTTGTGATTTGAAAGTAGTCTTCTGGAACAAGCTGTGCGGAATAAGAAATATGTTTTTAAGGTATAGCTTAATAACATTTCTAAACAGTAAGTTTTGCATATTGTGGCAGAAGGAAGACTGTGATATCCCGGGATATTCCTTCCAGTTTCATAATATTGTGACATTTACTCTGTGATTTAAACAGTGTCATACGACACAATTAAAATACAGCTGAAGTGAAGGATTATTCTCTCACAAAATTAAATTATAAAATAATAATTACCAGGAGCAGATGTACTCAACACTGATGAACCCACGGATCCAGACATTCAGCTGGGGATTAGGCAGAAACTCTGCACTTCTTACTAGGAAGACAAAGATCCAGCAACATCCTTTTCAAAGAGCATTTTGTAGTATTGTGTGAAAGTTTAATTTTCCCTTGAATCAGACTCGTTTTCAGCTTTGTTGCACCTTGCAAATAGTAGAGGTATCAGCTGCCACTAACTGCCAACTGCTGTTAAAGCCTCAATTGAGTCCAGACATGTATCTTTACCCTTCTTTAATTGCATTGAGCTCATACACCTGTCCGGAGGTCAGAGGAAGGATGAAAAAGGAAATAGACAGGAGAAATCAACAAGATTGAAGAGAAAGACATAAGAATGACATATTTAAGTGTGCTTGGGTACCTTAATAACAATCAACCGAAATTAATTTAAATACTATCTAAGATGCCCTCGGCCAGAATTGTCTGTGGCAGATTTAATGGTTTCTCCAGTTTTCGTGTTCTCTTATATTGCATCCAGGATCACTTTTAAGATTCCTGCTATCTGTAAGACCTCCAATACTGTTTTTATTTTTTAATTTAAAAAACAATCTCCCATGCACTTTTGTGTATTTTTGTGCCCCCAAATAAAGGCTTGAACAACTCTGGAAAGGAAATCACTCATAAAGCTTTCTACAAGCCATTTAATCAGCTTTTCTGTGGTTTATGATGTATGCAAAATCAATTAAAACAGTCTCTGATACATGACTCATTGTTGTCCTCTGTTGTAAATCAACCATTGCAAAGTTTATGGCTTGTTTCTCATCTTATTTAAACTCAAGGTCCAGCTGGGTGGAATAGCAAACATTTTGCTGAGGTTTGTGCTTTTCCCACCTTTCAAGATCTGTAGAACAGTACATGTTCATTATTGAATGGAAATATCAGTTGAAACCTCAAGATTGCTGAAAAAACCTTAGCATATCTTGGTAAGTGGCATTTTTCCTTCTGCACTGATATAAATGAGTGCCCCATCATCGTGCTTCGGAAGATAAGAGAGTAAGTGCTGAATTACTGGAGCAAGTCTTTGATTGAGATGAAGAACTGAGATCAAAAGCTACTTACAGAGTTTAAAATGACCATATTGTAACTGAGAAGCGGGGACTTGTTCACAACACCTAGTTTATTTCATAATGCCTAGTTTATTTACTTCAAGCACCAACAGAAATACAGGCTGAATGATCATGAAATCATGGCATCACCAAACTGCTGTTGTACACAAATGTCTGATGCCCATGAAGTTCTGGTTTTGTTCAAGCTGCTTAGATCAAATTATCTGAGATTAGCCTTTTTCCAATTTACATGGAATCAATTTACATACAGACTCTGTGGCATTTTTTATAAGACGAGGAAGCGTTTACAGCCAATATGACTATATCTCATTCATGTACATGCAAACCATCTTCACAAACTGTCTTGTTTGCTTTTCCCTGTGCCCTACTCCTTTATGTTGCTATATATTTTTCTCCAGTTGTATGTCGGTATCTTGTGAATTGATTCATTTGTATCTTATGCCTCTCAGTGTACTCATGTCTGAGATATGAAATCCAACACTTGCAATCTAAACCACAAAATTTGACATTCAAGTATGTGTTCATTTTGTGCCTCACTTTGGTGGGATTTTTTAAGAAACAGTATCTTGGTTAAACACTTGCAAAAATCTCTCATGTAACCTAATTTTCATATCAAAATACAAATAAGAATAAACAGAAACCCCCAGGAGGGAGAAAGCAAGCACGTAGCATTCTTCAGTTTTCTTGAGCTTTCAAGTGGGACAGGATTAGACATACTTTTCTTCTCTTCTAAGCTTTTCTAACTTCAAAAAGGTGCCAACTGAGATACTCACAGCCTTCTATCACTAGGAATATTTTTCTGACAACGCAGGATAATTAGTCTATGAAGATAAATAAACTACTGGAAGTATTTGCAAAGGAATTTTATTTGCTAAGAACCTTACACTATGGAAAAAAACTGGGCTACTGTACCAAGGAATATATCTGAAAATGCAGTATTCAGAGGTGTGTCATATACAGACAGCACACTTAGGGGTCTTCACCCATTGTTCCTGCTGTTAGATTAAATAAAGTCTCAGACTGTACAAGGTAAAGTTTAGTTTATGCTTTCTGAATTCTCCAAATGAAATCTGTTCCTCTTATCTCAATATTTTAAAAAACCCACACTGGAACTGGCATTCATTTGGCAACATATGGCAATGTGATAAGAATAAATATTCAGGAGAGGAGAAAAGCAGGGAAATTTCACAAGGAATTAATGGGGACATAAAGGAATACAGGCCAATAAGCACTAAGAAGTACACATATCATCATTGTCCTGGGGTGACTTCATGATGCTGAATTGTATCCCCATTTGTCTGTTTAGCCCAGAAATAAGTTCTGCACTTTTAAAACCAGATCTGAGAGTGAAGCAGGGGAGAAGGAAAAGCAATGGAATTTTTTTGTGGCTGTATTCAAAAACATAGAGATAAGAGCGTCAACTCTCTCTCTCAGAAACAGTGTTGTCTGCAGCACAGACAGCAAGAGAGAGAGAAAAGGAGTGATTTCCTTTGTTTTTTCATTCATTTTGCTCATTAGCTACAGCAAGGAAAGTTTTCCCAAGACTGCATCTTTTTTCCTGGATCTATTCAAACCTGTTCTGGACTGAAAACTCAGAAAACACTGGGAGCTCACACCTGTGGCCCACCAGGTCCCAGAACTCGGCATTTTCCAGTGCCAAAGAGACTGGTAAGAGACTGAGCTAGCTGAGCTACACCCAGTGAAAAGGAGTCTCTGAATTTGCTCTCTTCAGAACAATGAGAGGTTCCATTGCTTAATAATATTAATTTTCTCATTAAATAAACAGGTTTAGTTAGATAAACTGGTAAAAGAAACAGATTTTTACCACCTTTCTCAAAGAAGGTTTACCTCCCGAACTGGTTGAGGGAGTGATCACTTGGATTTGCTTTCTTAAGACCACTTACAAAGTTTCCTCCCAAAATTTGTCCTAAACCAGGACAATTATGCAATTAAGGATATATTCTGTACAAGATAAATTTAAAAACACTGCACTGACATATTGGCATATCACAGTGCTCAAGCACTGACTTCCAAAATTTTAATGACATCCTTTTTATTTTAAAATATTTTAAACCAGATTTTAAAATAATTTGCTCACATACATACTCACATGCCCATATGTATTGCCAAACATAACACTTCTTAAAATACCATTTTGGTTACACCGCCGAACACTGAGACGCATTAAATACAGCTCCAGGCAGCCCAATTTGCCCTCCTGTGTGGCTACGCTACCACAGCTACATCAAAGCAGTTTCTAGGGATAAAGTTCATGCTACATCGCATGAAATTCCTATGGAGATCTTTCCACCCATAAGGTTGGGGAGCCTCTTTAATGAATTTGGTAAAGTAGGAGAATTATGACAGTGCTAGTAATGCTGGGATTAGTTCTGGAATCAGTTTCAGTAGAAGTATTATGGGTGCCATGGAATATTTGTCATCAAACACACATCTATATATATTAGTGCGAACAGAAGTGTGAACAAAAATTTCCTATTTAGTTACTTATATAAAACCACTTTTCAAAAAATACTATTGTATTTATTTCTGAAAGCCTTTTCTTACTGTGTTTTGTTTATGACAGGTAGTCTTTTTCCTTAATTCTATGGAATTAGGCCACTAATTTCTGCCAAAAAAATTTCACATTTTTGAAAAAAAATTCATTGCAATATTTACAAAAAAAATCTTCATTATATGTTCTAGATGATGATTTAATTTTCATATCATAAATTTGTCTATTAATATTCAAAAAAGAAAGACCTTTTATCAACCTATGCTAGGAAATGATTAAAGATTAATTATTATTTTTAGAAGCTTTCTTTTTTTACTTTGTTTGCTTTATATTACATACTAGACTTTGTGGACATATCTTTTTGGTAGCATGTCTACTATTGTTCTATCTATCTAAAGATTCTTCATATGCCAGGTGAGGAAAAAATATATATTCTCTAAAGTGAAAAAATGCAGCCAGTGAGGTTAAAAATATTAACAGAGTTATGGAAATATACAATACATTAATTTGACTCTCTCTGTGAGCATTTACTTAAATGAACCAAAGCAAGACTATTCTTTGCCTATGTCAACAATAATCTTCGTGCTGTGTTTTCTCAGCTGAGACGTTTTGCAAGTGTTTTTGACTGAGTTCAAAATCTGAATTTTTGTCAAAGAGAAATTAAATCCTTAGCAAGGTTTTTAAAAGTAAATTAAAGCTAATAGCTAAGAAGTTGGTGGGGTTGTTTGTTTCATTGTTTTGCAAAAACTAGACACAATTTCATTACTATTCTTACATTTTGAATATATGACTGATCCCATAGTGTTCAGTCCTAAGTAAGTGAAGTACTTAGTGGAAATTTTAGAACATGTCTCATTTACGAGTTGTCAACACCAGCTGCTTGGATAACACAGGGGAGTTTTTGCCTTTCAAGTGAGTAACACACAAGAAAGGCTGAGATAAAGCCACCTGAAAAATATTGCTTGCTGTCACTGTTTTAGTCTAGGGGTGCAAACTAATTTGTGACAGTTGCCTGACATCTAGCATTCACTAGCAAAAGCTCTTTTGGCTTTCAAAGTGCCTTGGACTCTCCAGTGAACCAATGTTTGTATATGCTTTATACAGGTTCCAGGACAGAGATTGCCTCTTTTTACAGAACACAGCACTGTGATTTGCACTTTACTGCCTATTTGAACTGAAAGCACTTTCTGGTATTCAGGAAGACAACAGAAAAGCTAGTCATGATTGACTCTAGATATATAGTCAATATATAGATATATTGTTCTGGTTATCCAAGACGTCCTTGGTTTACATCTCCAGTTACTCTCGGTTTGCACTATTATGGCTACGAAGAGTCTCATTAGCCATATGCATTCCCCTTTCCAAACCTTACTGATTGCTCACATATTGTGGCAATCAGTTCAAGAGGTTAATTTTATGTTATCATTATAGAAGTCCTGCAATTAATCTTACACTTCTTGTCTTTAACTTTTTACTGGTTGTCATTTTATTCTTTTGCTGTAAGAGTTGGCAAACATACTTTTCTCACTACTTCCTCTTTTGCATTTATTATGTTCAGTAACAGTAATTAATCTCCTCTGCAAGGCAAACAAATCTAATCCTCTCAGTTTCCCAGAGGAGTGCTTTCTGGATCTTTGATTATTTCTTGTCACTTAACTGCACACAGTATTTTATTTGCATTTGGTAAATAACTTGGTTGAACTATCACATTCATCTCCATGCAGTCCGTCTCAAGGGGTAGCATAGCACTGGTTTTGGTATTCTTCTTGAGTTGTACTATGTCCTCATTAGCTGTATTTTCTTTTCAGGTTTTCTTTCTAAGAGGTCAAAGTTTAGCTTTAAAACCAAGCCAATAACCAATTATCAGCAATACAGATTGGTTCTTTCAAGTTTTCTAACCCAGCCTTTTTAGTTTTGTTTCTGAAGATTTACTTTTATGCATTCATTGCCTGTGAAAGTTATTCAGTTATATTTATTATATCTAAAGTTATTCAATTTCTCTATCACCTTACACAGAACATCTGTAGTGAAGATAATACCTGGATGGGAATTGCAGTACCCCAATGCTAAGTCTGGTCTTGTGAAGCTCCAGTCACTGCTTGCTTACCAGACTTCTCCTTGGAGCTTCCTATACTCCTGTGGACCCAAATCCACTTGCTGCTCTTGTGATTTCTCTGATGCTCTTGGTTGAATCTCAGTCTTCCCAGTTCAGTCTTATGACTGCTTCCATGGCTTGTTCTGGCTTCTCAGCTACTGAGGGAAAGTTCATTAAAAATCTGTAGAAAGCACTGAGGAAACCGGAGTTTTATCTCCATCTCAATTTGAAAATTATGACTTTAAAAGCTATCTTAAAAGTTCTGCATTTACCAGCACAAACTCTGTGTCAATACATGGGAAAGTTAGTCTGGGCTGGGGAAGATAGCCTAGTAAACCCACTTGTGCTTTAATTCTATTAGTGTATTATTTACAGCCTTTGCAGGCAAATTAATCGAGCACTGACAATTACAATATTCACAGTTGTATGTGTCCCACAAGGTGTTTGAAAACAGGCTAATTTCCTCCCCAAATCTCCCTTCATCCTCTCTTCTAGCAGCCCACCACTTCTCAATAGGCTTTTGAGCTTAAATCTTTATGCTCCCACAAACCTGATATAAAGATCCAGACTACGCAGCTATCAACTCTCCCTTACTCACATAATACCCTCACTCATCCTCTAATATAAAAAAAAAAAAAGTTGCATTTTTGTGGCTGTATAAATTGGCAAATAGTTTGTTGTGATCCAATTGTCTGCAACTAGGCGAAAGAGTACAATATTTCTGTGATTCATGAACTGTGTTACAGGAATAACATCCACTGTGTGCCTTCCCACATTACACACATATCATCAGAAGTTAATCCACCTAACTGCAGTCATTACTGTAACTCATTTGGACAGGCTTTCCATTTTGTACGGCTTGAATTTGGAGCACTGTGTATTTTATAAATCAAGTGGTTTTGGTTTCTTTTTCCGTATCAAGCTTTGTGCATAATGGACATTTATTTAAAAGCACTGCATTTAATTTATTCCTTTCTACTGCAAGAAAAACAACAGACATTTTGGAAAAACTTCATCATTTCATTGGATAACAATCTATGGCTCCTGGATAGAGACTGTAAAAATATTGATTTACTGCTTTGGGCCAATATTTGCAATCATTTAACTTCTGGTTTAACTCTTATTTACGGTTAGGTCTCAGTACCCCACAGCCAAGTCTGGTCTTGTGAAGCTGCAGTCACTGCTCACTTACCAGACTTCTGCATGGAGCTTCACATACTCCTGTAGACCCAAATACAGCCAGTGTAACAGTTGATATTTTTTTATAATCCCTTACTTCTATGCATCATATACTGTATCTTCAATGATTATATTTCTGGATGTTGTTCACTCTAATGAAGACAATATGAGGAGATGGTAATAAATATTTTCATGTTGAATAAGCAGAGAGCTTTTGCCAGGGTAAAGGGTAAGTAATATAACACCACTTCACTTCTTCTCACATATGTGATTTAAATCACGTATCAGTATTGAAGTTCATGACCATGAGCTGTCTATACGCATCAGTAGATACAGCCCAAGTGCCTTGCCAGACCAAAAATAAGGTGCCTCCAAATTTAATTGAATCATAGAATGATAGAATATGCTGAGTTGGAAGGCACCATCCAGATCATCAGGTCCAATTCCTGGTCCTGTGCAGGTCACCCCAAGAGTCACATCATGTGCCTGAGAGCACTGAACAAATGCTTGAGTTTTGTCAGGCTTGGTGCTATGACCACTTCCCCAGGGAGCCTGTCCCAGCGCTCAGCTACCCTCTGGGTGAAAAATCTTTTCCTGATACCCAATTTAATCCTCCCCCAATTCGTTTTCATGCCATTTCCTTGAATGCTGTGACTGATCACCTGCCCCTCCACTTCCCCTCACAAGGAAGTTGTCACTGCAATAGGCTTCTGCTCAGTCTCTTGCAAGCTGAAAAACCAAGTGAACTCAGCCTGTACTCATATGGTTTCCCCTCCAGACCCTTCACCATCCTTATAGCCCTTCTTTGAATGCTTTCTAATAACTTAATATCTATTTTATACTGTGGCACCCAGAACTGCCCCCAGCACTGGAGGTGAGGCCGCCCCAGGCAGAGCAGAGCAGGACAATCCCCTCCCTGTCCTGGCTGGCTGTGCTGTCCCTGATGTCCCCAGAACACTCTTGGCCCTCCTGGATGCCAGGGCACTGCTGGCTCATGTTCCACTTGCCATGAACCAGAGATCCAGGGCCCCTTCCATGGCTCTCCAGCCTCTCTTTCCCCATTCTATACAAGCAGTTGCTACATCCCTGGTGCAGAATGTGTCATTTTCCATTGTTAAAATTCATACATTTGGTGATTGCCTAGCTTTTTAATTTGCCTGGGTCTCTGTGCAGGGCCTCTCTGCTCCCAAGGGCTTTGACAACTCCTCCCAATTTAGTATTGACAGCAAACTTTCTTACTATTCCTCCGAGTCCTGACACTGGATTACCAGCACTAGCCAAAATCCAGACTAAAAGAATGCTCTTACTCATGTCACATGGGTTAACCTGAGCTGGATGCCAGGTGCCCACAAAAGCCACTCACTCAGCGCTCTCTGGAACTAGAGAGGAGAGAAAATTTAACAAAGAGTTCATTGGCTGAGATTAAGGACCAGGAGAGATTGCTTACCAAATACTATCAAGGACAAAACAGGTTCAACTTCAAGACATGAAGTGAATTTACTACTAACAAAATCAGAGCAGGGTAATGTCTCCCATGGGAGACAGTTCTCCATGAGCTTCTCCAATGTGAATCCATCTCATGAGCAACAGCTGCCTGTGAAGTGCTGCATTGCAAGTCCATCCCACAGACAACAGCCCTGCCCAGACTGCTGCAGCGTGGGTCACTCCTCCATGGGGTGCAGCCCTTCAAGCATAGGCTGC
>VWYI01010711.1:0-11760 GCA_013399455.1 Anthoscopus minutus
CTTAGTTTTATCTGGCCTCTGCTTTTAGGGAGCCCAAAAAGGCATCAGTGGAGCTGCAGGTGTGGCCAGGTCAGTCCCAACACATCCCCAGTGCCCAGGACCTGCCACTCCCCAGTCCAGCTGCAGGTGAAGAGCAGGGACACTGAACCCCTGTGCCCTGGGGCTGGCACTGATGTCCTTCATGCAGCTGCTCAGGGAGGGACACCCTCTGTGGGGACAAAGCCAAGGTTTCCTCCCTGCTCTGAGCTTCCCACAGGTTTTATCTGTGGAGGCAGCAGCTCCTGCTGCACCTGCTGAGCCCCTCATCAGCTGCTCCAGCCCTGCTGAGCCCCCTGCTCGGGAAGGGGATGTGCTGCTCCCAGCCACAGGGGCTTCTCCTCATCCCCTTTCACCCCTCAGACCCCTCGTGCAGCAGAGTGAGAGGGATCAGGCCAGGATGTGCTTCCCTCCCACCACCAGGCACTGTTCCACTCTGCTTTATCCCAGTGAAATTAGGCCAAGGTGCCTTTAATTTCTGAGGTGACATTAAATTCTGCCCCATCTGCTCTCATTCCTCTCCATGCTCCACCACCTCTGCCTTCCTGGATGGCCCAGCCAGCTCCTGTGCTGGGGCTGGCAGTGTTTTCCTGGGCTGAGGAATGCCTGGGTGGGATTTGTGCCTCTGCAGAGCATCTGACCTGAACTGCCCCTTAAATCACAGAATGGGCTGGGTGGGAAGGGACCTTGAAATTCATCCCTGGAAGTGTCCAAGGCCAGGTTGGATGGGGCTTAGAGCAATCTGGGATAGTGGAAGGTGTCCCTTGCCCACAGCAGGGGGTGGAATGAGATGCTTTTTAAGATCCCTTGCCATCCAAACCATCTGTGACTCTGTGAAACGCCATTGCACAGAAGAACAGATCTCCAGTTTTCCCAAGCACAAACTGAATGTCATAATGAAACCCTGAGATGGACCATGAAAAACAACTTATCAGCTCCTGGGAACTGTGTGACATCTCTCCCATGAGATCTCAACATCCCAAACATTATCTCTGCACAACACACTGGGAAATACAATTTTTCTTCAATTTCTACTCCAGGAACTGCAACACGCTGAGACAAAGGCTCTGACCATCAGCTGTATTCACATTCTGCTCAGCTCCAATTCGCTTTGATCTAATGGAACAAGGTACCTAAGTCCCTGTAAGCACCTGACACTGAATGATTAATCCCAAGCAAAAGCAGGAATTTAGAACAAACAAATCCTAGACTGGCATCCCGAGCCCTTTGCCCCCCAGCCTGGGGATGAAAGGAAATCATGCTGCTGGCAATTCCAGGACAGCCATCCTGCCCAGGATCCCGCTAGGACAGCGTGTCCAGGGGGAAATGCCCCCTCCCCAAGGCAGGCTCCCCTCAGCTCCCAGCCAGGGCCATGGGAAGTTCTTTCAGCAGTGGCTCAAGTGAGCTGTAAATGAGAAACAGGTGCTCCCCCATTCACTAAAACTGCAGCCTCATAAACCTTTTTAGTGGCACTTTTCCGTATATATATTTTATTTTATTCCTAACAGGGACTTTCACGGATTAACAGCCAAGGGTGATTTCAAACTCCATCAGCTGTGCTGGAGAGGGAAGGGAAGCCTTTTCCTGCAGTGGAGTGGGTTCACAGGCTGGAAGGGAAAGGCATTCCCTGCTTCCCATTAACCCTGGCACTGTGGATCCAACCCCAGCTCACCACCAGCAAAACCCCTGGATTCCCAGCATTTTCCATCCAGCTCTTCCAAGCTGATCCTGCACATTCCTTCCTCTCCTGAAGCACCACACGCCTGTGCCACCTTCCACTCAACACCTGCCTGCATTTAAGGTTTTGCATTTCACCTCAAAGTCACATGGAACACCAACAGGAGACAAGTGGCTCTGCTCCAGGGAGGTGCCCATGGAACGCCTGTGGATTGGAAGCAAAAGCAACCTGGAGCTGCAGAATCCTTCACCCCATAGTGACTGAAAACAAAAAGATCTCCACCTGCATCACCAGTGGGAGAACTTCAGTGCACAGTCCTGAAAATAATGAATATGTTATGGACCATTATCCTTCCTGGCCAGCTCCGTCCGTGAGGCGACTGCTAAAGAAAAGCTCCTGCCTGCCCAACCACGGGAGAGGAGTCCCCAGATCTGCTCCCTGGTGCTGAAAACACTGGCAGCAAAAACTGTTCTGCCATCATTAGAGATGAGTGAGACAAAACAGATTTAATTTTAGTTTTTTTTTCATTCCTTTGGTTCCAGAGGAAGGGAAATGTCACATTGGGATTGTGGGGAAGCAAGGCAGGTGCAGCCCAAACAGAAGCGAGGCAGCCCCTCGGTGCTGGCTGACAGCTGCAGGGATCACACTAACAAGGGATGCACATTTTGGGATGGAGACATCCGTAGGAAGATGCCAGACTCTGGGAAAACCCATGGTGCTGGTGGGGAGCCACGCTGCTGCAGGCAGTGGCTGCTGGATTCCTCAGCTGAGCGAGTGGAGCTGCCGGGGCTGGGGTCAGCTCGGACCCTGCACGTCCCTGAGAGCCATTTCCAGCCTCAGTGCTCAGCTTTCAGGGCTTTTCTTTTTCCAATTTGTTTTTTAAATTGCTGCCACAGTGATCTACACCCAAATCCCTGAAAACCCACATCCCTGCACCCCAAATCCCTGCACAGCCTGGTCCCTGCACCCCAAATCCCTGAAAACTCACATTCCTGCACCCCAAATCCCTGCACAGCCATGGCCCTGCACCCCAAATCCCTGCACAGCCACGGCCCTGCACTCCAAGTCCCTGAAAACTCACATTCCTGCACCCCAAATCCCTGCACAGCCACATCCCTACATCCAAATCCCTGCATAGCCACATCCCTGCACCCCAAATCCCTGCACAGCCTCGTCCCTGCACCCCAAATCCCTGAAAACCCACATCCCTGCACCCCAAATCCCTGCACAGCCACATTCCTGCATCCCAAATCCCTGCACAGCCACAGCCACAATTTCCTGGCCAGCTGGGAAGGGGTTGTGGCCAAGGTCCCTCGTGTCCCGGCTCTGCCAGGCTCAGCCTGGCCGCCCCATCCCGCATTTCCTCCCCAGGAAGAGCGAGAAACACGCAGGAAACACCGACTAAGGGGAGAAACACCCAGAAAACACCGAATAAAGGCAGTAGAATTCACAACTTGTTCCATAATCAGTTTACTTTGTTTTTTAATTCATGAGAGGTAAATCCTGCAGCGAGTTAGAAAGGCCATTATTGCCTCCTCTCGCTAAACAAACACACAGAATCCTCTCATTATCCTCCTTGACTTCCCCGAGCCAGAATAAACACGGATCAGATCTGCTGGAGGAAGACAAGGCTCCGATGCCTGAGTGGCACAGACTCTCGGGGAATATTCTGCTTGTGAAGTATCAGCACACACAATTTACAAAGACATTTTATGCTTCTCCAACATTTTTTAGCCTCAAAGACTCCAAGGTCTATAAATACCTTAAAGACCCGCGTTCTGCAGCTGTCTCTGGAGCAGAACAGAGCACCCATGGTTATTATTTGTGTTTAACCGAGCAGTTTTTGTAGGTCAAACCTCCTTGCTCTTATTTGGAAAAAAAAAATTGCCTAGAAATGGCAGGCAATTCTTCTGACTACAGGATTTAGCCCAAATGGCAGAAAATAGATTCTTTTTGTACTTTTCATCTTCAAAAAACCCCCGCAAACTCTCCACAAACGTTAACTTGCTACACGTTATTTTAAAGTTATAAACATAACCCAATCTGGCACGTGAATGTAAACCCCTGGTTCACAGTTGTGTTCCCAATGATATAAATTACAGTCCCTGTCACTCAGGGAAACACATTATCCTTCATTTATGCCACTGGAAAGGAGAGCAGACCGTGTTCCTTAGAAACCAGACATGAAAGAAAGGCAGCTGGAGCCAAGCCTGGTAAATTCCTTCCCCACACCATTAGCCCTGAGCTGCAGGCACGTGCTGTAACCTGGGTCTTCTCCATTAATTTGGGAGGCAGGGGGATATTTACAGCCATGGAGGGAATTTTCCCTCCTGTAAACAACCCTTTGTGTGCCAGAGGTGAGGACAGGAGCAATTCCCTGGCACAGGGAGGGGTCACAGGTAGGAACATCTCCCTGCCAACACCAAACATCCAAACCATGGATGAAAAAAGCATTGCCACAGCTCAGAGCTGAGGGAATTTTTGCTGCAACCAGGCTTTTTGTTCCAATTTCAGGCAAAGTCATCTCCCCAAAGCCAGGTGTGACCCTGCAAAGCCATTGGCTGACTTTGGTGGCCTGAGATGTGGCTCTGAGTCACCTCCCCACAGCTCAGCTCTCCTGTCATGGGGATGGTCAGGACAGGCAGGAGGATGGGCTGATCTGTTTTGTTTCCTTCAAGGCTCACCAAGCAGTGCTCAGCACCCAAGGGCACAGCCAGGGGCAAGGGCATTGCCATAAAATCAGTGGGAATTCAAAGGAGCCACAACAGTGCTGAAATCCCCGAATCTGAAACCCTCTGTCCCCAGATCAGTGTCCCTCCTGTAGAAATGGCATTGTCAGCACACACTGGACAGCAAAGAGGGATGGGCTCCCACATTCTGGGGAGCTAAGAGGATTTATTTGGTTTTAGCTCTCCTCTGGGACGGGGTGTAAGGATGTTTATCCATTCACATTCCTCCTCATTTGGAAGTTTCAGACATTTAGAGAGATACATCATAAAACCTCACACACACGCAAACCAAACCACATCACACACATGAAAATGGTATCATTGGCTTGATCTGGAGTTTTGTAAAGTGGGACTATTGGTGCTCCACACCATGAGAACCTCTTGGAGAAATCCTGATTTAGTGGGAGCAAGGTCTGAGCAGGCACCTCCTGCTGACAGTGAAGACACTGACCAGGAAAAGGATGGGAAAATAATTGCTTCTCTAGTTATTAACTCCTAAAGAATTTGCTGCATGGAAATGGAGACCTCAAAGGAGCTGGGCTCCCCCATCTCAGAAGTCCCCATGAGAGGGAGGATATCAGGAGCTGCCAGCTCTGTCCTGCAAGATCCCTCTGCTGTAAAGGCTGTGAAAAGCTCTGGATTCATTGACCAGTGACCCCAAACCGTGTGTTCCACATTTTCACCCTTCCTAAAGCACCCACCCACCTTTGGGGCTTCCTCTGCACTCCCCACATCTGTCCCTGACTCTGCCCTTGGATCTGAGCAAACAATTCCTGTTGGCAGGGCAGGTGGAGGGATGAGAAAAGCTCTCTGGGTTGTATTTTCATGGAAGGCAGGGAAAAAGGGCAGCATTTAGCTCGGTCACTAGGGGCAGAAGCCTGCAAGGAGCAAGAGCTCATGAAGAAGGAATTTCTCTCCCCCATCTCCTCGTGAAGTGGCTTTGAGCTCCTGTTCCTCCTCCAGACAGACAACTCCTGGGAGCATCAAAGGGAGCTTGTTACACATCCAGTCCCACTGGGACGCCAGTTCTGATGGGCCAGGAGTAAAAGGGAATATTCAAGATATTTTCCCTTAAATTAAATATAAAGATGCGAGCAAATTTGCAGGCCCGTGTGAACACGTGTGCAAACCTTATGTAAGGAGAGGCACAGGGGACTGAAAGTAGGGCACAGACACGGAGATCACCAGCTCCAAACACCACTGGCTCTGCTGGGGATGGAGCCAGGGTAAGCACAAACAATTTCCTAATACATCAGGCCGTGACACAATGAGAACATTGTGATCTGAATTGGTTTAGGAGAGGAAACTCTTCATGAGGCATTTACTTATTTCTGTGTTAGTGAAGAGCCCATAGCAAAGGCATTATCACCATGCTGTGTGTGAAGAGGAAATTCATTGCTCTTAAATAAGCAAACACATTTATTTGGGGTGGTTTTGCCTGTGCTCAGAGGTCTGGGGAAGAAATTATGGACAGCAGAGCACTTGTATCGTTATCATCTGCCCTTATCAAAGCTAATCACCTGGAGGGTGTGAGAGATCCCAAAACACCCCCGGTAAGAAACAACCTCTGCAAGATGAAGATGACAGAGGAAGTTCTTTGGAGACACCACAGCCCTGTGATCCCAGCGGGGACTTGCAGAGATACCAACTCCTCCACTCTCTCCCTCTGTGTGATCTCAGGCAAGTCCTGGCTGCTCCCAGGAGGAGAACAGAGATGATGGGATTGTCCTACTTTAGCAGTGCTCGTCAGACACTTCTGAGATCCTGGGGCTGGAGACCCTGAGAACGGAGAGCAGCCTGGGGGGACAGGGATGCTTTGAGTGTGAAGGAGAAACCTCCCCATCACTCAAGAGGAGGAGAAGCAAAGGGTTTTGCTTTCTCTTGATATGGTGAAAGAAAGTTTTGTGACTTTGAACTGGATGGAGAAAGCTTTTGGTTTGTTCCTGGGGTGGGTGCTTCCCCGTGGGCATCCGTGCCCATCCTTGGGTTTGCAGATTCCCACCCAGGTCCTTGCACATGCAGCTCATAAATTACTCTCCCCTTCACCTCTGAATCTCCTGGCAGCATTTTAGCCAGGGAGGCACAAGAGTAGAGTTTACTCCTAGTTTAGCAGCAACCTGGCAAAACCTTTGACAACTCAGTGTTTACACCACTGACTGATCTCTTCTGTTTTTCTCAATCTCCATCTCTCACTGACAAGGATTTGCCTGGATACTGGCACACCTTCCTCTCCTTCCTCTTTCTCATATTTGTAGATGTCCTCACTGCTGCCTTTCCCACTTTGCAGGACTCTCAGGATTTCCAGAGCATCTTTTAAACCATTTTCCCCTTGCAGCTTTAGGACCTGCACTCATTTCAGGTGCTACAAATCTATTTGTAGGAACAGTGAGGGCAAAGGCCAGGATCCTGACAGCACCAGGACCTCATGAAGATGAAGCAGGCAGGGGGATCAGGCAGGACAAGGAGTCCAGAAACCCCAGAGGGTTCCTGGCAATGTTCAGTCAGGAATTTGTGCTAACAAACCCCTTTCCTCCATGGATCCCTCTGCCCTGGGACACACAGGAGAGCTGGCGGAGCCATTCATGGGCTGTGCCTTTCCAAGTGTTAAAAGCATTTTTGGATTGGAGCCCCACACCTTTTATGAACTGCTAAGAGTGATGGCTCCGGGTCCATGGTGCTGGAACCTGAACCAAATCCCTTTTCCAAAATCTGGGGCTGTGCACTTTGGTAATTCCCTCCTTCATCAGCCCACGTCAGGCTCCTGCCATAAATTCCAGCCCTGCCAACACGAGGCACGGAGCAGCCCCAGCCCGAGTTGCTGCTGGCCCTCAGGCAGAGCAAACCCTCCTGCTGGGGCTGCTGATGCCCTGAGGAGCTGGGACAGAGGCTGGAGGGAGCTCAGAGCAATAAAGGAGATTTATTGAGGCCTTCAGAGGCCTGGCAGCACCAGGGCTGCACTCGGGCTCTGCCTGGATGGCTCCAAGGTGGAAGCAAAGGAGGGCCCAGGCCCAGATCTCACATTTTTATAGGTTTGGGTCCATTTGCACACAGGAGCCCCACTTGCCCGCCCTCCTCCTTCCATGTTGTTTATAATTTGAGCCTGAAGTTTGGAAAAAATGTCCTTGAGTCCCAATTGGAGCAGGATTGTTGTGTCTTCATCATCCTGTGAAAGGATCTCAGTAACCCTGAACAAAAATCCACACCCCAATGCAGAAGAGAGAACCCAAAGGCCCAGGGCATCACTGCAAAGCAGAGGTGCTGGAAGGCGCTGGGTCTGAGAGGGTCTGAGGGTTCCCTCTGGGACCCCTGGGGGAAAGCACCACAGGAATCATTGTCATTAATGAACCTGGGCATTCCCACAGGGCCGAGGAGGGATCGGCCCTGGGGCTGCTCAGGTGGAGAGCAGCATTTTAGTGACACCAACACTCCCCTGCTTCAAAGGAAGCACTGCCTGCACTTCTGACACCAATGAGACCCACGGGAAGCCACCAAACCCTGGGTTACACTGCTTGTGGCATGGGAAAGCCAAGGATGAAGGGAAGAATCCCAGCGTGGTACCTCAGAGACATTGATCCGTCCCTCCTGGAAGGAGCAGGTGGTGGGGTCGTGGGTGCAGAGGTTCCGGTACTTGCACCAGTGGCAGCGGAAGGCGCTGTTCACACAGGACAGGCACCTGGGGGGAAAGGTGGGGTTAGCACAGGGCTCAGCACCTCTGCAGGGCTGCACTCAACTCCAGGCCTTGCCAGAAATCCAGGCTTCCTGGGAAAATAATTTCTCTGGAGGATGGTTTTGGTATTGCAAAAAATGAGAAATAGGTGTGGGAAAACACACACAAGCTCAAAGGACAGACTTGGGGCAGCCTCACAAGTTATTCCACAGCAAAATGCAAGCTGGGATTTATTGCACATTGTTGGATTGGTGTAAAATAGAGCAAGCAGTTGCACAGCACCAGGCTTGAATTTTAGTTTGGAGAAAAGAAGACAAGCCTGGCAAAAATGGGATCAGTTGTTGTACGAGTCAGGAATGCTTCAAATCAACAGCAACAATTCTGCCTGGCCTTGGAGAGCAGAGGGTGCAGCAAGTGCTTTTGATTCATGTTGGGAAAAAAAAAATAACTGCTTATGAAATGTTTTTGAAAGAACACAGACCCTTTTCAGCCCCAGGGGACCCAGCTGCCAGCAGAGTGGCTGGGTGGGTTTTGTTCCCCTCTCGCTGCTGCCACAGAGCCGTGACAGCTGCTAATCCTGGCAGTTGCCACCTCCTCCATCTCCGAGGCCACCCCTGCTGCCACGTGGCAGCTCTTGGTGGCACAGGGATCAGCTGTGCCCATGGATTCAGTGCCGTGCCATGACCCTGGCTCCAGGCACTGCGGTGCTGCTGGAGAGGGAAGTGCCCGGGGTTGTGCTGGAGCAAGGCCAGGGCAGGCAGACAAATGTCACCAGGGAAGTGGCAGCGTGGCCTGAGGCACGAAGCTCTGAAGGGGAGGAGAGCAGCTCTGCAGGCAGGGCACAGGGACCAGGGCACTGAGAGCTCCTGAGGGCTGCAGCCACCAGAAGGAATTCTAATAACTCAGTTGTGTTCTCCTGGTGCAGTCCTGGTGACCTTAATAGCCAGGGGAGCTTATTCTAATCATGCACGGGCAAATCTGGGGGAGACCCTGCATGCTGTGAGCTGGTTTAATTACTCATTTGTCTGACCCATTTCTGTCCCTGCTTGGGTCTGAAGCACCTCACCTCACCTGGCCTGGCCTCCAGCATTCCCAGCAGGGGCTGGTGGAGCTCCCAGTTTCCCCTCTGAGGGAGGAGGATTCCCTGGCCACACAGGCCAGTTCTTTATTTTGGTTGGTTTGGTTTGGTTTGGTTTGGCTCATTTTGTTTGGTTTGGTTGGTTTGTTTGGTTTGGTTTGGCTCGTTTTGTTTGGTTTGGTTGGTTTGTTTGGTTTGGTTTGGTTTGGTTGGTTTTGTTGGTTTGATTTGCTTTGCTTGGTTTGGTTTGGTTTGTTTGGTTTTGTTGTTTGGTTTGGTTGGTTTGGTTGGTTTGGTTTGGTTGGTTTGGTTTGGTTGGTTTTGTTGGTTTGTTTGGTTTGATTTGGTTTGGTTTGGTTTGGTTTGGTTGGTTTCGTTTGGTTTGGTTGGTTTGGTTTGGTTGGTTTGGTTTGGTTGGTTTTGTTGGTTTGTTTGGTTTGNGGTTGGTTTGGTTTGGTTGGTTTGGTTGGTTTGGTTTGGTTTGGTTTGGTTTGGTTGGTTTGGTTGGTTTGTTTGGTTTGGTTGGTTTGGTTTGGTTGGTTTGGTTGGTTTGGTTTGGTTTGGTTTGGTTTGGTTGGTTTGGTTGGTTTGTTTGGTTTGGTTGGTTTGGTTTGGTTGGTTTGGTTGGTTTGGTTTGGTTTGGTTTGGTTTGGTTGGTTTGGTTGGTTTGTTTGGTTTGGTTGGTTTGGTTTGGTTGGTTTGGTTGGTTTGGTTTGGTTTGGTTTGTTTTGGTTGGTTTGGTTGGTTTGTTTGGTTTGGTTGGTTTGGTTTGGTTGGTTTGGTTGGTTTGGTTTGGTTTGGCACCTCTCCCTGTCCTGTGGTTTCTGTGGTTTCCAGCTGCTGCTTCCAGCTCTCCCCAGGCCTGGCAGCAGGATCCCAGTGGATCCAGAGCTCCCAGACTGACACCAGGTCACCACCTTGGCTCTTTCGCCCCAACTCAGCTTTCTCAAAGCCCAGCGTCTCCTTGGCTTCTTTCTCCCCCTCACCAGGCCCTTACTAAAAGACACTTGACAGGGAAGGTTCCCTGTCCCACCTGCAGCTCCCTGTGAAGGCAGAACCCATGGCCCTGAGCTCTGAACCACCCCAGTCCATCACATGAGGGTTCCCAGGGCCTTCCTGCCTGTCCCCAAAGCCCTGGTGTCCCTCTTTCCCTGTGTCACCTGGCAGGGGTGTGTGGATCAGATGCCACACTGCCCCAAGGGGCTCCCCTGCTCCCCACACACCCCCAGCACTGCAGCACAGAGCCTCAGGATCAATAGATCTCTTCTCCCTGCTGGCTGAGCCCTGGATTCTGCCCTCAGGATCAATAGATCTCTTCTCCCTGCTGTCTGAGCCCTGGGTTCTGCCCTCAGGATCAATAGATCTCTTCTCCCTGCTGGCTGAGCCCTGGATTCTGCCCTCAGGATCAATAGATCTCTCCTCCCTGCTGGCTGAGCCCTGGGTTCTGCCCTCAGGATCAATAGATCTCTCCTCCCTGCTGTCTGAGCCCTGGGTTCTGCCTCCTTCCTGCCTGCTGTGATTCATTCCTGCCAGGCTGGCTGTGCCCTCCTTGAACCCTGTGATAAGGAGCCCAGAATGATGTAAGTGCTGCAGAATTTACCACCCTGTGAGCACTTTATCTCCAGCCACAAACGGGGGGAGGCACAGCCAGATGAAGCCGAGTGACAGGAAGGATGTACTGCCTCTCCTGAGCCAAACCTCGGCTCCTCCGGGAAAGCAGGGCTCCCTGGAATGCCATTCCTCATGCAAATTCCAAACCAGGGGAATACAGAGGAGCCTGGGGCCACTGCAAGTGCTGCTGGTGCTGCACAGCCTGACCTGCACAGCCTGACCTGGGGACAAGGACCTGAGGACACAGCTGTGCATGAGGGGCAGCAGGACAGGAATCATTGGGATTATGGATCAGGATCTCACAGGCAGCACAGGGATTCCCTGTCATCCCAGTACCTTTGCTCTGTGCAGTGGCTCACAACAAAATTTAAATTAAAAATGAATGCCTGCCTAGAAAAACCAGAGGCCAGCCAAGCCCTTGAGCACACAAACACACAAACCCTCTTCCAAGTGCAGCAGGAAAGGCCCTGGAGCTTGAGGCTTCAAATCCAGCACGGAGAGGCTGGGAGTGACCTTGTGCTGGCACTGGGTGGCTCCAGCAGCTGCTCCTGCCCCAGGAGATCTCCCAGCCCTGCCACCCCCACGCAGCTGCTGGCAGGTCCTGCCCACAGTGCTGGGGCTTGCTTTGTTTCCAGACAGAAATCCATAAATGCTTCAGGTCTGTGAATGTGTTTTGAAGGCTGGCCAGCTGCCTGCTGCCTTCCAGTGCCCAGGGGGATGTGATTCCACCATCCTCAGCAAAACTGAGCCCCTCCACAGAGCCTCCACTGGGCCTCCCAATGCCTGGGCTGCAGCCCACCTTCCCGTCCTGCATCCCACCTCCCTCTGCCCACATCCCACCTCCCTCTGCCCACATCCCACCTTCCTCTGCCCACATCCCACCTCCCTCTGCCCACATCCCACCTTCCCCTGCCCATGTCCCACTTTCCCCTCCTGCATCCCACCTCCCTCTGCCCACATC
>VWYI01010711.1:11873-73283 GCA_013399455.1 Anthoscopus minutus
CCCTTCCCTTCCCTTCCCTTCCCTTCCCTTCCCTGCCGGATCCGAGCTCTCAGTTGCGGGATCGCGCAGCTTGGGGGCACCCGCAGGTTGAGGTTGTTCCCGGCTGGCTGCACCTGCCTCCAGCCGGGGCTCCCGGAGCTCCCCACGCCCGCAGAGCCCCGAGGAGTCCCGGGCAGGGGCTGCCCTTGTCCCGCACCGTGTGTGCTGTGACCCAGCCGGTCCCAGTGCCCACTCCCCAAATCTTCTGGGCTGGTTTTTGGCTCTGCTTGAGGATAGGGAAGGAGCACTCACAGCTGGTGGGCGCTGCAGTTGTAGAACTTGAACTCGGTGCTGACGAAGATCCTGCCCGTCTCCCGGGACTTCAGCTGGAGCAGGACGCCGAACCAGTCTGGGGACACAGAGCAGAGCCCGCGGGGTCAGCAGCACCCCCGGGTGAGCCACAGAGTAACCATGACCTATATACACAGGCAGAGTTGTCTGCCTTTGCTTAACTAAATGGATTTCAAAGGGAGAAATGCTTTGCTCTGCATCTAAGCAAGTATCGTGGTCTTCATTTATATTTCTTTTGCATATGAGCTCTGGTTGTTGTCTCGTGGCACAAGGCTATATTAATAGTCTGCCACTTCAACTTTTCGTGCCCACATTCTGTGTTTGGAAGGGTAGAACGTGGCTCAGCCCGCCCACTGAGCCGCCTGCTGCTGGGGGAGCTTGGGTTTTCATCTCCAGGACCCCCACCCACAGCCTGGCCTGGAGCATCCTGCCGTGCCTGTGTCCAGAAATGCCTCCAAAAACCAGCCCTGATGGCAAAATGCATCAGAGACATGGGGCAAACGCTGCCTAGGAATGGTTTTGGAATGTCGCCCTGTTCCCTGATTCAGTATCCAATATGAAAAGTGAGAATGTTCTGAGAGACAGCCCAGGAATAGAATCGTGCAGCCATGGAAGGGTTTGGGTTGAGAGGGATCCTCAAAGACCCAGTGCCATGGACTGGGACGCCTTCCTGCTCCAAGCCCCATCCATCCCCAGCCCTGAACACTTCCAGGGACTGGGCTCCACAGCTTCTCTGGGCAGAATTACGTCCTAGAGTAGGAGCCACTGCTGGAAACAAGTGAAGCACCAGTGGAGCTCTTCAGGAGCTTGAGCTCTGGGTTGGTTCAGAGCAGATTTTCTTTTGGGGACATCTATCCTGGCCCTGCTACCACAGGACTCTCGGCCCTGCAGTGTTCCCCAAGGCTCAGGCTCCATAAAATGCCTCAGAATCACAAAGACATCATCAGGGAGGCACTGTGGACACCTGGAAGGATGCCAAGGGGAAAATGAGCTCCAAGTCAGTAGTGCTTCAGTTATGAGAAGAGAAAATATGACAGTGGTGACATTAATGAGGAGCCAACCCAAAGATCAGCACTGA
Organism: Anthoscopus minutus; assembly: GCA_013399455.1. Classification (NCBI taxonomy): domain Eukaryota; kingdom Metazoa; phylum Chordata; class Aves; order Passeriformes; family Paridae; genus Anthoscopus; species Anthoscopus minutus. Next base: position 13,282 of record VWYI01010711.1, read on the forward strand.
AACAGAGAAACTGCAGCAACCTACTCGTGGGTGCTGAGCCAGGCCTAGGGGAGATTCCTGCTTCCCAGATTCACCCAATCTGGCAGGGCTGAGAGCTCCTGGCCACCCTGGAGGGGACAGACATCTCCTGTCCTGCCCTGGTGGGAGCTGTCTGGCAGCACAGGGAGGGAGTAAGGACAGGGCAAGCACTCACTGCTGCCTGCTGCCAGCCCATGCTGCCCTGCTTGGGATGCATTTCCTGGGAGTGAAGCTCCCTGGGTTCAGTAGGCTTTGACAGCAGCAGGAATTTCTCCAGCAGCAGCTCCAAAGGCTCGGCTCTGCTCAGCTGATACTCCCAAAGCTGCCCTGCACTGCCTGACGCCCAGGAGCCATCACTTACCCTGATCCACAGGGATGGCAGGGACATCTTTGGCTGCTGGGGACACACAGACCACCTGGCTGCCTGACACCTGCCCCTCCACCTCGCTCAGGTTCCCGAAGAGGCAGCTGACGCCGGCGCTCAGGTCTGGAGCATCGCTCACCCGCAGGCTGAGCTGCAGCAGGGGCACAAGGGAGGAAAACAGAGTTGTGAGCAGGCAGAGCCCCCAAATCTCCCACAAATTCCCAGTCCTGGCTGTTTTCCCTGTCCAAACAGCCCTCTTAAATCACCCACCTGCCCTTTCATGGGGAAAGGAGGAAAAAGGAAGGCAAGGATGTTTCTTATGGATACAAGCCCACCTTGCTGAGCCTTGGGGTGCTGCAGGTCAGGAGTGGTGGCAATGGCAGATTTTTGTTCCCTGGTTGCTCTACAGAAGGTTCGGCACCCTCAGTGCCTGTGCCAGGACCCTGAGGGCAGCAGCGACCGTGCCCAAACCCCGAGCTCCAACCACCTCCCTCCCCTCTGCACCAACAGGGTCACCAGCCTGGCCTGGCCTGGCCTGGGAGGAGCAAGTCCCCAGTGTCCCCACCACAGCTGGGCAGTGTCCCCACCACAGCTGGGCAGTGTCCCCACCACAGCTGGGCAGTGTCCCCATAGCAAAGCAGTGCCTGGAGGGCTGAGTCCCCTCTCCCCACACCATTCTGACCGGGGTGCTGGGGGCAGCCCGGGAAGGGAAGGCAGCAGGACCAGCTGCCACAGGGGTGTGGGGCAACAACAGCTGGGAAGCTTTGGGGAGCCAGGCCTGAGCACAGCTCACAGAGGAGCTTTTTGGGAAACAAAGCCTTTCTTTTCACCAGCTACAGAAACCAGGGAAATGTGAGCTGAGGCACCAGGGGAAGGGGAATTTGTTTCTGCCACCCCCCCTCCGCCTTCTCCCCCGGCTCGGGTGACCCCTTGGCTCCCCTGTCCCTCTGCGAGCGTGACTTCATGAGAAAACATTTGTGCCAGAGGGAGGAGGGAAAGGCTGGAGCACGGAGCGTGCCCTGCTGGAGCCGCCTGTCCCGCAGGGCCCCTGTCCCTGTCCCTGCTCACCGGGAGGCTGTGCTCAGACACGGAGATGCTGCTGGGCTGCACGGCCACGCTCAGGCACTGGCTGATGCTCCCTGCGAAGCGGGATGGCTCCTCTGCCCGCTCACACCGGTCCCTCGGGGAGCACCTGCCACACAGGAGCACTCAGAGCACTGAAAACATCCCCCCAGAGCACAGAACTCACCCCAAAGCCCCGGGGAGAGGTTCCACAGCAGGAGCTGGGGATGTCCCGCATGGGGAGCGGGTGTTGGGCACCAGGTTAGGATCAAAGGGAGCTGGAAAATATTCTGTGGTCAGCAAAAACACAAAGCCTGAGTAATTCCTGCTCTGGGACACAATCCTGAACTGCCAATCCCATGTGCTGGTGGTGCTGGGGGTGTGGGGTGAGCCATGGACTCATTGTCTCCACATGAACTAAACCAGAAAGCAGTAACAGGCAGGGATAGGACGATGCCTCTGTCCTAATTAAAACCACACAGCTCACTAATCATCTCCTCCTGGAGCTGAGGGTGAGACACAGCCAGGAATGGGAGCTTCCAGCTGCTGCCAGCTGTGCTTGGCTGCTGCTCATGCCTTGAGCTCCCAGCTCCTTCCCATTCCCAGCAGCAGGAATCAAGCCTCCGAGCATGCCAAGGTGGTGGGCACTGCTCCTAGCATTCCATGTGCTCCAGCATGGCTCCTCATCCCTGTTTCCTGCTGCAGGTGTCCTTGGAGCAGAGAGGGATCCAGCTGTTTCCAGCAGAGCACCCACTGGGAACCAAGGGAGGGCCATCAGTGTTCCAGACTGCGGTGCTGGTGTCCCTCCAGCATTTCCTGGTTTATGGCATTTGGGGAAAATCCTTTCTTTCCAACCCCCCTGCATGTGTGCAGATGACAAATTCACCTTTAAGGTCCCTTTGAACCCAAGCATTGTGGGATTCTGTGGAACAGTGGGAGTGAGGCCGTTTGCTTTAGACTGAGGTAAGTGAAGTTTCCACTTTCCCCTTTCCAAGCCACCTGTGATCCCCAACAAACGCTGGGGCTGCTCTCCTCACCCTCTCCCTTTTGTACCTTCTCCTTTTGGAGCATAAAGGAGCTAAATATGAATGGTGCCAAAGAAAGAAATATTGAGGTTTAAGTGAATCTCTAAGATAGCCCTAAAGTGAGCTCTTGACTGGAGCCTTTATCTCATTGACTCGCTGGAATGGCTCTTTTTTATCATCCTATTTATGGCAACAGCCCCAACAGAGATAAATAGGCCTGGAGACAATAACACACTTGCAGAGAGCAGCACGGGGAAGTCTTGCAGGCTTCAGATCCCACTGGGCTGGAGAGATCCTATAACAATCTCCTGGGGGCCTCTGATTGCTCCCAAAGAGCAAAGGATCCCTCTGTCCATGCAGAGGATGAACAAATCACCTCCTCCTCCACCCCTCACCCTTTCAGTCATCCCCAAACACAGTGTGAGCATCACCCCCTGACCCAGCACCCTTCCACAGAGCAGCTGGAAGCAGGAATGTGTGAGAATGAAAGGGAAGAGGTGACAAATTAAATACAAACACTCCAGCACTTGGGGCCTCCAAACAAAGATGACAGAGGCTTCGAGGAATAGCAAGATAAACTCAATGATTTACTGCTTAAAAAAAAAAAAAGCTAAAAGATGATCACTGCTCCAGAGTGCAGATGCTTGAAGGGAGAGTTGAGAAATCCCACCAAGGGAGGAACCCTTGTTGGGAATAAGTTAATGCCGAAATGTCATGTTCAAAAGGGCAGAGGAAATGACACTTTTCTCTCCCCTTGTCATTGAAGGTTTTGTCTCTGCAAAATGAAGATAACAACCTTTACCTGCTTCCCAGGTGGCTTGTGAAGATTCAGCTCATTAGCATGAGGGAAGTGCTCGCTGATCCCTGCAGAGGAGCTGCAGCAGGAGCAGCACCAAACAGCCCCAGCACAGCTCCTGCTGCAGCACCCCGTGCCCACCCTGCTGCCCCAGGGCAGGGCACATGGGCTGGCCCGGAAATAATTCCCTCCTGACAAAGGAGCTGTGACAGTGAAGCCTTTTGGACACAACTGCACAAAAGGTGGCTCAGCTGCAGGGCTGGACAGGCTCGCTTGGAAAGGAAGAAAAGCTAAAAACTCTCAAAGGATGCCCAGAGTGCCCTGGGGTGCTGCTGTGGGATGCTCAGAGCTCTGCTGGTACCCCCAGCCCCTCCCTGGGATGCTCAGGGGCTGAGCTGCTTCTCCTGCACCTCCCAGAGCGTGGCTGTGAGCCAAGCCTGCCGTGGGGAGCTGCTCTGCACCCCAAAGCCCTGAATCCAGGCCGGATTTGTGGAGGAGCCTGCAGCTCCCCGCTCCCCTCCAGCACCTGCTCCTCAGGCAAGTGGCCAAGCGCTGCTGTGCGGGTCCTGAACTCTGCCTCCCCCATCTCCAGCTCTCGGTGCTGGCACGGGGCCGCAGGAATTTCTATTTCCCTGCTCCAGCCTCCCCCAGGCTCTCCCCTCCTCCCCCGAGCTCCTGTGCCCGGTGCTCTCCCTTCCGCCCTAGGAAGTGCTGGTTGTTGTGGCAGGGCAGAGAAAGGAAGGGCACGGACACCTCCTGAATGCAGAGAGAATTTCCTGGAGTTCCCCTGGAAAAAGGCACCCTCAGCCCTTTGTGCCTGGCGGTGGGAGGGGGCTGCCAGCTCCCAGCCCTGCTGCTGGATCCCCCTGGGAATGCTGGAGCTGGGAGCTGCTGATCTCCCCTCACAGGATTTAAATCTCCCTTTCCTGGGGCTTTTAAAAGGGCTCCGTTCTCTGCTCTGCTGCTGTAACCTCGCAAAGCCCCACTCACAGGATCACAGCTGCTTGTAAAAATTCCATGTTATTTGGGATTTGCAGTGTGGGCAAAGAGCAGGAGGGTGCAAAACACCAGGAGGAGTGTGCAAAGCACCAGGCCTCCATTCCCACCAGTTTAAATTCTGGTTTTCCATTGTGTCCACACCACCCTGCCCACTGCTCCTGAAGCAGGAGCTGATTTCCCTTCACCTCTCCCCAGCAGCTCAGGGATCTCCAATGGCACCCGAGCTGCAATGCAGGGAGTGCCCAAAGGAGAGAAAAATGCATTTAAGGAACTTCAGCCTAATTTGTTTTGAGCTTGGGAAGCTTAGAAAGCTGCTTTTGTCACTGGGAAAGAGCCAAGGCTGGACTTACATGTGGTGGAGGGAGCACCAGCCGCAGTGGGGGTCCCCCGAGCTCAGGCACTCCTGGCAGGTCGTGTACTGCTCACAGGACTCCACAGGCACCCGGGACACCTGCAAGGGAACCACACACACTCAGTGCTGCTCTCCCCCAGCACAGCCAGAGCAGCCCCAGGGCCCTGAACGCAACAGCAAATCCACAGTCTGAAATGAATTTGTTCCAACATTCAAGAATAGGAATTATTGGGGACTGAGACGTGAGGTCAGCCCATCCCTTGGGTGAGTCCTGGGCACACACAGCCCCAGCCAGGCTCCCACAGCGGCGCCAGCTCCTCCAACCCCCCTGGCCAGAGCCTCCCCTGGGGCTGGAGCTGAGCTCTCTCCTCCTTGATTTACGCTTTGCTGTCTCACCCTTCTCTGGGGGGAGCTGCTGCAGGGAATAATTCGCTGGGATTTTGGCAGCTTGTTTAGTCTGGGTGGGTGTTTCACTGCTTGGTGTTTCACTCTGAGCCCTGCCAGCAGCAGCCACTTGGGCCCCCAGGTCTGACCCTCTGGGAGCCCCTGTCCCTCCCAGCGCCACAGAGGGGAGCACAGGTGGGAACAGCCCCAAACCCCTCTCGCACTCGCAGCACACGAGGAAGGTCCTGCCTGATGCACAGTCCTGACCTATTTACCAGCACTGAAACCCCCAAAGGCTTCAAAACGACACCAGGCTTTATCCACAGGTCACTGCTTGGCTCCAGCAAAGACATTTCTAACCTTTTTAACCACTTTAACCTTTCCAAACCATCCTTTGCTGCCTCCAGCAGCAGGATGGGTTTGCATGCCCTGTCTTGGGCTCCTGTAGCTCTACAAAATATGGAAGAAATTCCTTCCTGTAAGGTTGGGAGCAACAGGTCGCTCAAGAGACTGTGGCCTCCCTATCCCTGGAGGTGTTCAAAGCCAGGCTGGACAGACCTCAGAACACCCCAGGCCAGCAGAAGGAGCACAGATGATCTTTAAGCTCCCACGGCATTCTGTGGCTCTGTGAATCTGATGCCTGGAAGAGTTGGAACAGAGGCTGGATGGAGTTAAGGAGAATAAAGGAGATTTACTGAGAGGTCACCCCCAGACAGCACCAGGCTCTGTCTGGATGGCTCCAAAAATGGAGGCAAAAGAGAGGGGGCCAGACCCAAGATCCCACTCCTTTTATAAGTTTGGGTCCATTTGCACACAGGAGTCCCACTTGCTCGCTCTCCTCCTTCCACTGTTTTACTTTGAGCCTAAAGTTTGGAAAAAATGTCCTTGAGTCCCAACTGGAGCAGGATTGTTGTGTCTTCATCACCCTGTGAAAGGATCTCAGTAACCCTGAACAAAAGCCACACTCCAATGCAGAACAGAAAAACCCAAAAGCCCAAGGCATCAATTTCCCCCCTTGAGAGGGGAAACTCGCCCAGCCTCTCTGCAGAGCTCGGGCCCCAGGAGCAATGCCTGCAACTGGCTGGGAATTCAAACAACTGCTGGATGGCTCTGGCTCTGTCCGTCAAAACAGCACCCGGCTCCCAGCAGCCGGCTCTGAAAGGAGCAGTGTCTCCCCAAACAACGGCCACTGTCACGCCAAGTGCTGTTGACACAGTGAGAACCCAGTTCCTCTCTGAGGACGACACCAATAGGGCTGCTATTCTTCTTGTTTCCTCAGCCCCACTCAACAGCTTTTCCTGGAACAGAAATCGCCCGGGGAAGCGCGGGGTTGGTGTTTTCTCGCCGAGGTGGAGCCCGTGGGGAGGGTGGAAGGCTCGGTTTGGGACCCTGGAAATGGGGCAGAGCTGGGAATTCCTTCAGCTTGTGCTGGGTGGGAAGAGCTTTGGGAATGGAGAAGAGAAATTCAGGGTCAGAGGTGGAAGTGAAGGGCTGGGGTTTGAGTCCTGGGTGGCTGGGGTTCCCTTGCAGGGTCTGTGCCCTGCCATGTGGGTTTTGCTGCTTTGCCTCTCCCCTCTAAGGAGCAAAAAGCACTTTACAGATGAGAGCAAGCCCAGGAGCCTGGTGACAGGAACAGCCCCCCAGGATGGCCCATCCAGGAGTTATTCCTGTGGGACACTGCCCACACCCATCCCACCGCCAGTGACACCCCAGCATTTCCCAGTGCAGACCAGTTCTGCAGCCATCCCGCTGCTCCTGCCTGCAGAACCAGAAGCAAACACATGTTTTCCAAACCAAACAAGCATCCCATGGCTCTCAGCATTCCCTGTGGGAGACACCAGCCAGCACAGGGAGGTTGCTGGGTTTCCCCTAAAATCAGCCCAGCCTGGAGGTCGGGACAGCCCCAAAATCCCCAGCACTGCGGATCCCCCTGCTGGAACCCACAAAGGGAGGCTTGGCAGGATTTATGCCCGTGATTTAAATGCAGCTCAGGGCTTGTTTCATGTTTGTGAGGAGCTGGATGCTCTCGCTGCGCTCTATAAATAACGGAGGATTGGAATTATGTGAATAAGAGTTCATTAGAGATGATTTGATGTTGAGCGCTTCGTTTCTTTTTCTGCTCAGAAGCTGCGGCTTCTGCACACGATAATTCTTTAAAAACCACACAGAGGTTTTGAACAATGTCTCTGGAGGAGCATCTGTGTGAAGGACAAGAGCCAAGAATCCGACACTGCTGGGGGATCTCCTCTCTCCTGAGGGCACAGCCCTGCTCCCCCCAGCCTGACTGTGACCTCTCTTCCTGCTCTCCCTGCCAAAACGAACCTGCTGCTCAACCATTACATGACAAAGCCTCATTACTGCTGTCCCTGACTGCCTGACCCATAGCATCAGCAAAATAAAATGAATTTAAAAATAAAAACAACCCAAAAAAACAAAACAAAAAAAACCCCCAAACAACAGCAACAACAACAAAAAAAAATCAGTCAATACAGACTCTCCAAAACAAAGGAATTCCTGCCAGCCCACGGAGCAAATAAGTGCAAGAAACCAGTTCCAAATAAATAAATAAACAAATAAATAAAAAAAAAAAAATAAATAAACAGTCAAAGCAAAGTTTCCACAGCTTTTGCGTGCTACCAGCCCAGGCCTGTGACCTCCCCTGGCTGGAGCCAGCCCCTGGAGCATCTCACAGCCACGGCAGGCTGCCCACAAACCTCTCGGGGGGCTGGAGTTCAAACAGAAAATCTATTTTTAATGACTTTGGGGAGTGGAGTAGAGATGCCAACTAGTTCAGTGTAATTAAAGCCATCTATCACTCACTGAGCAGGAGCCCAAAGTTGATGAACTTTCCAATGAGATTTGGTTCTTTCCTTTATTCATGAGAAAACTATGCTTTGTGCTGGGGCAGGAGATGTGAAAAAGTGTGGGAAGGAGCAAGGAGGACGCCTCAGCTGCAGCCATTAATGTGCCAGGCTGACAGGGAAAACAAAGCCAGGCTTTCCCAGACGGCTGTAAAAAGTTTGACAGACTCCTCTTCCCGCTGCTCCCATGGCTCCATGCAGAACTCCAGGTGGAATATCCTGCTGGGTGCCCTTGCCAAGGAAATTCCCGCTGGGAACGCTCTGGCTTTGCTGAGCAAGACACGTGGGTGTGATCTGCCTCAGGCTGTGGAAATCCCTACCTGGAAGCTGCTGTTCCTGCTTCGTGGAGCTCTCAGACACACCGAGCCTGAAGCCAGCGAGCTGGGAGGACCAGCAGTGAGTGGGATGCAGGAAATGCACCCGTGGGGCAGAGCCAGGACACAGGGGACAGGGGAAAGGCGCAGTTTTAACCACAAATAACTGAGGAGCTTCGCCAGGATGCTGTGGAGCTCCCAAGGTGGGATTGGCTCCAGCATCCATCCCTAGGGCTCAGGAAGGCGCAGAGCAGGCAGGAGCAGGCGAGGGCAGCGCTCCTGCCCAGGTCCAGCCGCTCCTGCGGGAGCAGCTCTGCTCTCCCACGCCCCCAGCACAGGAGGGAGGGCTCCCAGAGCCCCTGCCGGGCTGTCAGAACCAAATCAACGCCTGGAAGTTCTGGCAGAGAAGCAGCGAGTGGGAGAGGACACGGAGACAACGTTGCCATGGCTACGAGGGGATTATTTAATTACGGCGCTGCAGATGCACGCGGAGAGAGCCCCTGGAACTCTGATCCAGGCAACCTTTGCAGTGGGCTTGGCTTTGCTGCTATAAGAACCTCATTAACATCTGAGGAGGACAAGCTGTGTTGGAGCACAGGGGACTGGATCACTCTCCGAGTAAGGGATCAGATCTTCTGCAAACATTCCCATCTCCTTGGCTCCCTCAGACCCTCCGTGCACTGTGCCAGGCTCCTGAGGGAGGTGATGAAAGCAAGGACAGCCTCCTCTGGGAAGCAAGCAAGACTGAAAAAATAGCAAATATCCCGAAGTGAGGCTTGCTCAAGCAGGAAAATTGTCCTCAAGCCAGAGCTTCCTCCATCCATCCGGCCCAGCATCCCGGCAGGGCTCGGAGCAGCCTCATGTTCTGGCACACAGGCTCCTGCAGACAAACGCTTTCCTGTGGTTTACCACGGCTCAAGTTAATCATCACATCAATATGGAACATCTGAGCGGGGTTTGTTGGAATAACAAAGTGCCAGGCAGAGATCCCAGCCCGGCTCCCAGGAGCAGCACGCTCTCGTTCCAACCCGCAGGAGGGGAAATGAGTTTTCGTCTCCAGCACGTGAGTGTTCATGGAATGCTCGGTCTGTTCGCTCTGGCAGCTCCTCCTCTGTCCCCCGCAGGTGACAGTGACACTCCAGGGCTGCAGGGCGGGCCCGTGCAGGAGGTGGCACAGGGACAGGTGTCCCCTGCCTGGCACAGGGATGGGTGTCCCATCCCTCACCTTCCCTCAGCTCCCAGCTGCGGCTGGAGGCTCAGCCTGGCATTTGGGATCGCACTCTGGCATGCACCCCCTGCTCAGGCTGGCCCAGCAGTGCCAGCTCTGTGTGACAGCCACGGCTCCAAAGTGCCTTGGCAGCCCCGGCTCTGCCTCCTGCCTCGCACCGACCATCTGCACCTGGGAGCTGCGGGGCCGGGGATGCACGGCCGCCCCCATCGCCCTGTGCCCACTGCCTGCAGAGCTGGAAGAACCTCGTGCTCACACAAAATGGGGAAGCAATTCTTTCATCTCCAGCACTGAAGTAAAATCTGGAGTGCAGACCTGGCTGTGGTGTTCACAGGAGCTTCTGGAATGGCAAATGCAGCAAAATTCATGGATTAAATAATGAGGTGCAGCCAGATTTGTTCCTGCCTGGCTCCTCTGAGCTGCTCCTGGCCCCGGGGTGCTGGTGACAGCTCTGTCCCGACACAGGGATGGCAGCTGGGGAGGGCAGGCTCCTCAGCAGATCCTTCTTTTTTTGGGACCCCAAACCACTCCCTTTCCTGCAGAACTGACCCACAGAACCTTTCCCTGACAAGAAAGGGGGTGATGAGGGTGTACATGTGCCAGTAACGAGGAATGAGATGCTAAAGGTCTCCCCTACAAGGACAGGGTTCTGCTGTGATGGATCCTCATCCCTGGATCCCTGGAAAATCACCCCACCTCAAGGGAGAACAAGTTTTGTTCTTGACTGCACAAAAAAGGTGAAATGAGTTCCTGGAAATCAGGATTGTGATCCAGGCCAGAGCTGCTCTACTCCTCAGGAGCCAGGGTGACAGAGCTGCTCCTGTGGGAGTCTCCTCTGGACTTGCCCTGGACTCCAGGACGATGCTCCTGGAGCAGCCAGGGCACATCCCCGTGCTCCTCTGCCTCTCCCTCTCCCCGAGTGTGGGCACTGCCACCCCACATGGGCCACCAGCTGATGAGCACTGCCCTTTGATTAGCCCAGGCCTCCAGGGAACTAATTAATCAGGATGAAAGGTGGACAGCCTTCCAAAATTTCTGGGCTCAGGTGGGGATCAATCCAACACAGCAAAACTTTCATCTCGCATCAGTTCATGGCCTCTGTGTTCTGTGCTTTGCCTGGCTGCCATGGAGCTCCTGGCATGCTCCCTGCAGCCGTTTAAAAGTTTTAACAGAAGCTCAGAAAATTAATTAAGGTGAATAATTATAAAGTGTGCACTTCTTCCCCTCTCTATTTGGTGCAAAACCAGCAAAAATAGAATTTGGAATAATTTTGGAGCGGTAACCAATGTAATTAGGTGTTCAACGAACACTCACAATTGGGCTGTGCTTGTTAAAATTACTGTTTTAGTCAGAACGTTCTGCCAGAGAGCCATTAACAGCACAAAGCTCCCCTTCCCCGGGACTCTAATTAGGCTTGGACGCCTCCAGCTCAGGGATGCCCAGCCCTGCTGCCCACCCAGCCCCGCAGGTGATGCTCCCTGGGCTCCTCCCAGCTCAACCCGGCCTGGAGGAGAGCAGGGACAGGGACAGAGCCCCTGGCACCGGGCAGTGGGAGGAGGTGAGGCCCTGGCACAGGTGCCCAGAGCAGCCCCTGGATCCCTGGCAGTGCCCAAGGCCAGGCTGGATGGGGCTGGGAGCAGCCTGGGACAGGGGGAGGTGGCCCTGCCATGGCACTGGATGGATTTTTAAGGTCCCTTCCACCCAAACCATTCTGTGATTCTGTGCTGCCCTGAAGATGGTGATGCCCTAGAGGGGGGACACACCTTGTGAGGAACCAGAGCAGCCAGCTGGAAACACCCTGAGCATTCAGCAGCAGCATCCCTGCTCCGAGCAGCTCCCTGGATGGGCTTGGAAAGGATGGAGCCTCCAGAGGTGGAGTCACTGCAGCTGCGTCGGAGCAGGGATGTCCACAGACACCCAGCTCTGCTGTGGAACCCTGAATCTGCAGGGCGTGGAGCCCAGGAAGGCCGAGAGGCTGCTGCCTGTGGGTGCCTCCAGTCTGTTCCTCCTGTGTCCCCAGGAGAAGCACGCACCAGACAGCAGAGCCCCTTCCCCCAAGCTGCCAGCCTGCAACTCACAAATTCACTTCAGTTGTTAAAAAGGATTGTGGCAGGCTAAGATAAAACAGAAGAGTTTAAGATGACAAACAGACTCCTAAATGGGACTAGAGTCTTAATGAAAACAGTAATGAATGAATGAGGCAAGCAAATATTCCCCATTAATATTAGACAGATAGATTAGATCCCTGGGCGCTGCATTTAAAACCGACAAGAAATTACTTCAATTACTCTGCACTGATAAATAACAAGGCCGTATTTACTGTAAAAACACATTTCCTCCACCCTCCCCCATGCTTGCTTTGGCTTCTGCTTCTCAAGAGGGAGAGGAGATCACTGAGAGGATGGAAAATGCACCGGGCTGGGAGCCGCCCACAGAGAGCTGGGCTGCTCAGCACCCACCGAGGTGTTCCAGGGCACCTGCCCCGGAGGACCAGGCCCATCAGGCTCAATCACCACCATCAGCGCTGCTATTTCAGCCCTGGCAGCGCTGTGCAAGAGGCAAAGCAATCACTGACGAGCCACTTCAAACCTGATGCTCGCAGCATCCTTCCCTCTCAGTAATTCACTCCACTTCCCCTTGCTGGTGGGTACAGCTGCTCAGCATCCTCCTTTCCACGCTGGGAAAGTGAGATTAACCTGATCAGAGGCCTCTTCTAATGAAGAGATCATAGATGGATAATTCCTGGGTGTTTGCTGGCATTTACATGCTAATGATGAAAGGCGCTCTGCTAAAGGTAATGTCAACACGAGTCCCTTGTCCTTGCATCGCAGCCTCCAGCCCAGCCATCTGTTCTCAGGGTTCAGAAAAGCCCTGGAGAACAGGTTGCTGCTAGAAAAGCTGCAAAAGCTCCTTCCCAGCTCTGCTGCCTCAGCCTGTGAAGCTCCATGCCTGGCTGCAGTGTCCTCGATGCTGGGGATGCTCAGAGCTGTGGGATAACCAGAGCACTCGAAGCAAACCACTGATGTTCTGCTGCCACACGATCTTAAATATCTGCAAAAAAACCCTCACTCAGCCTCATCTCAGTAAACAAGCAAGCCATAAAATATCTTATTTCAGGGGTACAGGAGCAGCAAAGCATCCAGAGATGCTGAGCTCAGAGCCTGGGTCCTCGCTGCAGATCAAATATCCCGTATTTCCCGAGGGAGAGGAGAGGAATAACTCCCTGCTTCCCCCCCCAGCTGGGATGTAGTCCCTTGGGGAAAGGCCACACAGCAGCTCCAGGGTGTTCCAGCTGAAATCTGCTGCTGGAGGATTCACTGAGTGTGGAAATGGAGGGCAGGAGGGCTGAGGGGCTCTGTGTACCACGCAGGGACAAATTCACTTCCCAGGAAGGCAACAAAACCCAGGCTTGGTGCTTTCCCAGCCTGAAACCAGGGCTAAAACAGCCAAGTGGAGAGGGAGGAATGCTCAGAGCTCTTCCCAAAGCTCAGGGGATGGATGACCTTTCCAATACTATACCTGCATAAATCTTACTTAATGAAATAATAATAATAAAAAATTTTTAAAAAATAGATGGAGGTTAAATCATTCCTTGCAGCAGATTTACACCCACAACGAAGCCTGTTCAGACAGCACTTGGTTTACACAACAGCCCTTTAACATTCCTTTCCTAAGGACTGGGGTGACTCCTGACCAGCTCTAACCACAGGATGAGGGATCCGAGCCCCGAGCCAAGAGCAGCGTGCCAAGACGGAGGCAGAGGAAACAGCTCCAGCCTGGGCTTTACTTCAAACCCTCAATTAGGGGTTTGGCTGGGTCACGGGTCACAGCACGGCGGTTTTCCTCCATCCAACCTTCCCCACCACATCCCTGTCCCTCGGGACATGACTTCATTTGCGGTGCCACCACAAGTGAGCACTTTAAGCACCCCCTGCCCCTCCCTCCCCGCTGCCTGCGGCTTGGAAGAGCCCCTGGGAAAGTGGGAGCACCAACCAAGGGCCTCCCATTGTGGGAAATAAGAGCTGGGATGGTTTTTGTAGCCAGAGAAGGTCGGGTAAAGGGTTTAGCTTTGATCTTTACCTGCTTTTCCTTGGGCTGCTGTTTTGCTGCATGGGAGATGTGGAATCAAAGAGCAGCTCTGGGGCTGTGGCGCTGCTTTGACGGCAGGCAGGGCTGATACAAGCTCAGAGCTTCCACACAGACTCCAGAATTGCTGCATTAATGCTCCCAGGGCTGCAACACCAAGGCATTTGTCCCTGGAAGCCACATCAGCTCCTGCTTCAAACAGTTGCTTTGACATCAGCTTCTCACTGTCCAGATCCAGCACTCAGAACGGTGGCATTTTGGGCAAATAATGCCATGAAACTATTTCTGCTCCACCAGAGCCTGAGGAACTTCTGCATATATTTCCATAAATATCACTGGCGTCAGTACAGCACCAGACCCAACAGACTGCGAGGGGGATCCTGCAGACTGCTGCTGAGCCTACCTACAGATCAGCTCCAGGAAAAGCACTGGGCTTGGAAGGGATTGGAGAGGACAAAATTAACAATTTGTGAAAACTGGTAGCCCTGAGCTCCCAGTGAGGCTGGGAACAAGAGGGAATCATCAATCAGCCCCAGGAGGCTAAAAGTGGATGGTGTTGGACAGACTTGCAGGGATCAGTTCATTAAGGGCAACTTGGGAATGCCAAAAACCAGAAGAGCCAAAAGCCAGGAGAAAAGCTGGTGGATCCATGACCTGCTCCGTCTTCTGCCTCTGGCAGGGAGCAGGGCACAGGGACCCATGAGGGTGACTCTTTCTGCCACGTGAAAGACATGAAACCATCACCTCTGGAGCAAGCTCGGTCCCTGGCATGATGTTTTTCAGCTGCAAACCTCCCACTGGGGGCGAATCCCCCTGCAAGGGGATCTTCCCTCCCCTCAGCTGCCCTCCTGCTGGAAGCCAGCGCTGCAGCAGCTGCTCCAAGGGCATTTCTCCGCAGGGTGGCTGACAAGGGACAGGGCTAATAGTCCCACTCCGCGTGTGACCTCTCTTCCCCCTCTCTGAGAGCCCCTAATTACCCAGCTGAAGAGAGAGGGGCAGCCCTCGGGCTCTGCCAGACCCCGGTGCTCAGCCTGTGCTGATGGCATCGATCTCGGCACAGCAACGCCTTCACCCCGGCAGAGACCCCAGGGAAGGCAGCTCCTCCCATCCCACCCAGCTAATCAGGGCCTAAACCTTGATAAAAACTCGAGCATCAGCCGGTCCCTGCCTCCAAGGAGAGCAGCTCGCGGGGGTGAATAAAGAACGCTGCTGCTGAACGGTGGCCTGCGATGCCTCGGTCCCCGCTGCCCCGGCAGCCTGACAATCGGCAAATGAACCTCCATGCTTTATGTGCTCCCCGTCTTTATTCTTTGCTCATAAAACTGGCAGGAACAGGGCTAGGACAGAGCTGCTGGCGGCAGCTGTGTTCAGTATGAAAAATGAGCAGCACATGCACGGGAGGCAGCTGGAGCGCAGCGAGGGACCCCGGGGTCCCTTGGGTTATTTCCCTCTCTCCAGAGGGGCCCTGAGTTTAACCCTTGCTTTCCTCTGTTGCAGCGAAGCAGCCAAAGCCGCGGGCCGGGCTCGCACCCGGAGGGGCTGCAGGCACCGCGTGTGCGCCCAGCGCAGCCGGGCACCACTGCTGCCCGCGGCCAGGAAACATCATCATCATCATCATCATCCTCGGCCTGGGGGCCTGGCAGCGCCGCTGGGGAGGCGGGGAAGGGGAACACAGCACCGGGGAGGCAATGGGGCAGCAGTGGGGCACAGCACTGGCACAGCAGTGGGGCAGCAGTGGAGCGCAGCACAGGGGCACAGCATTTGGGGCACAGCACTGGGGCAGCACAGGTTCAGCACTGGGACACAGCACAGGGGCAGCAGTGGGGCACAGCTCTGGGACACAGCACAGGGGCAGCAGTGGGGCACAGCTCTGGGACACAGCACAGGGGCAGCAGTGGCCAGTGAAGGGCCCCGTGCCCATCCTCAGGCTGCCCTTCCCCACAGCCTGAAGGTCCCTGCCTGGCACTTTGGGAGGGCACACAGGCAAGGTGTGCCCCAAGTGGCTGGCAGCACTCTGTGTCCATGCC
This sequence comes from Anthoscopus minutus, assembly GCA_013399455.1. Taxonomy (NCBI): domain Eukaryota; kingdom Metazoa; phylum Chordata; class Aves; order Passeriformes; family Paridae; genus Anthoscopus; species Anthoscopus minutus. The sequence continues at coordinate 28,798 of VWYI01010711.1, forward strand.
AGTGTCCCAAAGCCACCCATCATCTCCTGCCAGCTTGCAGGCAGAGCTGGAGCTGCCTTTGCCTTGTGCCTGGCAGGGAGCAGCAATGTTCTGCCGTCCCTACAGAACCCCCTCGGTGCCTGGCCACCTGCCACCTCTGGCACGCAGGGGACGTGGAGGCCACATTTTGGTTGCCCTCCTTGCCGAGGAGCCGGCCCAGGCCGTGTCCTGCCACCCACCTTGCAGGGCCCCACGTGTCCGAGTGGCCGCGGCGCAGCGGGGCGGGCACAGCCCCGCATCTGCCTGCTCCCAGCAGCCTCCCAGGCCGTGCTGCGCCTCAATGCCGGCTTTGTTCCCACCTCTGGCACGTCCCAGGGTGTCAATGACACTGAAAAGCTTTGACTGGCCCTTTCTGTTTGTTTTCTTGGCACACACAGTCATCGTTTCAATGGCCCAGCCTCGGCTGTGCCCCGCACCTCGCGTGTGACTGACAGCATCATTCAGCAGCAGCTCTGCCCAGAGAAGGGGCTGGGCACCAAATGGTGCCATCCATCCCCTCCTGCATGGATGGATCCTCCTTCAGTGCCCATTTCCTGCACAGCATCCCACAGCCCAGAGTGGGTGACCAGTGCTGGCACTGCCCAGGCTCCCCAGGGAATGGGCACGGCCCCGAGGCTGCCAGAGCTCCAGGAGCGTTTGGACAGCGCTGCCAGGGGTGCCCAGGGTGGGGATGTGGGGTGTCTGTGCAGGATGTGGATTGGATGATCCTTGTGGGTGCCTTCCATACTCTAGGATTCTACGACTCCTGGCTGGCAGAGCTGCAAGGTTCATCCCTCAGAGCCCACATCCCATGGGATGCTGCCTTTCCAAGTGAGCTCTGGGGCAATGCTGGGGAGATTCGGCACAGCCATCCCACACCCTGCTCAAATCTTCTCCACAGCCACAAAGGTCTGCTGCACACAGGGCAGGAACACGAGCAACCCTCAGCTCCCCATTTCTGAACCATTCAGGGTTCTTCAAATTGTTCAAACCCTGCGGAAACCTGGGAGGAGCATCCCAGGCATGGCCGGTTTGTGTGATTTTATTGAAAATCCAAAGCATTTGAGTGCCCAAAGCAGCTTTAAAGGCCACAGAGTGGTGTCATTGCTGCCTGCACAGCCTGGCGAGGGCCCTGCTTTGTGTTTGCTCCAGGAACACGCCGCAGTCTCCACGGCTTTTTAGCAGGGATCGCTCTCCAGCTCCATCACGCTGTCCTTGCCAGTCAATTTTCTGCTACTCCATCACTTTCCCATTTGTATATCATTACGTGCGGCTGTCAAAAATAATTTAGGAACCTGACGGCCAGCGTGAGGAATGAGCCCTCCTCCTGAGCACATCCCAGATTTTGGAGTTCTGAAGGAAAAGGAGCTCTGAGCCCTTTTCCCCACAGCAGGAGCCCAGCAGCCATGGCAGGACACGGGTCTGTTATTGCACACAGGGCAGCGAGGAGTGAGGAAAACAGCTCAGGAGACGACACTGCTGAGCTGCAGGGCCACAGCAACCCCGGGGAGCACAAAGAGCTGTCAGGACACAAGGTTTGATCATTCTAAGGTGATCAGTTTGGGCTGAAGTTTAACACATTGTTAGCTTTGGAGACTGGACTATTCATTGGATTCTCCCAATTTACTTCTCTGACATTTTGCTTTTCCCAAAGGGAAGGTGGAGCTGGGCTGGTCCTGCCCATGGGCACCTTGGGCATCTCACCGTGTGAGAACGTGCCAGACTTGTCTCAAGGCTAAAGAGGAGCCCTGAAGGGATGGTTTAGACTCCAAGAGCAGATTTTGACCAACAGGGGCTACTCTCTCTCGATTCCCAGTCTGTGGAATTCCCTGGGCACTGCAGGCAGTGCAGGGGGAGCCTCACCAGCACTTTGTACAGGCAAAGGATCAGAGAATCCTGGAATAGCCTGAGCTGGAGGGACCCACAAGGATGAGTTCCAAGCCCTAGCTTTGCACAGACACCCCAAAATCCCACCCTGGGCACCCCTGGGGGCATTTTCCAAGCTCTCCTGGGGCTCTGGTGGCCTCGGGGCTGTGCCCATTCCCTGGGGAGCCTGGGCAGTGCCAGAACCCTCTGGGGGAAGAACCTTTTCCCAAATTCCAACTTCAACCTGCCCTGACAGCTCCAGACCAAACCCCTGAGTCCTCTCTGAGCATGGAGGGCACCCACGAGGTGGGAGCAGGCAGCTCCTCCCCTGGCTGCCAGTCACTGGGGGCTCATCATGGATTCATGGGGAGCCTTTTCCTCCTTTCACCACAAGCCCATCCCGAGCACCACAGACAGATCCAGCTGGGATCACTGCAGCTCCCTTCCCTGGAGGCTCTTCTGCCTTCCCTTCCTGCCAAAGATTCCCTGGTTGTTGCAGGAGCCTGCAGGATGAGCCAGGCAGGTTCTTCCCATCCGCACCGAGCCGCGGCACAGAGCTGCTGCTGGTGCAAGGCTTTAACTCATTTTCATACATTTATGCTGAGACTAAATATGTCCCTGCATATTTTCCTCCCAAGCCTGGTAATCAGTAGTGGAAATAATTTGCTGTTGTCTGCTCTGATGTTGCCATCACATCCAAGTGACAAAGACATCAGGCTCTCAAAGTCCGATTGAAGAATAATTGGAAATCCAAAGTGGCACTAAATGTTATTTTCTAAATAAAATGCATTAAATTACAGAACATGAGGCTGTCAAGCATTAAAAAAGATTAGTTAGAGGCGGAAAAGAAATATTGTTCAACCCTTCAGAGACTTCATTACACACACAGAATAGCCCTGTGTTCCTTGGGACAGGCAGGGGGAAAGGGAATGCAAAACTATGGAAATATTTCCAGCAGCCTGTGCTGTCCCAGATGGGCCTGGATGCCTCTGCACTGCTGGATTTGCATCTCAACTGTTGGAAAAATATTTAGGGAGATAGATATATGGATGTATAGATAAATACAGGTGAGAAAGGCAAGATGGGCAAGGAAAAACCAGATAAATGAAGGAAAAGCAGAGAGCAGATCAATTCCTGCCTCAGTGCCTGCAGGGAAGGCCCAGCACAAGGATGGGCTGGGACAGGAGGAATCATGGATCCTTGCAGGGATGGGGGTGGCAGCCAGTCCTGGGTGTCCAAACCACCCCAAACCTGCAGAGAAGGGACAAATCTGGGCACAAATCCAGCAGCTGAAGCCCAGGGCTGTGTCTCTGCCTTGTGTGTGTGTTAATAAACCCAAATATTGCAGCAGCTGCGCTCAGAAGTTCAGCAGAGCCCAGCCTGGCCACGGAGCACAAAGACAATCGTATTTCACCCGGTAGGAGCTGCTAAATTCACACTTAGAGCAATAAAGGCACGGCCAAACAAACATGACCCCGAGTGGGATCCGTGGCTGTGGCAGGCACATCCCCAGCCTGCACAAACAGGCCCAGATGAGGTGCATTTATCTCACATCCCTCCTTTCAACAGCTCTGGCCCCTGGAATTAATACCCAGAGCCCAGCGGGCTGCAGGGGGAGGCAGAAGTGTTTACGTGGCTGCTCTCCCTTCCTGCACAAGGATTAAAGGCCAGGTGAGGTTTCTTTGAGTGGCAGTTTTTATTTCGGTTTTGGCTTTTTCTTTTTAAAGAGAAGATAATTATCACCTGCAATTACTGAGGTGCTGATGCACCAAACGCTGACCTGGGGCTGCTCCCCCAGTAAAACACCCCCGTGCTGGGGGAGAGGGCAGAGCAGCCCACACACAACTGCAGATGGATTTATTCCAGCCTCTGCTGCAAGGCTGAGGGCTGGGAAGCCAAATCCCTCTCTCCCAGGGTTTCATTAGCTAGGAATGGCTTTCTAACGAGATTTACACAACCCAGCCTGCAGCCTCCACATCTTGCTCTGCACCCAAAGCCAATCACAACGGGGAGCTCCTGTCCCTCCTGTCACCCATCCTGCGGTGACAGCCCAGGGTGACCACACAGAGCACAAAACCCACATCAAACCCTGCCCCTGCCGTGCCATGAAGGCCCCAGTTCGAGCTGACACAGCAGGAAAATTTCTGGCTGTGGGGAGCACACACACAGCCTTAGGGAAGGACGGGCAGGGGCCAGCTGGGATCTCAGGGCCATTGTCCCCTCTCCTGCCTCTGGGGAGCCCAGCTGGATGAGCAGCGCTGCTCTCCATCCCCACAGACACCACAGGGGCTGCTCTGGGGGCCCTCTGTGTGTCCCCCTGCACCCCAGCCCCAAACCAGCCCCCCAGCCCTGCACACCTCCAGCAGCACCCTCTGGAGCCAAGGAGGGCAGGGGACAATGTCAGTGCCTTGGGTGCTTCAGAATCCTGGCTTCAAACACCCCTAAAATAACCAGAACTCAGTATTTGGACACTGCTCACAGGCACAGGGTGGGATTTTGGTGTGTCCTGGGCTGGGCCAGGACTCAGTGATCCTTGTGGGTGCCTCCCAGCTCAGGGAATTCTGTGATTCTGTGATCCCCCTCTTCACTTTGAAGGCTCAAGGTCCTGTTTGGATGGGACCTGGCTGTTCTGGATCGCTGCATCACCCAGACAAAGCCTAAACCCAGCCCCCAGTCCCCTGCTGCTGCCTCACAGGGAGATTTCTCCCACAAATCCAACACTTCCTCCAGCATCCTGCTTGGACAAGGTGCCAGGGACGAGCTGGATCCCAGGCCACCAGCCTGGACCATGCAAAGACCTAAAATGGAAAAATCCAGCTTGTTTTTGCCTAGCTGGAGCCTGCACTCTCCTCTCTGCAGGCACGGGAATGCTGTTTCTGGCACAGCTTCTCCAAATAAAAGTGTGGTCAGCTCTTTTTGGATGGATTTTAAGCAAATTGTTTTTGTGGGCAGCGCTGTCTGCTCGCTCTCACCGAGGCCCAGCCACACAGGGAGGAGCTATTTGCTAAACCCCATCCTTCCCATGCTTCCTCCACAAAGAAAACAAAAATAAAAATACTTAGAATCCAGCTCTTAGTGAGGTATTAACAGCACCCAAGGCACTGACTTAAATGGATGGAGAAGAGCCCAAAACAACTGCAGGAGGCAAAGGAAACCTCGCTCCTGATGCCCGTGCTGAGTGCTGCCCTTACTCCAGCAGTGATGCTGGCTGGGAATTGCTCCCCATGGATCCCTCAGCTGCATCTGCCAGGGGCTGCCCCAGCTCCAGAGACTGCCCAACCCAGGGCAGGCAGCAATCCCCCTCCAAATCCTGCCCTAAACCCCCAGGGAGTTTGGCCAGTTTGGTTTTGGTTTGGCACTGGAGGCCATGGCACCAAGCAGGGTCCTTAAGGATGTCACTAAAAAGGCACATCCCTGCCTCAGAGAGTCATAGAATCAGGGAATCCTGGAATGGTTTGGGTTGGAAAGGACCTTAAAGCTCATCCCATTCCACTTCCACCAGCCCCATCCTCTCCAATGCCTCCACCCACCTCAGCAGCTGAGAGACCCTCACCACCTGGGGCTGCTTTTTGTCTTCCTCCCTCCTCAATTCCTCTACTGCTGGAATGGGATTCCTAGAGGGTCTTTTAATTCAATTATTTGAAAGCATCTCTGGCTCCTTGCCAAGCCAGCGTGGTCCCCTGCAGGTCCTGCAGCTCCTGCTCTGCACTCAGCCTCTGCTGGGAAGGGAACATGAACACAAATCAAACAGCCAGAAGGGCACAGAGCAGATAAATATGTGCTGCAAGAGGAGCTGGAGAGCTCTGAAGTGGAGCCAGGGAGGAGGGGAGGAGGCAACATGTCACTGCTGCTGGTGGCACAACTTCAGCAGAGTGCTCGCAGCTTAAAATACCCCCAAAGCCATCCAGGCTCGGTGCAATGTGAGAAACAGCTCCCTGACAACCTTCCTCCTCCTCCTCCTCCTCCTCTCCGACCTCCAGGGCCGCCCTGACCTCAGCAATGCACATTTGGAGCAATATTTTCTCCATCTGAAGGCCAGATAAAGCAGCGTGCCAGCTTCCAGCATGCTCCAGAACACCTGTGCCAGCTCCTCTGCAACTGAGCAGCCTCTGGGCTGTGACAGGGGCTGCAGGGACAGCATCCTCCCACACACAGCCTCCTCCTGAGGGGAAACAGCACCCAGCACTTCCCATTTCTCCCTAACAAAGGAGTCCTGGCAGCACAGGTGGCTCGTGGAGTGCTCCTGTGTCTCTGTTCCCTCTGCAGACACAGCACAAACCTGCTGGATGGGCCCTCAGCAGAGTTTTAAGCCCCAGACTCTCTGCCCTGCTTTGTGTGCAGCTGGAACGAGGGATGCTGACTTGGGGAGGGACAGAGCCGTGGGGATGCCAGTGAAATTGGGGCTCCAAGGCGAGAACGACAAATCCTCCCCTTGAGCTTTGCTTTTTTTGCCATCAAACCCAGAAGTTTGGCTCTTCCAGAGTTCAAGGAGGTTGGGAGGAAAGAGAGGAAGTTGCCAGGATGATGGGGAGAAGAAGAGCCCAGAGTCTATAAATATTCCCAGGTGTGGCTTGGCAGCAGCAGCTCACAGGAGAGCTGCTCTGCACCTGCAGGGCTGCCAGGAAGGATCAGCCCATTGCTCAGCCAAGCCTGGAGAAACGCCGCTGGCTACGGCCACTTCCAGCTGCTCTGCAGGGAGGGAAGGAGCTCCCACAGCTCCCCAGGACCCAGCCCTGGTGCCCAGCACACCTGTGTGCCCTGCCAGGAGCATCCCCCTCGGGGACTGGGCCATTTGCTGCAGCTTCCAAGGGGATTTTGTGCTCTGGAATCAACTTTTCATGGACATTTATCCATTCTGAAGGTTCACCTCTAGGAGTTCATAGGAGGAGCTGCAGTTGGGAAGGTGATGCCTGGATGGATGGGGTCTTTATAAACAATCTGGCACTGCAAAGCTCGCCCAGTGCCTTTTCTTCCCATGTTCTCCTCACTGGAGCATGGGCCTGGACAGCAGGGAAGTGAAGAATGGGACTGAGGATTTGGGGGAGTTCCCCAGATTTCCTGTGTGATTTAGGATGGGTCACACAGAATCTCTGTGCTTCAATCCTGATCTCAGAAGTGATATTGCTGCTCCATCTCATAGGGAGGATAAATCTGGGAGTGGAGAGCAAAATGTTCACAGGCTGGTGGGGGTTGCTGCAGAGAAACCACAGGAAAAGGCAGAGGGAAAATAAAGAGGGAAAACAGCAATCCCCCTGTGTGAGCAGCACGTTCCAAGCTTGATTACAATCAAAATCATTTCTTTAACACCCACACAGAAAGCTCCAGGCCAGGGTTGCTGTTCCCCCTCTCTGTCTGGCCCCCAGCACTCTTGGCAGGGCCCTGGGCAGGGCTGGGGCAGGGGGAGCAGGCAGTATTTAGTCTGCCAGGCACATTCCTGCTCACTGCTCAAATAAATACAGGATTATTGATGGAGCTCCTTCCCCTCCCCAGCACCAGCCAGAAATGCCACAGTTATCAAGTGGCTCCTGGAACAGCACAGGGATGGGGCTGGAGGGACACCCGAGGCTGGGGGGATTCTTGTTTAGGCAGGCAGGATCTGCACCAGGTTTGGTGCTCAGGATTTCCATTTGGGATCCCTGAGAAATCTGTGTGCCTCCCTCCAGACCCACACTCCAGAAAATATCAACATTTTTTGCTGCAGCAAAGTTATAATGGGAAATATTTTTCCAGAGGAGGAGGAGAGACAGCAAGAGCAAGCCTCACAAAAAGTTGGGTTTTTTCTGCTTTACAACCAGCCTTAACTTTTATATTTAGTCCCAGCTTGCAAGCCCATTCCAGCCACTTTCACTGGGGCACATCCATAATTTTCAACCTATCTGGAACCTGCAGGAGCTCGAGTCAAGTTCCACCTCATCTGAGAGAATTTTTCAGGACCTTTAAGGGAAAAGGAGAAAAAGGCAAAAGATGCTCAGGGTTTAACAGTCAGAGTGGGTTTGAACTCTCTTTAATCCTTCTGCCCCTTTGAGCCTCAGATTCAGTCCAAGCAGGAGCTGGAGGCCTGCAGAGGTCAGGGCTGGGGGGGCTCTCAGCTGCTCCCCCAGCCCACACAGCCACCAGAAAAGTGCCACCTTGTCCCAAGCTTTTGAGTAGATTGGGCAAAGCCTGACCCAAGGGAAGCACTGCAGGACAGAGCTTGAACTTGGCAGAATCATAGACCCAGGATTGGCTTGGGTTGGAAAATCCCATCCCGTGCCATACCTGCCATAGCAGGGACACAGGGACACCTTCCACTGCCCCAGGCTGCTCCAAGCCCTGTCCAGCCTGGCCTTGGGCACTGCCAGGGATGAGGCAATCCTCTCAGGGAAAACAGCCAGCAGGACGAGCTCCTGTACATTGTCTGCACAAACCCCACAATAATAAAGTGAGACTCCACACCACAGCCCTTTTTCCATTTCACCCTTCACTGGATCATTTTATGCATCTATTCCCATTGCTAATTCAAACTAATTAAAGTATAAAATAGAATAATTTGTGCAATTTCAGAGGTCCCCTCAGCATATTGTGAGTTATGTTTCCTTTCTGTTGGTGCCCGATGTGAGCAATTCCCAGCCTCACCGGCTCAGTACCCACCAAACTCATCTGCTGGGGAGAAAAACTATTCCAGGAGCACAGCGATGGGGGAAGTTTTAAGAGGAACAAGAATCCAAATTTGCTTTTAAATTTCAGAGCTGAGCACTGAGCAGGACATTCAGAGCTTTCCTTCGAGCCCCTTTCCCTCCTGGGAACATGGCTCTCTCTTTTTGCTGCTAGTGAGGAAGGCCTGGGTCTGTCTGTCCATCCAGACAGCAAATCCTGCAGCAAAGCCAGGGTCTGTCTGTCCATCCAAATCCTGCAGCAAAGCCAGGGCTCTGCAGCATTGCAAAGCCAGCCTTGAACATCAGCATTGCCCACAGAGCTGCACGAGGCTCTGGACAGCCTGGGATGGTGGAAGCTGTCCCTGTCCATGACAGAGGGTGGAAGTGGATGAGCTTTAAGATCCTTTCCAAGCCCAAAAATTCTGAGGCTGTGTGAGCTCAGCTTCTTTCAGGATGGAGCAGGGGTGCTGGCAGACCTGGAGGGGCACCAGACCTGCCCCCAGCTCCTGAGGATGACACAAGTCCCTTCACAAACCCCGCAGCACTGGGGGCTGAGGCTCTGTGCCTGTCCATGTGCACGTAAGGGAAATTCTAGAAATACCTCAGGGCTGTGGTGGCTGGCCTGGAAATGAAACAATGGGTCTGTGGAAGAGGAGGAATTGGAAAGGGAAGCAAATGCCGAAGCAAACACATGGGAACTCTGTGGCTGTGACTGGCAGGGGAAGAAACAGCCTTAATACAAAGAAAAACCAAAGAAAAACAAACAAACTGCAGGCAAAGGCAGCCAGCACTTGAAAGGAACAACCACACGAGCAATGTCTCAAGAATAACTCATCTGGGAAGAACAAAGCTGCTGACCCCCGGCTCACACCGCGGCGTTTTCCACCACTGCTTCCCGGAAAGTTTATTCTTCAAGGATTCCTTACCTCAAAGGCTTCTGCCCTGAGCTGCCCACATGTATTTTGTGTCTGGACAGACATCCCAGCCGGCTGTGGGACCAGCCTGGCCACCAGCCTGTGAGCCCCAGCAGGGCCAGGGCTCTGCAGGCCTGACAAATGTGCTGGCAGCAGGGAAGCAGAGCCAGCAGGTTGTCCCACCTGGCTGGGCTTCTTGGTCCATTGATGGTAATTAACACATCCTCCTTGTCAGGGAGGTATTGTTAATGATCTCAGACAAGATTTTAGCAGGATTTCTGAATTATCCCTAATTGACCGCGGGGAGGGAAGGGGGAAAAGGTGGCGTTGAGTCAGGAGTTTTGGGGGGGTGGAGGAGGGGCTGTGCAGACACAGCCCATGCTCCAGGGGTGCCTGTCCCCACCCCAAGCTCCCTCTCTGTCCCAGCTCACAGGAGAAGCCCATGGGAGGCTGGATTTTGGACACCTCTGGTGAGATTCAGCCGAGCCCTTTTCTCTGTGCCAGTGTTCAAAGTTTGCTGAGATTATGTCCAGCTAACTGGATGTTCAACTAGCAGATAATGTAGTTAAAAATTTAATCAGTTCATTTTTTCCCTCTTGATGACTCCAGACCCTTTTATCCACATCTCTTACATTTTTCATCATGTTTTCTCAGTTCTTTTCAGGACACCATCAGTATTTACAGCCCTGCTGCTGCAGAAACTGATGGGCTCCTCTGTTTTTCTCAGCCCCCACTCCAATCTCAACCTCTTCTAAATCATCTGGGCAGCTCCCATCTGCCTCCCCCTCACTCAGAAAGTTCAGTCCAGAGCAAAGCAGTTTGCACAGGACTGAAACCTCTCGGGGTTACAGGACAGGAGAATGCACAACAAATTATCCCTGGAGAGCTGCAGCTCCTGGCACAGGGGCACTTGCAAAGCAAATATTTCACTGCTCCCAGAGCAGACTAAAAGACAATTCCTTTACCTAAAGCCACAGTGATGGATGTGGAGAGGGAGGTGGGGAATTCAGTCGGAGGAAAAGCAACAGGTCTGGGAAGAAATAAGGAGGAGCTGTGGCTGCCCCATCCCTGGAGAGTTCAAAGCCAATTCGGGGCTTGGAGCAACCTGGGGTGGGGTGAGATGAGTTTTAAGGTCCCTCCCAACCCCAACTTTGATTCTGTCAATGCAAAGCTGCTCTCCACAGCCGCGGTTCTCCTGCGATGGGCACATCCCGCGCCCCCCGGAGCAGCAGAGGATCCCTCAGAGCTCGGCTGTGGTCATTGGTATTCACTGGGTGATTCTGGGCTCTTATCTCCGCCTGGGCGATGCTGAGGTTCCCAGCCAGAGCAGGAGGCTGCTCTGTTACATTCCCCATAAATGCAGAGGGAAATCATCCCCCGAGGCTGAATTAACCACGGAGTGACCCCGGCCGGGCTCCCGGGCTAATGGGAGGCGCAGGAATTGTGGAGGATATTTATGGAAGGTGAATTTTGCATTTACAGCACCCTGGGCAGGTGCCTGATGAGGAAGGTGCTGCTTTTCCCCTCTTCACCTCACCCAGGGGTGAGGAGCACAAACAGCTGAAGGGTCAGAGCTGGGAAGGGCCCTCCTGGGATGTTTTCCTCAGCACTAACACAAGAATATTCGAGGATTTCCTGTGAGCATTTCCATCCTGCTGATTTAAATCCCACGTTTGCAGCCCTTGATTAGGCGGTGAAATCTTTTGGAGCCAGCAATCCCTGCCCCGAGTTTGACTGAGCTCCTCTCACTCCTGGCTTAAAAACAGCCAAATTTGTTCTTTTGTCGAGAGCCTCAGTTTTGCTGCTGCTTACAGAATGCCCGGGCTGCAGCAGGGGTTCCTGCAGCCTTGGGGCCATCAAATCCCCCTCATCCCACAGGATTGATCCAACTGGAGCTTTCAGACACTGAAAAAACCCAATTGCCTCGCTGACACCCAGCCAATTAACGTTGCAGGACTGAATCACGGAGCCCCTTCTCCTCAGCATCACCAGCACTGCTGCGAGCCTCAGTCCCTCCCTCTGGAAGGAGGAAAGCAGAGAAGATTTTCTGCACGTGCAGGAGTTGTTGGTGTGGGTCCTGTGACAGACTCAGCGACAAAATGGGGATTTTTTCATCAGGGGGCTTTGCTGGCCCCACATTTATCATGCATTGCCATTAACCCCTCACCTGCTGTTAGATCAGCCCTGGGTGCCGTCCCACGTCTCAGCCATGGCCAGTGAAGCAGCAATGTGACCAATTCCACTTCAAGATTTTACTTTTCGTGGGTTTTTGGGGAATTTTTTTTTCTGGTAGAAACTGTTAGTTGAGTTTGTCTGTGAGAAATGAAGCAGCTCACACTGGGCAGTGGCTGAGAAGAGCCAGGGTCCCCTCACTGTGCTGCTTCCTCCAACACCAACCCACCACAGAATCCATGGTGAATTTGGGGACAGGACCCAAAAACTGGGATTTTGGGGAGAGGAGCTCTGCCAGTGCCCACCAGACCCACTGCTATTCCCAGCCTGGAAGCCCAAAAAGCTCCTGCCATGCCACCCATCTCCATTTTTATCTCCATCATCTCCATCACCTCCACCGTCTCCATCCTGCTTTCCCTGAGCCTTCCTCAGCCTGAGTGCAGAAATGGGCTTTGTTTGCTCCACCAACACTGAGAAATGAATTCCTGCTTTAAATAGGGCCACTACCACTTCTCTTTTCCCCTCTGAGTGTTTGAAACCAGGTGCTGTGGGAAGGGAACCTGAAAGAGCTCCTAATAACCACCCTTAAACCGAGGGGCTCCTGAACTCCCGGTGCCTGGAAGCAAAGTTTCTTTATTCCTCTCTCCCCCAGATTGGGCTGTGCAACTGTTGCTTCTGTGCTTTGTGGGAGTGAAATCAAATGTCAAATATTCTGCTTTGGAAGGAGCTGGCAGCGAGACATGAAAGGCTCAGGGAGAGCTCAAAAAAAGAGGGAGGAAAAAAACTGGAGCAAAGCACAGACAGGGCTGGGACAGGAGCCAGGGGAGCGGGGAAGGGCTGTGCCTACAGCCACAGCTCCAGATCTGAGCAGGGAGAGGCTCTTTTCCCTGCATTTCAGCACAAAGCTGGTCCTGCACAGAAGGGAGGTGGGCTCAGTGCCCAGCAGCTCCATCCTTGGTGGGAAGCATCCCCACAGCTCCGTTCCCTCAGCACCAGGCGCTGCTGACCCCGTCCCAGCGCTGCTCCCAGGCCCTGAGGAGCTCAGGAGATGCCCCCAGCTCTATTGGGGAGCACCTTCCTCAGCTAAATTCCACAAAACTGTGTTTTGACACGGGCACTGGCCTGTTTGTGTCTGGGATATTCAAATCCCTGGCCCTGGACAATCCTGCCACCACGTTAACGTGCAGCACATCCCTGCTAGGAACAGCTGCTTGCTGTGGCCTTTTGCTGGGGCAGAATTTTGGTTTGTTCTCAATTTTCAGCCTTCAGAGACCATTTGTTTTAGTTTTTTTGGGGTTTTTTGTTTGTTTTTTTTTTTTTGCTGTACATTCTCAGTCCTTCTGAGGGCACCTCCCAGCATTTACAGCCCCAGCCCTCTGTAGCTGCTGGACCTCTCTCTTCCTCCTGGTGCTGACCCCTTTTCAATCATCAGCCTCCTGTACAGAGAACTTGAGGAAAAATATATTCTTGGCTGCACTTTGCTGAACTATCACATTGCCAGGATGGGGGCACTGGGGTCACAGGAGCTGACATGATCCATCTGCATCGGGTGCTGGGATTTGGGGACCCAGAGCACGCATTGCTGCGAGGGCAAAAGGCAAATCCTGTGGCAAATCCTGCAAGGAATGAGAAGCAACAGCCCCCAGCTCCTGCAATCTCCCCAAGGCAGAGCCGTGGCTGAAAATGGAATTAATGTTCCAGGAATATTCTATTATTTGCTAATTCTCTTCACATCTTTTTGTTTCACAATTAAGCAAATTAGTGCTTTGATGAATATTAAGACGCTCTTGCCTCATGAAAGATGAGTTAGAGGCATTCCCCCTGGACTTTGCTCCTAATGAAAACAGTTCCTCAACTGTTTGAGATCCACACTGGGTCGTTTCCTCCCTGGTGGGAGCATGGGCAGCTCCTGCACAAAGTGACCAAGCATTAACGTTTGAATAAAATTATTCAATTGCAAAGTTTGCACAGATCCTCATTATTACCACCTAATCCCAGCCCAGGCTTCGATGGGATCAGAAATTTGTGGCTGCTCATGCAAGTGTCTATCCCTGAGTGGCTCTAACAAGCACAAAATGCCTTCCTCAGCCTCAGGGATTCACTCACTCGAGGCTTTTAGCAGGGAGAAGACTTTGCCCTCTTCTAAAACATTTCTTCCCTGATTTTAAATGACTTTATAACCAAGGAAAGGATTTCCCATTTTTTTCATCTCTTGCTGTAGGTCAGAAAAACAATTCTGGTGGCTCTGGGAGGAGCTGGGAGGTCCCAGTGCAAGGAGCAAGGAGAGCTTCTCTCTACCTCCATCAGAACATCCCTGACTGCACCAACACCTCCCACAGCACCTCAGAGCAGGTGGGGAGCTGTCAGCAACCAGGGCTTCACTCCACACAGAACAATTTCACAGCACCCAGACACCTCCAGGTGCAGCCCCAGCCCTGCCTCCAGCACCCACCAGGCTCCAGCCCTACCAACCTGAATGCCCCAGTGGTGAGGAGCAGCCAGGAGAACGCTCAGCAGAGCCAGAGAGCTGGGAAATCTCAGTGCTGGGCACCTCAGACAGGAACAGAAGGCCTCAGATCATTGACATCATTCTGGCTCCCCCAGCACCAGCCTCCCGTGGACTGCCAGCCATCAATTCCCATCATAATCACTTGGGTTGTGCTTTTTTGGGGTGGGCACCACCCCAGGGCAGGAGCAGAGCTGGCACAGAGCAGAGCCAGGGTTAATGGGGCTTGGTCCCCCCTCTGTGCAGCAGCAGCACTCACTGGCAGCTCCTTCAAACACACTGGTGAGTAGCTGAACACACAAAGGAAGACAGAGAGAAATAAAGCTCGGCAGTTCAGCCATTTCAGGAAGGATTTGTTCCCAGAAAGGGAGGCCAGGCCTTGGAAGAGCCCATGGAGGTTTGGAGTGCCCATCCCTGGAGGTGTCCAAGGAATGCTGGAGGTGGCACTCGGTGCCCTGGGCTGGGGACAAGGTGAGCATGGGGCACAGGATGGAATTAATGATCCTGGAGGGGTTTTCCAGCCTCAGGGATTCTGGGATTCTGTGCTCAAGGATGCTCCCAGACAAAGCCCCGCAGCCCCTCAGCCTGCCAGCCTCATTCACCAGCAGCAGCCCTGGAGCCCCTGCGGCTCAGGACGGAGGCAGGAACGGCTCAGAGCCCCAAACCAGCTCAGTTCCCATCACTTCCAGCCAGGAACTCTCCCCCAAGCACCGAGGCCAATCCCTGCTCAGGGGCAGAAAAACCCGAGCTCCTCCTGGGGCTCCAAGCTCGTCCCCATCGCGGCGGGGCTGAGCTCCGTGTGCCCCGCAGCGCATCCCTGAGGGAAGGGAGCTGCAATCAGCGGGGCAGGTGACTCACCTGGCGCTCTGACATCACGTACAGGTACTTGTGGTCGATGGAGAAGGCCATGTCCCGCAGCACCGGGCTCCCGTCCTTGAACACCGTCACCACCTCGTACTGGATCCCGCCCTGGGGAGGCCCATCCGCCCGCACCTGCGGGGAGCAAACACGCATCACAGGGGGCCTGAGAGCTGTTAAAAATAAGCTAGAAACTGTTGTAAAATAATTGGCAAGCGTGTAGTGTTAGTTTGTTATTGGTTTGTTACTTGTATTTGTTATTTGTGCTGTTATTATATTGTAGAAGGGGTTAAAAGGGTAGCTATAAGAAATGCTGCACTACACGTAAGAAAATCACCACCCCACAGCCAAACCGGGCAGAAAAAATATAGCAAAAGTGAATCACCAACCCCCAGCCAAACGAGTCAGCCTAAAATCACCATCCCTCAGCCAAACCGGCCAGAATAAACAAAACAAAAGTGAATCATCAACCCCCAGCGAATCGAGCCAGCCTAAACGAAAGCTATGATGGACCAATCGAGCGCCTTAAACCTTCATGCAAATGAAAGGATCCGAACAGAAACCAATCCCGAAGGACGAAAAACAGGATCAAAAGGGGCCTCTGAACCGAAGAAAGCTGTGCCGTGCTGCTCCACCTGGAACATCGGGGCCAAGGCATCGCTGCTGAGAGGAGCCGAGCGCCGCTGCTGCAGCGTCCTCGGGAACGGCCCTGCCTGCCCTGGGCCCCCGCGCTTTGGGCTTTTCTTTTTGTTATAATAAATGCTGGGACCACTCTCAGCACCGGGAGTCTGCTCCCGTTTTTAACAACAGCAGCCAAATCCTGGCTTTGTTCTGGGGCATGGTGGGGCGAGGGCAGGAGGAGGAGGAGGAGGAGAAGGTATTAATTCAAAAATCTCAGCTCCAAGCTGGAGGCAGAGCAGAGGCAGAGCAGTGCGTGGCAGCGGGAGCTGGAGCAAAGGTTCTGTCTCCCCTGGAGCCAGTGTGATTTTGCTAATCCAGGAAAAATAATGGGAGAGTTTTGTGGTTGCAAGGTGAGCACAGAGACCGCCAGTGAGCTATGATTGACCATCCGGGGGAAGGGAAATTGTAAACTTTTAAGATTCTCTCTAAAATAAGCTTGAAAGCAGGCCACAAAACTATAGCCAACAGCAAAGCCAGGATACTGCAGAGGTATTTTTTAAGTGTCTAGACACCTCTAGAATGACACTTGGACAATCTCCATCACCACTTCCTGCCGTGGAATCCCCCTGGAGCATCATCCCTGCTGAATACCCGGAGATGCTGCTGCCACGTTGCTGTCTGCAGGATTCAGCCCGTTCTGCTGAGCGAGCAGAGCTCTGACACAGCCCCACACTTCCAAGCATCCTCCACCACCCCAAAACAACTCCCTGCTCCCGTTGCCAAACCTGCCCGGGCTGGTACAAGCCCCATCCGCTGCTGCTGGGGAAACGCCTTCTTTCCCAAAGTTAATAATTGATGGCCTCGGGGGTCGTGCCAGGGGAAGGGGGGAGGAAAAACAAACTTTACTTGTCTCCCCCAGCAGGATTTGCATTTTTGGAGAGCTGTGGGATGGCAATGCGGTGTGTGCAGGGCTTCGAAAGCCAAGGGAGCCGGGAATGTGCTGCGAATTGCAGGGAATGTGCCTGGAATATGCCGGGATATGCCGGGAGATGTCAAGAATTGCCGGAATGTGCCGGGAACGTGCCGGGAATTGCCGGGATGTGCCTGGAATGTGCCGGGAATTGCCGGGAATGTGCTGGAAATTGCCGGGAATTGCCGGGAATGTGCTGGAATTGCCGGGAATGTGCCAGGAGGTGCCGGGAATTGCCGGGATGTGCCGGGATGTGCCTGGAATGTGCCGGGATGTGCTGGGAATTGCCGGGAATGTGCCAGGAGGTGCCGGGATGTGCCTGGAACGTGCCGGGATGCGCCTGCTGCCCATCCAGGAGAGGGAACACGGCCCTGGGAAAACCCCGGATCCCAGAGATGCCATCTGCTCCAGCCGCACGCCGGGCCCTGCTGCCCCAGCCCTTGCTGCTGCCCCATCATTCCCTGCCCGCCTGCGTAATGGAGCCAAAGGCAGGAAATCCCGAAGCCGAAACCTTTGGAAGAGGCAGGATGGAGCACAGAAAGGGCTGGCTCTTCTTTCTGGTTCATGTCCCCAGGAGGTAAGGGAGCAGGCTGCTAAGCATCTTATGATTTAGCTGAGAAATGAGGCACCCCAGCTGGAAATACCAGATCTTCACCCTCGGAGAGCAGAGACGCTCCCCTGCACCCTCCTCCGAATAAATCTCCGCTTGGAAAGAGCCCCGGTGCCTGCTGCCATGTACAGACGTGTTTGGTACACACAAACACATTTATTTTCTGGATTTCTCTGTTTTTCCCTTTACCTGCTGAGTGTTCAGCGCTATAAAAGAACACCAGGTGGGAATGTGAGTGGTCTGTTGAACACCCATGGTCAGGCACAGGAGCCTCTGGCAGGATTAAGCTGCCAGCCCAAGCCTGCCTTAAAAGTCCGGAATTTTCAGAAAGCAAAATCCCGCAAAAGGCAGAAGGTCAAATCCTGCTTTAATTCCACCTGTGAAAATTAGGATCGTCACAGCCCCTGTGAAACACCAAGACTCAGAGGCAGATTCACCCCAGTACGAGCCCAGTGCCTCACTGGGTGTTGCCGCCTGAGTCACCCACGCTGCTCTGGGAGCCACCAGCCTGCACCGGGGACAGAGGGACAAGAATCACCTGAGGGACAAGCAGCAGGAGCTCTGGGCTGTCAGGGATCCACAACCAAGCAATGCCTGATTAATGGCCAGACGGGAATGGAAGCGCCGGACATGAAGGATCAGCAGCCTTTGTGAAAAACAACTGTTTTCCAGAGTTCCCTCAGGGCACTGGCAGCTCGTTAAATTGAGCTTCTTTCTAGTAATGAGGTCAGACAGGGCTAATAAAGAGAGATACCACTGGACAAGCCTGGTACAGACCAATTCCAACTGGGAATCGCAGCTCCGGGCTGGAGGCAGTGCCGAGTGCCCGATGGCTCCTCCAGCCTGGGTGAGGGCTTGGAGCTGTGCCTGGAATGGGAATCCTGGCACTCTGCGCCCTCCTGCCCCCGCCAAGGCCAGCGAGCAGCCCTGGGGCTCTCAGGGAGTTTGTCACTGTGAGGTGGCTCAGGGCACAGGACAAGGGGACAGCAGAGCCCGCTGCCCCTCTTCCCCCATCCCTGAGCGGGTGTGGAGCCCCCAGAGCCCCCAGAGCCCCCAGAGCCCCCTGCCCAGAGCCCAGGGCTGCGGGGCACCCACGGGCACGGGGATGCTCCGCTGCAGCTCCTGCTCAGGGCTCGGTTTCCATGGCAACAAATGATGATGTCAGAGAAGAGCGATGATTCCTGTGGACGAGGAAGAAGAAAGGGATCATCTCACACAGCAGGAAGCTTCTTGTTGACGTTTGGAGAGGGAAATAATTCCTCTGCCTCACGTCTGGGTGCCCTCCCGGGGCCAGACAGCTCCTGAGCCGTCCCGGAAGCAGCGGCGTGGGGGACCTGCCCTGCGCCTCTGGGCTCATCCCAAAGCCAGGGCTCGTCCTGGCACGGCGAGAGGGGAGCAGAGGGACGGGGCTGGGCCCCAATGGTCCCGTTTGGTTCTGTCCCCTCACTGTCCCTGTTTCCCCTCCTGACAGGAGGATGGGCACGGGAAGGGTCAGGAGAGGGGCACAGAGGGAAGCAGGGTCGGGTGGAGCTCAGGTCTGGGGAGAGGCATCTCAGCGAGCTGGAAACCGGGCTCAGAGCGACAGCAGAACCCAGGAGGACGCACCACAGGCTGCCACACTCACATGAACCCGAGGAGCTGCCTGGGGCCGACCCAGCCCTTCCCACCTGCTGGATGTTTACAAATCTCTCCTGAGAAGTGCCTAATGACAAAATCTGCAAATCCAAACTCATCCCTAGCTGGCAGAGCCATCGGAGCCCCCGCTGGAGGAGCAGGATGTGCTGGGTGCAGGGAGCTGCAGAGCCGGGCTCACACTGAGCTCTCTAATACCCCCACAATGCAGCCGCAGGCTAAGCTGGGCTTTATCGCCAGAGATTAGCAAAATACCGCATTGTGCCCCCGGGATGGCGCCGTGTAGGAGCCACTCAGGGATCTAATCTGACATGAAGCTCCACCACACTCCTCGTAGCAAAGTTCCCCTCGGGTGCTGTGCCCAGCCAGCCCAGCGATGGGATAGCTCTGCATTCCCTTCCAGTCCCTCCCAGCAGGCTCCCATTAGAAGACATCGAATCTCTTTGTAGGAACTTTCCATGATTAAATTACCTGTCTGTTTTCATTACTGGTGTTTCCAGGAGGCTGACTCAGGATGGAATTCCTGATGCCAGGAAAAACAGCTGAATAAGCCCATGCATGAGGGCACTGATTCCCCACCCTGGATCCTGCAGCAAGGCCACCCATTAACTCCTCCAGAGCTTCTCCCCACGTCTGCAGGTGCCTGATGGCTCCCAAAACACTTTGGGCTTCCATGTGGAAAGAGCCAGGGAGGCAGTGGAGGGGCTCCTGGGAGGATTCCCATGGCAAGGAGCAGCAGGCACTGCCTGAACTTGCTTATTTTTGTAATGGCCTGCGGGTCCTGCATCCTCTGACATCCACAGCAACCTCCAGGAGGGGAGAATCCAGAACTGGAACTGCAAATTATGACCCAAAAAGTTTCCAAGAGCCTTTCAGGCCCTCTGTGAAATTCTGGGAGTAGAGTGACCCCCAGACTGACATCTGGGCTGACTCATTTCCAGGTCATTACTAAACCCTGATGAATGGGGAGGTTCTGAGGATCATTCAGACAGCCCACCCCTCATCTGGGATCTGAATTTGCTAATGCAGGTGTGCCAGGCCCCCAGCAGGATCCATCCATGGGAGAAGCCCAGCCCCCAAAAGCTTTCCCTGCACACCCCTCCTGCAGGCAGGAACACCAGGAATGGGACTGGGCTCTGCCTCCCTGAGAATTCAAGTGAAATGGTAATCCCATTAAGTATCTTCCCTTTAAATCATAGATGTGTCCATGAGAAAGTTAATGACAAACCTTACATGCACATTCAATTCAAATCAGCATTTCCAATTAACTTCATTACCTGCAGGCTCCCTCATCTCCCAGTCTCTTTCTCTCCTGTCACATTTTCTTTATGCATTTCTCCCAAATCAGGACGGAATGGATCTGTCACAAGTGGGCATCACTTTTGTCTTTGCCCCAAAGCCTCGATGGATGGGTTCCCTGCAGGAACTCATGGTGCTGTCAGGAGAAGTGGCTGGGAGCAAAGCAGCTCCTGGAGACCAGCACTGGTCCCTGAGGGAGGAGAAAATCCATCCTTTCCCAAATTACACTGCCCAACTAAACATTAAATACTCTCACTAATCACTGCTGGAGTTGCTCTTGTGAAACCCCGGGGAGAAAGTCTGCACAGAGTCTGGATTTCAGGTCCCTGGCACTTTGGTGGGATCATCCCAACACTCCCCTGTCACTAGAGGACATGAAATAGAATTGTGGATTTACGACCACAACAGCAAGGTTTTCATCCTAGATGAGGCAGGAAGCTTTTATTTCAGGGTTTGCAACCCTTTTTTAAAGTGTTCTGCTACAGGTCAACATGATTGGCCAAAGGAACTATTTTTCTGGTCTCATTGATGGAACAAGAGAAAAACACATTCAGAACATGTGTGTGACATTGCTTTAAGAACCAAAACCTATTTACAAAACACAGTCCTTGAAAGAGAAGTTTCCCAAAAGGTTTTCCCTTGGGAACAGATCAGCCACTGCCAGGCTGAAAAACTCTCTCAAAGCTGAGAAAATCCTGTCCACACTGCCACAGCTCTCCCTGTCCTCCAGGAGGGCCTCACAGGTCCCCCCTCACTTGGAGCAAATTCCTCCCTCCGGGCCCTGCAGACTCTCCTGGCTGTGCAGCTGTGCCTGGGCTTATTCCCAGGAAGAGGGATGGGCAGAGGGGAGCAGGTGTGGGGCAGCCCCTGAGCCTCTGCTCAGCCTCCCTGCCCCACATCCTTGACAGATGCGAGGGCTCAGTGAATGCAGAGTCAGAAACCTCTCAGCCTATTTCACACCCACTCCTGCTCCCCATCCTTTCTGCTCAGGAAATGCCAGCGTTCACAGGCACAGCCCGGGGAGCTGCAGCTCCCCAGAGGGGCCAGGAGGCACAGGAGGTGCAGGAGAATCCCCTGGGCTGGCAGAGGCTCCGGGGGGAGCGGGGCTGAGTCTGCAGTGCTGCACCCACACGCTGCTGGTGACGCAGCAAACGAACCAACCCCAATTAGCCAGCGCCTCCCGCGTCTCCAGCGCCAGGGCTGGGTGCCTGCCTCGCCAGGGAAAGATTCCTGCCCCTGGCAAGTGGCTGCAGCCTGCCCAGGCTAAAACCTGAACACTCAGCACTTCTGAGTGTGAGCTCGCCTCCAGGGAAGGCCAGAGAGGTTTTGAAACACACAACAAATTCAAAACCACAGTTCCTTCCTTGTTAAAGCTCAAACCACACTCAACAGGCTGTTGCAGCAAATAAATTCTGGATGTCCTGTCCCTGGAGGTGCCCAAGGCCAGGCTGGACAGGGCTTGGAGCAGCCTGGGATAGTGGGAGGTGTCCCTGCCCATGGAACAAGATGAGCTTTAGGGTCCCTCCAGGCCAAAGCATTCTGTAAGCCCATGATCCGGGTCACTGTGCCCTGCCCAGGGACACCCAGCTGCCACACCAAGGTCAGGGAGAAGCTTTGGGGTGCACCCACAGTGTGGGATCTGCCAGGAGAAGAGATTCCATGAACATTTCTTCCATGAACACAGTTCTTCCCAATCCCTGGAGGAAAGAGATAGGGAGAAGGATCCCTTGCTGCCTTTCTGCAGAGTTCTGGAAAGGAAGGAGCCAATTGCTGGGGTGAAGCAACAGCTCAGACATCCTGACAGGACAAACCTAAA
This sequence comes from Anthoscopus minutus, assembly GCA_013399455.1. NCBI lineage: Eukaryota > Metazoa > Chordata > Aves > Passeriformes > Paridae > Anthoscopus > Anthoscopus minutus. The sequence continues at coordinate 50,715 of VWYI01010711.1, forward strand.
GAGAAATGCCACTGGAGGGGTTCTTTCCTTCTCCAGGCTTTTATTTCCTTCTCCCACCCTTCTGCTCCCTCCACCCTTGCGCAGAGCGGATCCTGCAGGATGAAGCAGGGAGGATGGCACTGAGGCACCATGCAGAGCCTAATCAGCAGCCCCATGTCTTTAATTTATTACTGCATGAGAGGCTCGTTTAGAACAAAGCTGCCAGTTCGGGAGATCATTCCTTGAAAAGACTTTTTATTTGAAAAGCTGTCAGCTCACACCTTGTCACAGCCCTACTTGCAGCAGCAGAACTTTAATAACATGCCACCTCATGCAAATGAGCTGCTAATTAATTAAGTAGTATTCTTCTGGGGATGGATTCATTAGAATGAAATTTGGGCTGGCGAGGTTGGGTTGCTCTGGATGGTGCTTTAAATCAGCAGCATTGTCTTTTCCTGGAGGCCCAGCTCTCCCTCCCATCCAGAGGGAAGCTCCTTCCCCTTCTGTGCCCTCAGGAAGGCTCTGCACACCCTGGTGCTGGAACCAACCACTGCAAGGCACAGACCAGCCCTAAATCAGCTAAAACCAGCAGTGAGATGTAGAAAATGATGTATGAGGTGCCCAAAAGATTTTCTTCTATAGTAGTGAGGAAATCCAGTGCAGGAGAGGGCTCAATAGAAAAGCAGGAGGTAAAGACCATTAATCTGGGGGGCTCCAGGGATCAGGGAATGCTGAGAAGGAGCACAGCTGCTCCCTTTTGGAGCACTTGTTGCAAAGAGCCAATTGCTGGGGGTCCAGGGCCAGCCTTGCACCTTCCAGCAGCATCAAATACAACCCTCAGAAGGTGGGAGCACTCAGGGTCCTGGGGGTTTCCTGCCCAGAAAAAGGAACAGAGCTCAGGCCACAAACCCTGTCCTCTCTGATCTGTCCTCAGTGAAGAGCCCCAGGGAGCAGGGATGTCCTTTCCCTCTGCTCAGCAATAACCCCCTTGTCCCTTTACCCTCCTGTTTGATTTTTGAGGAGGTGTCTCGGTGCTTCTCTGGGCTCTGGCAGTCATTGTTAACAGCACTGCTCTGCTCCAGGCTTTCCATTTTGGCACTGAGCAAGAAAAACCATCAAAGGGAGGGAGCTTTGGCCTCCTGGAGGCAGGAACGAGGTGGGTGTTGCTGTGGCACAGGCTCTGCATGCTGCCATCCTCCCCCTGCCCCAGCCCTGCCCCTCTGAGCAGCTTCAATCCAGCTCCAGCCCTTCCAGCTGGGAAGCAAATGAAAGCACAGGCAAGGAAGGAGTGGGACAGCTGCAGGAACAGCCAGAGAGGGGTTTTTATTCCTAAAGCATCTTGTTCTCCTGGCAGCCTTGAGCAGGGGTGCACTGCAGGATCAGGTGGGTGAACACACCCAGGGCTGCCCTTCAGCCCCCTGGGTGTCACAAACCCAGCCACAAACCCAGCCACAAACCCAGCTACAAACCCAGCCACAAACCCTGCCACAAAACCAGCTACAAACCCAGCCACAAACCCAGCCACAAACCCTGCCACAAACCCTGCCACAAAACCAGCCTCATTCCCTGCCTCACTCCCTGCCTCATTCCCAGTCTCACTCCCTGCCTCATTCCCAGTCTCACTCCCTGCCTCATTCCCTGCCACAAACCCTTCCTCTTTCCCTGCCTCATTCCCTCCCTTTTCCCTGCCTCATTCCCTCCCTCAAACCCTGCCTTTTCTCTGCCTTTTCCCTGCCTCATTCCCTGCCTCATTCCCTGCCTCCCTCTCTCACTCCCTCTCTCACTCCCTGCCTCATTCCCTGCCTTTTCCCTGCCTCACTCCCTGCCTCATTCCCTGCCACAAACCCTTTGTCATTCCCTGCCTTTTCCCTGCCTTTTCCCTTGTTCTCCTTTTGCCCTGACCCAAAGCTGGGCTCGGTGTCAGTGGGAACCCAAAGGGACGCAGAGCCAGGACAGAAACCCACAGCTCCCTGGCTCTGCCTGCAGGGCACCCTTAGGGATGGAGGGAGGGTGAGCAGCATTTGGTGAGTGAAGAACAGCCCAAGTGAAGGAAAACAGGGCTGAGTGCTGAGCCTCAGCCTCGGTGATGGACAGAAAACATGAGAGCAAGCCCAGAGCTGGTGTTACTCTGGTGTTTTATAAGGCGAGGGAGGCACCAGGTATCTGCTTGTCACAAACCATTTGCAGCTCTTGCCCAAAGCCCCCAAAATAGCCCTGATCTGTGTTATCTGTCCACACCTCACCTGTGCCCTTCCAGCTGAATAATCCTGCACAGCTCCGTGTCAGGCTCTGTCTCCTCACCACCATCCTCCTCCAGCGCTGCATTTCACAGCTGAAGGGATTGGTCTTGCTCAGTTTGCTTTGTTGACCTTGAGTGGCCATGTAAAATAGCATCAAAAGCCACTTAGACAAGACTGTTTAATGTGAAGTTTGCTCTAAACGAGCTTCAGTGAGTCGTGATTCTTCCCAAGGAGGAAAAAACCAAATGACTGTCAAAAATTGCCACACAAAAACCCTGTTTCTCCAAAGCCACACGGCTTCCAGCTGATCAGGTGGGAGCCACAGAGTTCCTCAGGAAATATTATTCTCTTTCCTTTTTGAAAACATCATGTAAGTAATACGTTTCAAATGGCTTCAGTTTCCTGCCCAGCACCTCCTGGGAATGCTGGAACATGAGCCAGACTGAGCCGCCGAAGGCCAAAACCCAGAAGGAAATAAGAGAATCTAAATTTTATTGTCTTTTCCCTTTATAAACCTGTGGATAAATCCTGCCTGGTGGTTCTGTGCTGCTCCAGGTCAGGTAGGAGCCATCAGGTGAGCAAGGAGGCCGTGCGTATTTTTGGTTTCACTTGTGCATGCAGAGCCAGTCATGTGCTACTGATCACACCTAACCTTGCTCGGGCAGAGGATGTGAGAAAATTACAGAGAGCTCAGCTTAGCTCAGACCCCGGGAAATGAGTCTCTCCCCCACGGCTGCTGCTCCCCCAGGTCACTCCTGCAGGTGGGAATGGGCATTTTTTGGTGACAGGCTGGGGCAGAGTGTGACAGGAGTGAGCCTGTGTCCCTGAGGCCGGGTTTGCTGCAGGGGCAGCCCTGCATCGAGGTCGTGTGAGGACACAGAGCCCCGGGCAAGCTGGCACTGCCCCACGGCTCCCTCCAGCTCTCCCCTGCCCCTGGGCAAGCTCAGAGCAGGCACAGGCTCCGTGTTTGGGGCTGCTTCATCATCTCCGGGCTCACAGGGCTGCAGCAAATGTGGCTCCTGCAGGAAGGCAGGAGCAACAGGGCTGGCTGGGACCCAGGGACATTGGCTGGTACCTTCCCTGTCCTGGGAGCATTAAAGACTCCTGATGGGAGGCTCTGCAGGGTAAATCCATGGGGCTAAATCTCTCCCTGTGTGCTCATTCATGCCCCAATCTCCATCAGACAGAGGCTGGAGGTAGCTCAGGCTCCTGGTGTGTGAGGAAAGCTCCTCCTGCCCCTCTGAGCTGCTTCCCCAGTGCTATTCTGGGGCAGATCAAGGATAAAAATAAAAATAAAAAGCAAAATCTCTTCCATCTCCACACTGCAACTCCCTAAGCCTTCAGCACATGCCCTTTCCAGCATCTCAGAATTAATCAGAAGATAAGCAGATGAACTGGCTCTGAATAATCTGTGGATGCAACACATGGAACGCTGCTCAGCATGGCCTTGAACGCAGTGGGACTGGCTGGGCTGGGCTCAGAGCACATGTCTGTGCCTGTCCCTCTGTCCCTGTCCCTCCATTCCTGTCCCTGTCCCTCTGTCCCTGTCCCTCCATCCCTGTCCCTGTCCCTCTGTCCCTGTCCCTGTCCCTCCATCCCTGTCCCTGTCCCTCTGTCCCTGTCCCTGCTCCTGTCCCTGTGTCCCTGTCCATCCCTGTCCTGGGAGGGTTGGAGCTGCAGTCCCCAGAGCCCACAGGAGCAGGACAGAGGCAGCTCTGCCCCAGGCCCTGCTTTGGTTCTCCCAGCAGCCAGCACAGCCCATCCTCCTCATCCCCATGGCCCAAAATCAGCAGCAGGAGATGGGTTCAGGCAGGGTGCAGGGATGGGAGAGACAAAGCTGCAGCACATTCCTGCTCTCACTTCCATAATTGACCTGTAGATAAACACATGGCTTCCGCCTTAATCCCCTGCAGCCTCATGAACATCAGCCGCGCTAAATTTTTCATGTAATTAAGAGAAAAACCCTAATCCAGTGTAATTAGCTCCCTGATTGCCAACGTCAGGCAGCAAAGCAGTGTTTGAACAGCAATTCAGGTCTGGCTGGTTAGGCAAATACTGCGTGTGTGGTTCTGTAATTCAACACTGGAACAACTCCCCCTGCGCTGTCCTCACGGGGCTGCTTCCCCAAACAGCTCTGAGCGCTTCCATTGCTGCCAGGGGCCTCATCTCCCCCAGACTGCTGTTCCACCCAGCTCCAGTTACACCCCCGAGGGGCTGGGCATGAAACAAGGCCAGCAGTTCACCCAGAACCCCCTCTCTGCTGATGCTGGACTGGTACCTCCAGCCCATCTGTGTCCAGCAGCGATCACACCGAGATTTTGGGCCAGCACCACCCCTGCCTGCTTAAATTCAGCATCTGAGAGTCACAACTGAGACCCTGGTGGAGAAACAGTCTCCTCGTGAGGTATGCTCAGTACCAACACCACAACTGGCAGAGCTGCAGGCGGCCACACCTACAAGGGGTTTTATGGTGCAGATCAAAATTTATCCCAGCTACTGATCTCTTATGGTCTGCAGTGATATTTTTCTCTTTCATTCATATACATGAAGGCAAAATTTTAAGAGTGAAATGCTCGAATTTTGGGAAGGGGAAGCAGATGGGAAGGGAACAGAGAATGTGGATGTGTGTGCCAACGGGGAGGCAGAGAAACCAAGAAAGCACAGAGAGAAAATACCTTCACTTAACCATTGCATCCACCCCCAGCAACAAGGAGCTCAGCTGCTGGAGCCACTGTCAAATATTTCTGTTTTCTTGCTGAAATTCACCTGTGACAAACTACAGACACCTCCAGCTCTCAATAGTCACACCTTCATCTTCAGACTTAATACCAGCCTCCTGAAACACAGGTTTGAAAGCGATATTATTGTAGGAGTATTTGTTGGAGTGCATCAAGGAGGATTCATTCCTCATGCTAGGCAGTGTCACAAAGGGTTTGTGCTTTTGGAAAAAGGTCTTGGTCTCTGTTTTGGCAGTTTTGGTTGCTGCTGCTGCTGTAGAGGCTGAGTTTTTGTGCCTGGGAGATTGCAGACCCCCAGAGCCTGCGCCCCTTGTGTGAGGAGCGAGCTCAGAACCATTACACAGCCCCGGCCTTGCAGCCTGAATCCCTGCAGAACAATCCCTGCTTTCCCTGCTGGGGCAGGTCAGAGCCAGCCCTGGGTGTCTGTGCAGCTCTAGCTCTCAATTCTGGCACAGGCTGAGCCCCTTTGGGCTCCAGGCTCTGGTCCCAGCCCTGCTCCTCTGTCCCCATCCCTGCGCCCCAGGGACAGACCAGCAGCCAGCAGAGCAGCCTGCTCCTTTGTAGCAAAGCCAGGGAGATTTCTTTAGACAAAAATGAGTGCAAAATTATCGATTCAAAGCTCCTTTTAAAGAGAAGCCCCTGAGGAGAGCGAGCCCAGATGCTCACTGGCCTTGCTAAGCCAGCTTCTGCTCCTGCCTGCCTTTGGACACAGCCTGGGCTCCACAGACAGCGCTGGGGGAGAACCAGGCTGGGGCAGAGCCTCCTGCCTGCATGGCAGCACATCAAGATGGATTTCAGCAGCAGCAGCAGGGATCTGGCACAGCTTGGTGCTCTGCCATGTAGCTTCCAGCCAAAATCCAGCCTTAGCCCTCGATGCTGCTCCGAGCCCATCCCACAGCTCCTGGGGACCCTGTTCCCCAAGGCTATGCTGGAATCCCATGTCTCCCTCCTCCTGGCTCTGGCTGAGGGGATGGGAAGCTGCAGGCACATCCCAAATTGCATTTCCAGCCCCCAGGCAGGTGCTGTGCTCTGCCCTCCCCTCTCTGACCAGGGACAGGGACAGACAGGAGATCCCATTTGCACACTGGGCTGCCAGTGGATGGAATTTTGCTGTCTCCCAGGAATTACTGCAGCTCTCAGGCAGCTTTGGGGACATTCTTCCTGCCCACACCCCCAGGATCCAGTGCCCCTGGCAGGAAGGTCTGTGCTGGTTGCTCTGTGGTGTCTTTGCCACAAATTCCTCTCTCCATCTCCTGTACCTGCCCAAAGCTGGGCATCCTAAGGCTCCACGGGGAGCTGGGAGGTGATGAAAGGAGCTGCAGGCAGCTCTCAAGGGGCTGGATGCATTTTTTATCCTCTTTTGCCTATTTCACATCCATCAATGCACAACTGGGAGAGCAGCCCCAGACTGGTCAGACTGGGAGCTGGGACTGGGGATGTGCAGCAGCATCCAGAGATGTCTGCTGCTGGCTCTCAGGTGACAAAGCTCCAGCAAAGGCACAGCCCAGCAGGCTGGGGGTGTTCTCAGCCTCGGGGGTGGTGGAAGTGTCTCCAGCCAGGCCCAGGAACCTCCTGAGTCTTGGCATTCACGTTAATGAGCACTGGCAGGAGATTTGCAGCCAGCCAGAGAGAGGTGTCAGGGGTGCTGAAAGGGGCAGAGGGAGGTGTTGGGAGGAAAGGGAGCTGCTCACAATCACCTCCAGACAGCTCTGAAGTGACCTGAGGGACCATTTTCCATCCCCTGCCCCCAGGAGCTGCAGTTCTAACAAGGGGAGTTGTTTGAATTGCTCTCACTAAAAAGAGACCAGGTATCAAATGTTGAGTAAAGCTTTTAAAACAAGAGCTATAAACTGAGCCAAGGCTCAGAACTGATATGGAAAGTTACCTCCCAGGACAGATTTTCCCAGTGAGGGAGAGCTGGCAGCCACAGCAGCCTCTGTGCACGAGGCCACTGCTCACTGTCAGAGGAGCTGAGCCCCTTCTTGCCTTTCTCTTCCCATCACTCCAGAACCAACACAGCTCCCCCTCCACATCCACACATCTGCGGAGTGTAATCTGCTAATGATTGCAGGCCTCGTGCTGTGTCACTCACATGATTTATTGGTTGTGTCATGGCTTGCACTCAGCTGTGAAGAAATCTTGCCATGACCTAAAACCACAAGACTCCAATTTTCCTGGTGCTGGAGGCCTCTGGCCTGGCCAGTCCAACCCACCAGGTATTTCCCTGTCTCTTCCTGTTTTTTGTGCTTCCAGAGCCTGGCTGGGAGCTGGGTCCTGCTCTGAGCATCTGGAGTGCTGTGGTTTGTGCCTTCACCAAAGGGCTGCGGCAGCCTCCAAAGCCCCTGCTCCCAAGAGGTTCTGTGCCTTGAAAATTTATTCTAAAGCAGCTTCAAACCCTCCAGTTTTCATTATTAATACGACTGCTTTCATCAGAGTCCACTCATCTTTTTGCTTTCTATTTCTGTCTCTACCCTTTCATTGTTTCCCTGGTGCTTCCATGGGAATGGCACCGAGACCCCGACCCGGCGGCTGCGGCAGCGCCCGCTCCCTTCCAGCAGCAGGAATTTATTCCACCAAAGCTTCCTCCTCCAACCGAGGGTTTGTTGTGGGGTTTTCTTCCCCCCTTCATTTTAATTCCATCTGTATTTAATCCCAGACAAACACAAACAACAACCTCAGCTCCCTAAGGCCATCGCTTTCTAAATCAGTTACAGCCAACTCCAATTAGCAGGCAGGCAACATGAGCAGCTCCGTACGCTCCTGGATCTTTGGGAACGAGCCAGCCCAGAAGGTCCTTTTCCCCAGACTGTCCCTTTTTTCCTTCTGAAGGACTTGCACCATCATTAGAGTCACAAGCTCTGCAAGATGAAACGCCCTCCCCTTTGCTTCTGCCGCCGCGGGGATGATGTTCCGTGGCCTCATTAATGCTGTTTGTGGTTCTGTGCTCCAACACCTGAGTCTACCTGCAGGCTTTGATTTATGAGAGCATCCCAAAGGCTCTACAAGTGCTGAAGAGAGACTTTATCGGTCACTTTAGCTTCCCTCTTAGCCTGCACTTGAAACTGCTTCTTAACAGCCTCTCTAAGCCGGGCTGAGGAGAGGCAGCACTGCCAGCTCCCGCCAGGCACAAACCTGGCCCTTCTCAGGGCAGGAGAGGATTCTCAGGGATACCCTGGGGAAGCCTCTCCCTTCTCAGGGCACAACAGCATCTCCTGGAATCCCCCTGGGGAAGAACCCCAGCCCTCACAGGAACTCACCATGTTCAATAGGTGCAGCCCCATGGAATTATTCAGTTGAACCTGCCTGTGAGTTCTCCGTCCTCAGATTGTTTTGGTGGGAATTGTCTGATCCTGCAGGCTGCTGGGATTTTCCTGGAATTATCCCGGTGGGCTCTTATTCTTTAGGGCTCAGAACTGGTGGTGTCCCCTCCTCTGCCAGGGCTCTGCTGGGCTGCTGCCCCTCGCTGGGTGTCTGGAGGTGCTGGGGGCACTGGTGGAGCTCAGTCCTTGGTCCCCTGGCTGAAGGGACATGCCCAGGCAGGACACACTCACACTGTCCCCCCACAGCCAGCTCTCTCTCCACTAAGGAGCTATTTCAGGCAATGATTTCAGATGAAAATCTGTATTTTATTAATTATGGGTCTGCTGCTGGACTCTTTAATGCGTTTGCCAGCTGTATCTACCCGAGCCATGAAGGGAACCATTAAACCCAACTGCCTGGAGCGTGACACGTCCCTGCTGGGACACAGCTGTCACCGGGGTCAGCCCAGGGCTGGGGGCTATGCCCAAAGCTGCTGTCCCCCCTCTCCTATGGAACACAGAATCATTCAGGCTGGAAAAGACCTCCAAGACCATCAAGCCCAACCTTCAACCAGTGCCACCAAACCACAGCACAAACCACCTCTGCTCCTTCTGTGAATGCTTCCAGGGATGGTGACTCCAGAACTTCCCTGGGGAGCTGCTCCAATCCAATGTCTGACCACTCTTCCAGTGAAGAAATTTTTCCTGGTATCCAACAGATCCACTCTGTGCCTAGCAAGGGCTCTGTGGCAGGGGAGGGTGTGCCCTGGGCAGCCCAGGGCTGTGAAGCATGGCCAGGCAAGGCCCATCTGGAGACGCCGCCGGCTTTCTCTGTCTTTCCCAGCGGCTGGCAGGGAATGCACGGAGCCAGATCCGGCGCTGCTGGGCTCCAGCTCAGCGTGCTGCCAGCAGCTGTCAAAGGGACAGACAAGGATGGCAGAGAAAATCACTTGCATTGCTGCCACCCCTTCCTCCAGCCACGCTTCCCCAGCTCGGCGTCCAGGCTCGCTCTGCACCGACAATCCTGCGACTTCTCCTCTGGATTCCCATTGCATGCACACACCTCCCCAGCAGCCAGGAAAAGGATTTCCCCTGTTCATGCCTTTCCCTACCACGCAGGAATATCAGAAAGAGCAGCGTGTGCAGGCAGACGGATTTATCCACCTGCCCTACCTGGCAAAACTGATTTGGTTTGACAGACGTGCTGGGATGTGCCGGAGCATTAACGACCAGTTTAGCATGGAAAGGAGCGGAGCAGCGCTCCTCACAGGTGTTGGGAGGAGAACTTTATCTAAAGCATATTTTATGGCTGTGCAGAATGTATTAGATCAGCAGCCTCAAGAAAAATCACTACAGGCTCCTTCCCTAACAAATACACACACATTTTTAAAAGCAAATAAAACAAAACCTCCCCCCTCCCCAAACAAAGTGTGACACGTTTTACAAACCAAATTCTTTGCTGCTGAGGTGACTTCAGCCCTTGGGTGAGGACTAAAGAGATCACCAGGAAGGAGAAAGGGGTGAGAAGTACCCAGCCCGGCCCCACACAACCCATCCCTGCCGATCAATCATTCCCAGGACCTGCCTTCGCCCTCCAAGCAAGTGATTTAAGTCCTGTTATTTTGGAGAGATCTGGAGACAGAGCAGCATTAATGGGCTCCACTGTCTGCAAAGTGCTCGTGCTTAGATACCCGCAAAGCTGAGCAAGAGAGGCACCAGGCTAAAAAATGTTCCCTCTCAAGCAAAACAGACCCACACTTGGATTGCACAGAAATTAAAGCAACAAAAGGTCTCTGAAGCCAGTTGCCATCTAACTGAGAAACAGGCTCGTCACTTTGTACACCCATCTGGCAAGGACATACTTTCCATTTCAGCAAGTGTGAGGATGGGTGGACAGCGAGGGGAATGTGAAAACAGCAAAGAAAGGAGAAGAATGCAAACCTGCGGGACAACACTGCTGCCCTGTTATGAATACTGTACTCTATTCATATGAAAATCCATACGGCTGCTACTGTTGCATGCTCTCTTCTTACACAGCATGAAATTAAAATTCCTCCTCAGTCTCACATTGCCAGCACTACAGAGCAGCTCCAAAGCAGGCGAGCAGACAATTTATCCTTTGGCTTCCTCAGACGGGCTTGTGCTGGGATTGGAAGCCAGTGGGGTGAGGGAGATGAGTCCATTGCCCACGGTGACAAATTCTGCTTCCCAAACAAATCCCAGAGAAATATTGCTGGCCTGGAGTCTGACTGTTGGTGCTCCTTTCCCAGTGCAGCCTCACATGCGTAATTCCCCCCCAGGCCCCCCTGCCACTTCCCTTCTTATCTTCCCAGAACAAACTCAACGTGCAGGCTAATTTCAAGGAGTGTTTCACCCAGAGTCCAGCCAAATGTCAGTGGATCTGCTGGAAATGCAAATTGGGACAATCATGCAAAAGAGGAGGGCTTATGGATTGTGCGGGAGGGCAACAGAAGGCAAATAAAAGCTGACAGGGAGAGGGAGCAGGGAATAAATCTCCCGTCTCAAGCTGTTGATCATTTGCACAAATGCCCGGTGAGCAGCAAAGACAGATCCCCCAAAATGCCCAAATCCCATTGATTATCACTGCTGAATTGTCTGCGTGCCTCCAAACCCCACCCACCTCCTCAACCAGCATTTCACTCCCACCATTCCCACCCACTCCACGGGGTGTAAATGACAGGGAAGAGATGGAGAAAGGATCTGGAGCAGAACTGAGGAGCCTGGGAGGTTTTTTATTTTTGTGGTTTCCCAAATTCCAAAGAGCCATTGAGTTGTCAAAAGCAATTGCAGCTCTCACAGAAAGTGTTTTATTTTGTGCTTTTGAGAAAGTCGGGATAACTGTGAGATCATCTGGGGACAAAGTGAGGGGAAGATGCTGGAGACGAGAACTTGATTAGCTCAAACCCAGCCACAAGAATTTTTCAGATACAAGCAAATTTGTTCGAAGGTTTGCTCATTATGTGTGCAAAGAAGCAGCAAGCAGGAGGACAGGATCTATACTATGTGCTGTAACATGATACAGAAGTAATCCCCTCAGGTTACAAAATTCCTTATAAATTGCAAGGGGGACGGTATCTGCTGTGTAACATTTTATCACACTTTCTGTCAAAATACCCCTGGCAGGGAGTCTTTTTGGAGATGCAATCAGCACCAAAGCCTTGTTTTGGGGGAAAGATTTGAACTAAACAGCAGCAAAATGTTCCTTGGGAGGGCTTTGAAGAGGAACCCCTTAGAGCAGGGTTAGTGGGGTCTGGCCTTCTTAAATCACCTCATTTCATGGCTTTGCCCAGCCCCATATGGAGCAGAGATGCTCTCAAGTTCTATTAAGAGCAGTGCTAATCCAGGCTGGCTGCTTTGAGCCCCCAGGAGACACAAAACACTTCACAAAAGCATCCCAGGAGAAGTTTGTCACCTCCCAGGTGACACGGGGCAACGCTCACGTTTCACGCCCCGACTCACAAAGCCCAAATCGCCATCAGCCCGTGGAGCAGAGCAGAGTGAGCCAGGGCTGAGCTCCTGGTGGCACCCGGGTGGGGACACCGCGCTCCTCCAGTGCTGGCCCCTGAGTGCTCACGCTTGGCTGGGCCCTGCACTTTTGTGAGGCGCTCCGGTGTTTTTGGCAGCCACTGAACTGGAAGGAAAAGGGTCTGATTATCTCCTCCAGCACCTCAGTGGTGACCCAGACCACTGACCCCTTTCCTGTCACTCTACATTTGCTCTGGATGTTTTACACAGCGAGGGGGCAAAGCCTTCACAATTGATCCAGGCTGCATCCAAAGGCTCCGTGGTTACCACGTGATTTCAGCTCCAGCTCTTGCTCCGGGGCTCTTGATCTGCCTGCCCTCCTTAGAGCAGAGATCTGGGGGGCAGTGCTGGGGTCAGGACCTCTGGCACAGGCTGGGCAGTTCTCACTCACACAAAAGCTTCTCCATGCCCAGTGACTGCTCAAAAGCCAGATAATGCAGCCTCCGTTTACACCAAAGTTTTCTCTGCCAGATGTCACAGAACTCCAGAATGGTTTGGGCTGGAAGGGACCCTAAAAATCACCTCATTCCAAACCCCCTGCCATGGTGGGGACCATTCCACTACCCCAGGTTACCCAGAGCCCTACCCAGCCTGGCCCTGAGCACTTGCAGGGATGGGGAACACAGATGTTGACACTGCCCCAAGATTAAAACAGCTGCACTGAGTTTGTGTTACCTGAACTCTGAAAACTGGCCTGAAACCACTCACTGCTGTTATGTGACACCAACCCTGACTCACAGCTTGGCCTGCAGCTCCAGGGTAAAGCTCTCTGCAGCATCCAGCAGGCAACCAAATCCCACAAAGTTTCTCAGTCCCGCCTGATGCGAGCAGAGGTTTGCCAGCCCTTCCACACCGAGCTGTGCTCAGCTCCAGCTGAGCCTGGTGCGAGCAGATTGTGTGAAAGATGAGAAACAGCCATCTGGATCCCTGCACTGGAGACAGCCAGGAAAGTTTCTGGAGAAGGCACCACTCTGTGGGAATCTGCAGAGCCGTCTCTGCAGCAGCAGCTGCGGTGCCAGAGGAGCGCAGGGGCTGCACAAGGCTCTGGGCTGGGATACAAAGCCTTTGCCCAGGAGCTCTGGCTCCAGGCCAGCCCAGGCTGGGAGATGCTGCTGCTCTGACAGAGGTTTGGCAGTCGCTGTGGGTTTGGGGTGGGTTCATATTAAAGACCTTTGGCCAGGAGTCAAGGACAGGGGCTTGTCGGGGTGGGGAGGGGACCATGGCAGCCTTTCCCCTGCAACAGGAGAGAAGCTGCGGGCTCTGACCTCCTCACCCAGCTCCAGGAATCTTTGTAGGGCCTCAGGCACGTCCTTGTGTCCTCCTGTCTGGCTGTGAAATAGAGAGCAGCGCCTGCTCTCGGGGGCTGTGGGCAGGGAACCCCACAGAGGTGGAGGGATTTGCTCTGAGTTACTGCAGAATCAATAAATAATGCCCAGGTCCCTGCTGATACCCCAGTAAAAAGCTTGAGCAGAAAGAGGCAAAAGGAGGTGAGAAAGAGGAGCTAGCACAGGTGTTCTTTCTGCTCCAGTAAAACTGCAGCCCATGGATGCATTTTAAAAGGAAAGTGGGACTGGCCAGGCCCTGATGTCTCCTCCAAGAAGTTGAGGAGCAGTGGGGGTGCAGGGACAGCCTCAGGACAGAGCTGGGGGCGCAGGGACAGCCCTGGAGGTGCAGGGACAGCCCTGGGGGTGCAGGGACAGCCCCAGGACAGAGATGGGGGTGCAGGGACAGCCCTGGGGGTGCAGGGACAATCCCAGGACAGAGATGGGGATGCAGGGACAGCCCTGGGGGTGCAGGGACAGCTCCAGCAAAGAGCCCTGTGCAGGGGGACATGACAGGGACATGGTGCTGGCCCAGGCTCCCCATGGACGCAGGGATGAGGACCCACCTGCAGCTTCCCTCGCTGCTGGCACAGAGAGGATCCAGCCCCTCTTTATTAAATTCATCCCAGTGTTTCTAAGTGAAGCGTGGTGCCCTCGGTATCACGGCACTGGCAGCCCCGGGAGCGGGCGGAGCAGGCCGGGCTGCTGGGAGGGAATTGAGCACCACCACGGGCATCCTGTGCTCCGTGTGTTAGCTCCTGTTAATTGGGATGTGAGGGGAAGCTGCCCCCAGCAGAGCCCTGCGTGGTTCCACACTGATTCCCCTTGGAGATTTCCACAGCCAAATCCCACCCGTGCCCGCTCCAGCTTCCTCTCCCATTGCCTCTCCCAGGAGGAGATGCGACCTGGCCTTCCATCCCAGCACCTCCCGCTCCAACCAGCTCCCCTCTGATGGGACACTGTCCCCTCGAGTGTCCCTGGGTCACACAGCTCCTTCTCCCACCCTGTCCCTGTCCTGCTCCTGTCCCTTGCCTGGGAAGCAGCCCCGGGAGCAGCTCTGTGCATGCACAGCCACGTCCTTGCCGTGAGAGGAGCAATTTGGAGCAATTTCCCTGCCAGCCTCGCTGCAATCTCGTGTAATCTCCCCCCAAAGGGGATCAGAGATCCCACGGTGCCGTAAGGAATGCAAATCACATCCCCCCCATGGCTCTGCATAATGCAGAGAGCAGCCAGGATCCTGGGGCTGCTCCTCTTTGGGGGTGCTCCACCTTAGCTCAGGCCCACCAAGAGCTTCAGCAGTGGCTGGGCAAGGGAAATCATTTGTTTGGACCATTCCAGCTGGCAGCTTCCTGCAGGTCCCACAGTTGGAGGTGCTGGGGGCTGTGCAAAGGTGCCCTGTGGGGTTTTGTATTCAAATGGTGTCTCCAGAGCTGGGGTGATGACTCTGGGAGCTCACAGAGCCCTCAGCAGAGCAGGTTTGGGCTCAGAGGGAATGCCCAGAGTGGGAATACAGAGAAGGCTCTGCCTCTCACCTGGTGATGCCTCCCTGCTCCCGCCACCATCAGCAGCAACTGCCCTGTTCCCCATCCCTCTTGTCTGTTCCCCATATCCCCCTGCCCTGTACCCCATATCCCCCTGCCCTGTACCCCATATCCCCCTGCCCTGTTCCCCATATCCCACTTGTCTGTTCCCCATATCCCACTGCCCTGTTCCCCATCCCACTTGTCTGTTCCCCATATCCCCCTGCCCTGTTCCCCATATCCCACTTGTCTGTTCCCCATATCCCCCTGCCCTGTTCCCCATATCCCACAGCCCTGTTCCCCATATCCCACTGCCCTGTTCCCCATATCCCACTTGTCTGTTCCCCATATCCCACTGCCCTGTTCCCCATATCCCCCTGCCCTGTTCCCCATCCCACTTGTCTGTCCATGTGCAGCCGCCAGCCTAAGGGACATCTCGTGGGGGTGGAGGGACAGGGGGCAAATCTTGCTCTGCTTCTCTCGCAGCCACCGAACACCAACTAAAATCCAGCACAGCAAGTCCATGCATTAAAAACACCTGCTCCTCTCAGCCCAAACCACAGCTATTTAACAGTCCAGTTGGCAATTTCAGCAAAGCATTTTAGCTCCAATGCTCCCAGGACCTCCATTTAAGGTGGAGTTGAAATTTCTGGCTCTGGCAGATGTCCCTGGATGCTCCAGCTCTCACCCCAATCTGTGGGTGGGATGTGGAGCTGAACCCACCCCTGAATTTAATGTTTCAAACCTCGTTTCTACCCAGCAGCACCAAGTCCCCAGCACTGAGCAGCACCACCAGAAGAAGCAAGAGATGGAAAACCCAAATGCAAGGAGGCCCAGAAATAAGGAGGGGGGGACCAATGAAATATGGGAAATACATTCCCAAAAGGGGATTTGAGTTGGGAGAAAGTTCCCAGAGCGCACATGAAACTTCTGTCAGCTCCATTTTCCTTTCAGAAGCCCCAGCCAGGCTGACAGAGCCCTCAGATTAAGCAGGGATTTGCTCATTCTGGGATTTTGCTGTAATCCAAACCACAATTCCCTGCTAAGCTGTCACCACATCTGTGAGCCAATGTGTCCCAGATGCTTGTGCTGCCAGAAGAGCCCACAAACCAATTCCTGCTGGGAATGGTGGCCAATTCCCAGCACTGCCAATCTCCCTTTCATGAGCAAAGCAGCAGGAGCAGCACAGCCAGGTATGAACACCACAAGCCTGGGGTGTCTGTCATGTCCCAGAGCACTTTTGCAGTATTTATCTGCCTGGCACCAGGTGTGCCTGGGACACACTCGGGAGCACACACAGGTGGGGGAAGCTGATTTGGGAGAGCAATCCTCCAAAAAACACAGGGGCTGCAAAGCTCTGCTTCCCTAAAAATTAGTTCTTATCGCTGGATTAAAACTCCTTTAAAGTTTTGGCATCTGATCCCCTTTAACAACCTCCTTTGCCATAGCAGCGCTCACATAAAAAGCCACTTTTTTTTGGGAAATACATTCCCAAAAGGCATTTCCAGCTGCTCCCAGGGCTCAGGAGAGCTGGGTGGGGCAGACCCTGTGAGCACAGACCCTGAGCCTTGACCCTGCACAGCCAGGGACAGAGGAACCAGGAGCATGGGTGTGATGGGCACAGGGCACAGGAGGAGCCTCCTGGGCACTGACTTTCAGATCTACCTGCAGAGAATTGAGGTGCACTAATATTGAGTTAAAATATCTACAAATCAGTGGGAAGGATTATTTTCCAGCACTGATGGGAAATGGACTTTGCTGTTTAGACAGGAGCAAGGGAAAACAGGGCCCTCTCCTCCCCTCAAGGCACTGCAGTGGTTTGGAGCTCCCCTGAGCTCCAGATTCACCACCCCTGCTCTCCCACCCCAGCAGGAAAAATCCCTGCCAAATCCCCCTCTCCTCTCTCCCCAGCCACTTCTCCCTGCAGTCAGTCCTTGCTCTCCTTTCCCTTCCATGAACATGAGCCTCAGGAAAACACAAACCCTCACTTTAAACAAAGGCTGACATGTCTTGAAACAATTATTGCCCATCTTGGGGGAGGAGGAGGGCTGGCAAAAGATTATTTTGGGAGATTAGGTCTAGAGTGACTGACAAACTGATATGCAACAGTGTTTGTTTTTAATCTGAAACAGGTTTGGGATAGAATTGAGGAGAAAAAAAACCTGCAGCCACCCACTGCTAAGAGCTGCTGGCAGGCAGGGGAGCTGCAGCCAGCAATTCTAATGAGCTTCTCAGTTAGCAGCCACCCTCTTCCTCACAGGACACACGTCCCTGTCCCCAGCCTGGGAGCGTGCCCTCCCTCCCTCCCTGGGGCAGGGACAGACCCACGGACCCACAGGAGAAGTTGTGCTGCTCCTGGGGCATCACCCATGGACCCCCAGAGCCCCCCAGACCACAGGGCTGGGCTTGAGCCTTGCAGTGGCAATGCTGGAAGGTGATTTTTGCATTGGGCCGCTCCACCCAAGCCAAACATGTTCAGTTCTCATTGGGTTTCCATTCTTTGTGGGGTGTTTTATTCCTGCCCAGCCCAGGGGCGCTGGGAAGTGTCAGGGGCTGCACCCCACAGCTCCCAGCCCATGCGGATGACCCCAGCCCCAGGATTTCCTGGGCTGCAAGCCTGGGCACTGCCTGAACCACACCAATAAAAACACCACCAGATGAGCAGGCACACACCAGCTGTGGGGGAATTAAATTAATCCCTTCATTATCAACCTGACCCCTGGGAAAATCTGAAGGAATGGCTGTGAAGGATCCGAGCACTGAAGCCACCAGCTCAGCTACCCCAGCATCTGCCAGCACAGCCAGGCTGGACTCAGATCCCCCTGCCCCAGCTGGGGCTGCCAGGGCCAGGCTGTGCCAGCAGAGCTGGGGACAGCCAGGCTGCAGGGAAAGGGACCTGGAGAGGCCCAGCCACGCCAGCAGGGGCACTTTGTGAATGGCTTTCTTTCCATCCTGAGCACAAACCAGCCCAGCAGCAGGATCTGGGCCTTTCCTGGGCACCTGGGTTGTTGTTTTTTTTTTTATTGCCATTTCTTGTTCTTTTTGAAAGAAATTCGGTGTTTTTCACTGCCCCTGTGTTACAGCAAAGTCCTGGCTGGGAGTGTGTCAGTGCTGCTGGGTGAGGTAATGCTGGGGCCCTACAGGGAGATTTAAATAGCAAGGGAGCTTTGGACAAGCAGAGATGGGAAGGGGAAAGGAGGGAAGGATCAGCCTCTGGACGACTTTTGGGAGGAAAGATCAGCCATCAGTGCAACTCCAGTGGAAAACCCGAAGTGTTACAGTGCCTGGGGTCTGACAGCAGCACTTGTTGCAAAATTCACAGCTCAGCAAACACCCCCAAATGTGAATCCCACAGAGAGGGGAAGCTCCAACCTCTGCCCACACTCCAAACCTGCCCAAACCTTCCCCCCGAAGCTGCCAAGTCCTTTCAGAGTCACAGCCATGCCCACCCCAGGTGCTGCTCTCAGCTGAAGGTGGCTCAGAGCTGAGAGCAACAGCCCCTGTTCACCTTTTAGCACCTTTTTCATACAGATTTCAAGAAGTTAAAAAAAAAAAAGCCCCAAATCCACCCCAAAGACCCCTGAAGGCAGTGCCCATGCACAGGCTCTGTGATTTCCTGCATGGAGCAGCCAGGCCACCACCAGTGCCACCAGTGTCACCTGCAGTGGCACGGGGGACAGGCAGCATTCCAGGGCCAGATGCCCCGTGGCAGAATAAAAGCAATCTCCCAGTGTGGAGGGATTTCTGTTCCTGCAATCCAATCCCCTCTGCTGAGCTGCTGCCAAGCGCCCTCCTGGCCCTGCTGCCACGGAGAGGCTGCCAACAGATCCTCTGGAAAAGTTTGGGAGGGGGGAGAAACAATGGAAAATAAGGGGGGGAAAATCCCCTCTCCTTCTTGAGATGGATATCTCCAATTTAATTGATTTAGAATTACAACAAGCAGGGAGCCAAAGGCAGAGGGCTCCCAGCCCGTCTCTGGTTGTCCTGGCTGGGATGGAAGTGGCACCACACCTGGGGAGGGGGGATTAGCACAGGGGGTGCTCCCTGCTATTCCCATTCCCAGCACAGACAGGCAGCTGAAAGCAGATTTATCTGCTGGATAATAAAGGCAAAAGATTCTCAAAAAGGGACGAGTTTCAAGCCAAATCGCCAGGCTCCTGCACTTCTTTCTTTAATCCCTCTCAAAACTGTCAGTGTTAGATGGGGGGGAAGGGGGAGGCTGGGGGGCATCTTCACCCAAAAAGCAGCAGAGCAGCCTTGGCTGGAGCTCCTGTGGCAGCCAAGAGCTGCAGAGGTGCCTCTGAGGCACAAAGAGGAGATTAAGGCTGAAAGGCTGCAGCCAGGCAAGGAGGCTGCTGGAAAGGATGGGAAGAGCGCAGGGGAAATATTCCTGGATGCCTGACAAGGAGATGCAGAGACCATCTGGGTGAGGGGAGGGAGGGCAGGGTGCCAGGACAGCCGTGGGAAGGATCAGCCCGGGCTGGGGAAGGCAGGTTCTCCCTGCTGCCTGTGCAGGACCCACTCCCAGCCTCCTCCTCCTCCTCACAATGGCGAGAACTGCAGGCTGGAGCTCCCAGAGGGGCACAGACACATCAGTGCTGTCTGCAGGGTCTGTTCATCCAGCCAGGGAATGCTGGAAGGGACCTCAGATCTCATTCCATGCCCAGGGACACCTCCCCCTGTCCCAGGCTGCTCCCAGCCCTGTCCAGCCTGGCCTTGGGCACTGCCAGGGATCCAGGGGCTGCTCTGGGCACCTGTGCCAGGTCCTGCCCACCCTCCTAGGGGAGGATTTTTCCAATATCCCACCTGAACCTCCTCTCTTTCAGGTTGAAGCCGTTGCTGTCCTACCCTGGCAGCATCCCAGCTGTGCTGTGATCTGTGACCCCAGCAGGTGACGCCGGGCCAGCCCTGTCAGCCTCCTCCTCCTCCTCCTGGGCATAGGGCAAGGCTTCCCCGCCCTGCAGCAGTGGGGGCTGCTGTGACAGGGCAGCCAGCGGCTGGGTTTGAGCTCAGCCCCAGCTGGTGCCTCCCTCCCTGCTCCAGGCCAGCAGGAGCTGGCAGCAGGATTTTGGGATGGGGATGCTGCCCCTGTTGGGACCAGGAGCCGGTGACTCATTTGTCACAGCCATCAGACCTTAACGACTTGTGGCAGCTGCTGCCCTGGGTCAGGTTCAAACCAGCGACCCAAAAGGGAGAGGTTTGGCTTTCCCCAGCAGCTGCAGCCCCCCGGAGCCATCGTGCTGTGCCTCTGGAAAAGGGAAGGGGAGGCACAGAGGTGCTGGGCTCCCCTCTCAGCATTCACGGCAGGCTGCTCCCCGGGAGGAATCAAAGCCTCATTGATATGTGAATTATGAATGAAACCTTAAGCTTTTAAACTTTTAACCTGTGCGTTTCTAAGAAAGTCTTAATTTAGCCAGAGACACGGCAGGAAAGAACAATGGTTCAGGGGAAGA
The DNA here is from genome assembly GCA_013399455.1 of Anthoscopus minutus. NCBI lineage: Eukaryota > Metazoa > Chordata > Aves > Passeriformes > Paridae > Anthoscopus > Anthoscopus minutus. The sequence continues at coordinate 70,812 of VWYI01010711.1, forward strand.
CGCTGGATTTTCTGGGCTTTTAAAACACACGCTGGTTTCAGATGAATATTTCGTTTGCTGAGCTGCTCCCAGGGGCGAAAAGAAATCCTGATCCACACTGACCAAAGCTGAGGGCTGAAATCCGTGTTACCCTGAGCCCGTGGATGAGGCTGATTGACACCGACACCATCCCCGCTCCAATCCCAGCTCCTCCCTCCGCCAGGTTTCCGATTTCAAGGCACATTCTGGGATGCTTTGGTGGTGAGCAAACCCTGAGCATCCCCCCGAACATGTTTATGAATTTATGCCCGACCCGCGGCACTGAGAGCTGGGGCCAGGAGAAAGCTCTGGGAAGCAGCAAAGCGGAATTCAGGGATTCGGCGGACAGGGGTCAGGTCACCTCACACCAAAGAAAACCAGGGCGGGTCAGGCTGCTGAAAACAGCCCTCATTAGAAGAATAAACTGTGTAATGAAGAGGTTGGAGGTGCTTTGCCCAGGGCTGCGGAGGGGCTGTTAAGCCTTTTAATCGTCCCCTCTGCTGGAGCTCACCCAAACCTCGCCTTGCTGACCAGAGCTCAAGGAGGTTTTGTTGATTTTCCAGACAGCCTCGGGTACATCGCTGCCATCAGAGCTGGCACGGAGCTGGGACTGGGCAGAGCCAGGACCGAAGCGAGCCAGGGAACCCAGTCTGCTGCTCTGCAAGCGAGCATTCCCCAGGAGAAGGAATTGCCTGAGGAGAAAACCCCAAACCCAGCCCAGGAGGGACACACGGGGGTCACAGGAAGCACAAGGCAGGGCACAGAATGGTTTGGGCTGGAAGGGACCTGGAAGCTCATCCCATGCCAGCCCTGCCATGGCAGGGACACCTCCCCCTGTCCCGGGCTGCTCCAGCCCTGTCCAGCCTGGCCTTGGGCACTGCCAGGGATCCAGGGGCAGCCACAACTCCTGAAAAACAGTCTGGAATCATCATGTGAGTCCTCCAGCTCCCAGGGGTCCAAGGGCTGAGGGCAGGACCTCTAACAGGTTGGGGTGGAGTAGGGCTGAGCACAAAAAGCAGCTCGGGAAGGCTGGAGAGGAGGAGACGTGGTCCAGGGTGGAGCCGGGGCTTGCCCACCTTTGCTGCTGCTCTGGGGGAGGAATCAGCAGAACTGGGGCAGCAGAAGAGGCAATGCCAGCCTTTGGGAATGCAGGGATTACGCATCATGAGCCAGCAAAGCTCCTCGTTTTCAAAGGAGGGAAGAGGGGAAGAAAAAGCTTACAAAAAAGTAAAAATCAATCAGCCACAAATTATAAATAAAAGAGATGAAAGTTAAGAGCAAAGCGAAACAAAGCCCCAGGTGGCCTCTGCCTGGGGCACTTCTGCTAATTTTAGTTCCTCAGCTCTTCCCGGAGCTGTCTGGCTCCACGGCTGCACAGTTTTAGAGCATTTACTGCAACTCCCGAAAATGTTTCACACTGGGATGGGCCAGCCTGGCTGGGGGTGGCAAAGGGGCAGGCGGGGCCTGTGGGACCCATCCCTGCTGGGACAGACCCCGTGGCTCCCTGGGGTGCTGTGGGGTGGACAAAGAGCTGCTGCTGCCCGTGCCACTGTGAGCCCAGCCCAGCACCTCCCCAAACCACGGGGATTTGGGACCACCCCAGTGTGGATGCGCCCATCCCTGCACCCCTTGCAGCCCCCTCCTGCTCACCCCTCTGCTGGGAATCCCTCCCACAAACGCCCCCCACTCTGTGCAGAGGCTGAAGAAAGCGCCCACAGCCCCTTCCCCACCCCATTCCCGCTCCCCCTGCCCAGACCCCACTGCCTCTGTGGGTGTTGGGAAGGGGCTTGGCTGGGCAGAGCCATTGGCAGCCCCCACGTTTATTCCATGGAGAGAAACGGCAGCAGCCTCCCTGACAGAAGCATCCTATCCAGCAGAATGGATTTAAATACCTAATGAAGGAATAAATCTGGGAGCTGGAGACATTTACTGCATCCTTATTCACACAGAACCTCTGTGGGGCGGGGGGGCCCCAGCACCTGCTCGGGGGATGGCACAGGCAGCATCCCATTAAATCTACCTGCCCGGGGGAACCGAGCGCTCCCAGCCCTGCCAGCCTCCACACCCATTCCCCAGGACTCGGGACAGGATGCAGAACCAACAGGGACCTTCCCCGGGGCTCGGGGAGCTGGGGGGCAGGGATGGGTGGGGCCACTTTGCCTGACAGCTGGGGTTTTCCTTTTCTGCTTTAAATCCCCCCAGGCGGCGAGGGCAGAACTCAGCCCAGCCACAGGCACGGCTGAAGGGCTGTGCTGAGGCAGGGACTCAGAGGATGAAGATCCCAAGAGGACAATCCTACAACATCCCACTGTATCCTATAGCACCACACAGCATCCCACAGCGTCCTACAGCGTCCTACAGTGTCCCACAGCATCCTACACCACCCTACACCATCCCACAGCATCCTACAGCATCCCACAGCATCCTACAGCATTCCACAGCATCCTACAGCAT
>VWYI01010711.1:73404-96848 GCA_013399455.1 Anthoscopus minutus
AGCATCCCACAGCATCCCACAGCATCCCACAGCGTCCTACAGCATCCTACATCATCCTACAGCATTCCACAGCGTCCTACAGCATCCTACATCATCCTACAGCATTCCACAGCGTCCTACAGCATCCTACATCATCCTACAGCATTCCACAGCGTCCTACAGCATCCTACATCATCCTACAGCATTCCACAGCGTCCTACAGCATCCTACATCATCCTACAGCATTCCACAGCGTCCTACAGCATCCTACATCATCCTACAGCATTCCACAGCGTCCTACAGCATCCTACATCATCCTACAGCATTCCACAGCGTCCTACAGCATCCTACATCATCCTACAGCATTCCACAGCGTCCTACAGCATCCTACATCATCCTACAGCATTCCACAGCGTCCTACAGCATCCCACAGCAAATAGAAGAGTGGACTCAAATCACAACAGTGAGGTTTGATCCCAGTGAGGCCGAAAAGCCTTTATATCAAGGTTTTGCAACCCTTTTTATAAAGTGTTCCCATACAGGTCAGCATGAGTGGCCAAAGGAACCACCTCTCTGGTCCCACTGATGGAACCAGAGAAAAACACATTCAGAACAGCTGTGTGACATTGTTCTGAGAACCAAAACCTATTTACAACAAACAGTCCTTGAAAGAGAAGTTTCCCAAAAGATTTTCCCTTGGGAACAGATCAGCCACTGCCAGGCTGAAAACTCTCCCAGGTTCAGAAAATCCTGTTCACTGGGAGGGATGCACCCAGCATCCCAATGAGCCCACAAGGTGGATAAAGAGCAGAGAGCTAAGGGTGAGCTGGAACATCCCCCCTGGAGCTCAGGGACACAACAGCTGCCCCACGTGGAGAGGGCCCAGCCACATCCTGAGCCTGGCAGCTGTGCCCAGCAGAGAGGGCAGCCCCATTCCCCATTTCCAGGGAAGGTGGAGATCTCCTTCCATGCAGGAAGTGCAGCTGCAATTGGGAAATGTGCTGTGAGAGCAAAAAAAAAAAAAAAAAAAAAAAACAAACCAAGCTGTTTTCATGTAAATGTCCCCAGTAATAAAAGTGAATGAAGAAAGCAAAACATCCAAACAAGAAATAGTACATTTGTGCTGGAGAAGCAAAAATGATTCTAAAAAAGAGAGCTTTATCAACAATTTCCAGAAGGCATCGGCTGCTCTTTAATGCTCCTCGAGGAATAACTCAGCTCCTGCTGGACCTGGGCTGCCTCTGATCACAGGGCTCTGAACAAGCCAGGCTCAGTGCAGCACACTTGAAAAACATGAAACTTGTTTGTTTTCTCAAGCAAACACTGAGCTGCCTTTCTCTCCCCAAACCTGGTGTTCGGTGCTGTTTGTCCTGTTCCTGCTGCCTTTCCCTGGCAATGCCCACTCTGGGGCTGCTGGATTCAGCCTAATCCCATCCCCACACCCTGGCATGGCCAAACTCCCCTAAAATCAAGGGCAAATAATAAAAAATGTGCCCCATGCAATGGGATGTGCTGTGCTGCAAGTCAGACAGTATTTAAACAAATCCAACAGTTGTTGCTAACGGTGAAGGCCAGTGTTTATCTTGCTTTCTTTGGGCTTTGCATTACAAACTCTCAGCTGAACTGAGAAGTCAGAAGGTGCAGTTATCCCTTTTCTTGGTGGGAACACGGGGGCAGGAAGGAACTTGTGTGTCTTTGAGACTCCCCAGCCTCCCTTCCACCACACCTGGACCTTCCAGATATTCTAATTATTTATTTCTCAGTAATGAGACCGAGTTGCTGGTGTGAAAGGCTCTCCACAAAGAGGAAAAGCAGAGAGGGTCATGGCCCACTGCCCTTTGCCTTCAAAGCTCTGCAGAACGATTTAGCCACTCCAGACCTGCAATTGAGAGCCAGAAGAAAGGAGGAGGGACTCTGGTTTCATTCCAGCTCTGTTATTCACTAATTTAAATAAGGCCAGGGTACCCCTTTGCTTGTGCTCAGACGAGTCCGGGAGTGAGGAGCTAGAAGAGCCCCAGGGGCAGTGGGGCGGGGAGCAGGCACAGGGATGCTCTGTTCTCCCTCTCATGGGCACTGACGGAGGGCAAGCACCACCTTGGCAGCCTCAGAGAGCGCCCGGGGAGGTGCGGAGCTCCCGGCTGGAGCCACGGGTGGACACCTCGATTCACCCCAGCGCCTATCCCTCAGCCTTCTTCCCTTTTTGCTTCACTCCCAGCAGCTCCAGGGACGACTCCTGTCCTTTCCGGGGGTCTGTGGGCGGCGAATGCAAATCGCGCTCCAAGCTGGTGGCAATGACCAATTTACGGTGCCGCTGCTTTTAATGAGCTGGCAGGCGCGGAGGGACCCAGGCGGGACAAACAATTCCCACCTCCAGTCCCCCCAGCGCCTTGCGCTGCTGGCTCCCAGCTTTCCTGGATGCTCAGGCTGCTTTGCCTAAGGCCTGCAGGCAGGTTTATGAGATTAAAGCCCGCCACACAATAAATAATTGAGCAGCTAACCACAAAAAAACCCTTTCCCGTGCTGTATAGGAGCGAGGCTGTATGATGTGTACATTCATTTTAAATGCACATCACTTTCATGTACATGGATGTGTTTGATGCAGAGCCGTGTCACCGAGAGAGGGAACAGCAGGAGAGGTGCGGGGCTGGCAGGGGCTGTGGGACAATTGCTGATGGAGCCTCTTGCTAATTATTGCAGCTTTCCTGTGCTGCTGCCTGTGCTCCCCCTTCTGCATCCCTGTCCGAAGAATCAGGGTCCTAAACCCTCTGCTCCTCCCGCATCGCGCCCTGCTCCTGGCAGGCTCCCCAGTACGAACTGGGAGGGACTGGGGGCCCCTCCCTCGGCTCAGGAGCAAAGCCCATGGGAATGACAGAGGTCACACCCCGGGCAGTGCTCAGGGTCCGGGTTTTGCTGGGCTTCTTTGCCCAGGTCACAGCCAGGAAAGCCCATGGCCCTTCCACAGCTCCAGAGAATTCTGGAGCCAAACTCCCAGGGCTGCTGCCTCCATCCCCGGGAGCTCCCCGCAGCGGGCAGGGCTTTCTCTCCCTCTCTCATTTCCAGGCTGGGCTGTCTGGAGAGCTCCCCGAAGGAAAGGCAGGGCTCTGCCGATCCAGGCAGCGCGGCAGGAACGGGAAGAGGCTCCCAAAAGGCCGGGGAGGTGCGGAGCCCCTGCATCTTCCCGGGAGTGACGGATCCGAGCCGTGCGGAGCCGCCCGGCGCTGAGCACGGGGCAGCCGCTCCGCCGATGGATCCGGACCCCAAACCCCGCAGGCTTTTCCAGCCGTGCTCGCTGTCACAGGAAGAGGCAACAACGGGCTGGAAACTCCGTCCGGGGATGGAGGGAATGGGAAAGGCGGCGTCATCAGACGCCCAGGGAAAGCCGCGCAGCCATCCCCACCTCACACCGCGGCCGTGCTGCCCTGCCGTGGCATCTCACCCCCTGATTGTCCCTAAATCCCAACCTTTTCGCAGCTCAGGGGCTGTGACAGCGCTCAGGACTCTCCCTGCACATTCCCCCGTCTCTCCCGGCGCATTTGTGGTTTCCACATTTGTTTTTTCTGCCTCGAGGAGGCATTTAGAGAAGCAACATAGCCTGGGCTTCTCACAGTATTTCTTGCCACCCAGGGATTTAAGATCTTACAAATGGACCAAAACCTGTGTTATTTTGACCTCTGAGGATTTTAAAAGCCTGCAGAAAAATATGTTTATAGTAAAGAAAGCATGAACTTCTTGACTCGTGAGTAGAAAGGCACTGCCCTACCCCCAAACCCAACAACATCCAGAACAGCAACTCCTTTGGCTTCACACTCCAAGGAAAGCAGGGACAGGCAGGCAAATGAACAGCAGCTCACAAAAGAGTTTGGAATCTCGTGATATTTTTCACCAAGATCATTTCAAGTAGAAACTCATTATTGAACTTGATGAAAGCGCCGTGAAACAGAGGAGGAATAACTTCTGCCTCACTTGATGCTCATAAGGGAGATAATACCTCTGAGAGAAGGTGTGGGGATGAATTATCTCTGAAATATGTCCAAGATAAAAACCTTGTTTGGATGGGGAGCTGAGCAGCCTAGTCTGGCTGAAGGTGTCCCTGCTCATTGCAGGACTAAATGAAAGTCCTTTGAAAGTCCCTTCCAACCCAAGCCATTCCCTGATTTCAGAGGCAGATGTATTCCAGGCAGGATGTATTCCATGGATGAGGCTGCTCAGCACTCCCAGCCTCCACTAACCCCACTTGATTTAGAACTGAACCAAATGTAATCACTGCCCTTCAAAATTTCGAGTTGATTTTTCAAGGTGCCTGAACCTGCATAAAACCCAGAGTCATCCCCATCTCCTGAGCCAAGAAATGAGATTAAAGCAGCCTCCGAGCTCACCTGGCTCCATTTCACATCCCCAGCATTTCCTGAACACCTGCCCCTTCGCTCTCCAGCAGCTATAAAAATATCTGCCAACTTCTGGCTTGTTTCTGATGTGACTTGCTCTGGCAGGCACCAGATAACAGAGCCAGGGAAGGGATGCTGGGAGGAGAGGGGCCAAATTCATGCCATTAAGAGGTGGTGGGGACATTCCTGAGTGCTCAGACCCACAGTCTAGAGGGACTTGGCAGCTCTGCCCTATCTCCAGCCCCAAACACCCAGTGCTCTCCTCTGGCTTCCAGCACTTCTCCCATTCCCTTGCACAAATTCCAATTAATAAGATTCCAACTCCTGGCCGTGAAAAACAATAAATGTGAAGGATCATGGGGCATTTTGGGGACCCATTTCTGTGGTCTGACAGCGGAAGTGGAAGCAAAGGGGAATTACTTTCTGAGGCTGGAAAATCCTTGTTTAGGAGAAGACAAATCCCAGTTCCTCCAACCACAGCAGCAAGTCCAGTACTGAACAAATATCCCCTTATTTCACATCCTAGGGCAAAAACCAGACTTTTTTTTCCCAGACCTTTCAATTAAACAACTTCTTCAGCCAAACAAGAACCATCTGCCCTCTCACACCTCTGCTGGGATGTGGAGATGTGCTCTCTGAGGGTGATGGATTGACCACGGAGCCAGCAGAGCCCCTGACCTCCCAACCTACAGCTAAAACCAGGCAAATCCTTTGGAAGGCGCCTGCAAATGGATGATTTTCAGCTGCTCAATAACAGCCTGGTGCCCTCTTGGCTTCTCCACACACTGATGCAACCGAGTTTTTCCTGAAGTGTCGCGGGACGGCGCCGGGGGCAGTAATGAAGGATAAATTACCGGGATGAGATAACCATCCATAGAATGAAGTCATCTAAGGACAGGTTTGGACATATATATTTCATTGTGAAAGACCTCCTTTATTCCCACTAATGGAACAAATTAAATCAGCCGAGCTGAATAAAACTCTCACGTCCCAAGACGTAACAACGCACTTAAAATATCTCAGTTCCTCTGGTGGCGCAATGCAATCACTCATCGCTGTCCCTTGGAAAAGTGGAGGTGGGGAGCAAGGACAGAGTTCAGGAATTCAGCAGGTGACAGGAGTGTGTTTCCCATCATGAAGAGAGTCCCAGCACTGGGCATTTCCCTGTGGCAGCCCTGCAGACGGATCCTGAGCAGCATTTTGGGAGTGATCTCACACCCCGGGATGGATCTGAGCCACGTCCAGTGCAGCTGTGCTTGGGATGGACAAGTTGTCCAGGACAATGAGTGACACCCATTTTCCAGGAGAACTGGGGGTGATTTCATTTGCACACTTTATCCTTCACCTCAGGGCACCTGAAATAACCACACCTGGCCCTTGCCTGCAGCACCGCAACACCTCCACATCTCCAAGCACACAAATTAAAACCTTATCAACACTGAGCAACTCAGCGCTGGGTGAAACCCAGGTACAACATCACTGTTCCAGCTTTTCCCTCCCCTGTACCACCCAGGAGCATCCCCAGCTCATGGGAAGGCAGGCAAGGCTACAAGAACTGCATTTTTCCTACAGCCAGCATAAACAGCACGATGGAAAAATAATACCTAGATGGCAACTGGCAGACAGAGCAGAGACATTTATTTATTCTTGATCACAAACAATGTCCTGCATTGACAAGCTGAATGAAGGGCACTTCACTGATTTATTAGACCTAATAAGAAACAGACCTCTCGGGATGAAATACAAGATTGATTTTTAGTGGCGAGCCTTGCTGCCATCCCAGGCACTGAGCTCAGGCTGATGAGATGGAACCAGGCGTGCACAGGGACACGGGGCTGACACAGCTCAGCTCGGGCAGGGCAACAAATGGGAGATGGAATGGGAACATGGCAGTGACAGCCCTGCACAATGAGGGCTCCTCTTTTCTCCCTGCAATCCTCCTCTCTCCTCCCAAGAGCAGCAAACCACTGGGAAGTTAAGGGTAACTCCAGTGGAATTCCTGGGAAAGCTCTGAGCCAGGCCCTTCCCATGAATCTGCCTTCCAGAGCAGCCCCTCTGAGCACAGCAAGTGCAATCTCCACGTCAGCCTCAGCACCTCCCACCACACCACATTAGCTGAGTTCCGTGGATGCCGTTTTCCATCAGGAAAAAGACAACTAGCACAGCAGTGCTTAGCTTGAGGCCCTATTAATAGCAGTTCTAATTATATGGCTGCAAATTTAATTCATGGCAATGATTAGTGTCAAAATCAAAGGCATCACACATCAATATTGATAGAATTGTATGAAGCCCATAAACAGAACAAGGGAGCTGACACATCTCTCCCCAGCACTTAGTTGCTGTTAACTGTTGCATTAATGTCCCTTTTCATTTTGCTTGATGGAAATGGTTTTGTTGGAGGAATCCACGATTCTGAGTGGTTATGTCTCCAACATGATCCCTTATCCCCTTCTTCCCACAGCCAGGAGGCTGAGGCGCTTTGGAAGGAGAGCAGGAGGGAGAATTTCACCCCATGTACCTGAGCCAAAGTGCCACGGCATCAGCAGCATTTGCTTTTCACCCACTTTGAGACAATTCCTGGGGAGCAGAACCAGCAGGAGCGGGGAAAGTGGCAGGAGCAGTGAGGCAAAGAGCTGAAGGCAGGACAGCAGTGAGATAACCCAGTGTTTCCAGTAAGGAATTCTCACTGGGAAAATCTGAAAGATTTCAGAGCCATCTCCCTGACTTTCCTCCAGCTACACCAAAAGGCCTTCCCTGAAAGCCCAGACAGAGCCAGCAGCTTGTTTCCAAAGGAAATCAACAGCTGTGGGCGAGGGAAAAGCTGTGACAAAGCTTTCAGACACTAATTGTGTGGGTAGATCTGAGATGGAGGAGGACACCAAGGAGATCAGGTGGAACAGGCGTCTCCACAAATCCCTGGCACTTACAGAGGTACTGAACATTTCCACCAGCATTTCAGAGATGGGGAAGGAGAGATAAGTAGAGAGTCCTGAGCATCCTGAGCACTTGGAGACATGTCTGGTTATCTTGGAACAGGCACGAAATCTGGAGACAACCTGTTAACTTCCCCCGGGGCTCACCTCCTCGGCAGCCAGAGCCCCTCAGCTCAGTGCAGAGCTGCTTCCTACGCCTCACCTGGGCTCCCTCAGGCCATAGAAAAGATAATCCCATGTGTCAAACGAGGGAAAATCTGCTAAAGGTGTAGACAGAGCTGTGAGAGAGAATAGCAACATCCTCAGCCGCACATAGGGGAGGATGAGACCATGATTGCTCCAGTTAATTACAGGAGGGATGGATCCCATCAGCTGCAGGCAGCTCTGCTGTTAAATAAGGGCAGATGCCATGAAAACCTGACTGTAGTGAAAGTCTGGAATGAATTTACCTCAGAGATGGGCCAATCTTCATCCAACAGATGAAGGATTGCAGGTGAAGGATTCCACAGCCCTCCCTCTGGACAGAGGAGCACGAATAGATTAACTTTGCATCAAAAAGTGTTCAGTGCAGCCTAGCACCGGGAATGAAACCCTGCTGGAGAGACTGCTGCCTCTGTAATCCTTCATAATTCATGGGACAAACCTGTAAATACCTTGTGTGCAGGCACAGCCTCCTGGCTTTTCTTGCCTGTGAATGAGGAGCCTCCCCATCCCCAAACCCTGCACACAGCGAGCAGCAGGGCTGCATCCCCGCCTCCCAGCTTGGCTCACGCCTCTGGGACGTGCCGAGGGCTCCTCTTCCTTCCATTTCACTAAAAAAGCCGAGCTCTCCCCTGTGCCACAGCAAGCAGGGAAGAGAAGGGCTCTGCTTTACAAGCTCACTCTCCCCCACGCTCAAAATTGCCCCACTGACACTCGAGAGGCACCAGGGAGGCACCTAATTTACTACTACTCAGCACTTGTAAAGTGCAGAATGAATATTAATGAACTGATGTAATTAAAATGATGCAGACATTCAAGTGTAGTATCTGCCTGTCCTTGTATCTTCCTGGATAGATGAGGAAGAAATTCCCTGCTGCTTAAGGACTCAAAAAATTAACAGCCTGCTGTTGATTACATTTGTTAACTCTTTCCCTGGCATGAAGGAGCAGGGGCTGCATTTAACAGGTTCACCTAATGCTGTCATTTAGAGCTGAGGTTAATTGGAAGGGTCTCATCTTGCCAGAGCAGCAGCTCCAAGGCTGCTTTTGCTGGAGCTGGATCAGACCCACTGCTCAGCTGCCTTCCAGCTCTAAAGGCCAGCAAGGGCTCTCACACACCTCTGTTTACCCCCCAAGGCCACTTCCAAACCTATTTTAAATAGAGAATTCCTCAGAGAGTTCCCTTCCAACTCAGAATATTCTGTTGTGACTCAGAAGTGGGGAAATTGCAGCTGGACTTCAACGAGCCTAGAAGTCATTGAAGGTTGGACAGGGCTTGGAGCAACTTGGGCTAGTGGAGGGTGTCCTTGCCCATGTCCCTTCCAGCCCTGAACATTCTGTGACTCTCACCTGAGCCCTGCTGAACCCCTCCCAGGACAAGGAACGTTCCAGGGCTGATCAATCATCCAGGAGGGAGAGGCATAGGGAAGCAGGACTCTGCCCCAGGCTTGGTTCCAAAAGCAGCCATATTAACCCATTCCTATCCCTCCATGACCAAAATCCTGCCAGCACCAGCAACTCCAAAGGCTTTGTAACTCACAGACTTCTACAGCAGTTGCAGAAGGATTGCTGGGAAACAAAACAATTGCAAGATTTCCATCTGACCTCCTTTGGCTCCTTTTCCAGGACCATCCCGCAGCAGTTTCAACTTCACCTTTCCCAAAACCTGGCACTCCAAAACAAACCACACTAACAACACCAAGAGCTGAACTCTGCCTCTCCAACCCAGGGCTGTGACCCAAACCCTGCGATTTCCACTCCTGCTTCACTCCCAGTGTCCCACTGGGAAACACCCGTAAGCCGCAGCAGCAGCGATGCGTGCGCCTCAGAGCTTCCTGAGAGAGCCAAAACCCAGCTCCTGGCTCTGCACAGCCTCACACAAGGCTTACCTTCCTCAGCCTGCCCGTCTTGGTGCCCACAAAGACCACGCTGTAGCCGTTGTAGACGTAGGAGGCCACGGAGGTCATGCGGTCGCGGCTGGAGGTGAAGAGCGTCACCCCATCCACGGGCACCGAGCCCCCCAGGGGCTGGTTGATGTCCAGCCCACAGAAGTTGTCATCGATGGGGACTGGCTGGAAAGACAAGGTTTAGGGCAGCTGTGAGTGAAACAGAGCCCAGGGAAGCCCCACACACGCAGAGTGGTGTGGAGGAAGCTGGTGGTGACTGCAGCAGGGTGGGGGTCACCAAGGTGCCACCCCCTGCCACCCCCTGCCAACTTCCCCAGGGTTCCTGCAGCTTCCAGAGGCCCGGGTTGGGAATGACAAAGACTCCCAGGAAGCTGCACAACTTTATTCTGCCTTAACACTACCCTTTCCCTCATTGTCACCACACTGTAGGATGAGAGCATGGATTAAAGGGGAAGAGTGCTCTGAATGTAGGGAAACTGATGCACAGACAGGCTGACCATACTCTGCAAACTTGTGTTCCATCGGGGCAGGGATTGATCCTGGCTCTCGAGGGCTCCCACAACCAACACCCAGCACGTCCTTACCGCTTTGGTGCACTGGACATCCTTCCCCAGCAGCCAGTTGAGCTCCAGGTTGCCCTCGCCCTGGTAGCAGGACTGCAGGCGCTCCTTGATGTGGGCGTTGATGGTGCGGATGGGGAAGGCGCAGAGCGCGGAGTCGTCGGGGGGGTGGTGGTACTGCTTCTGCCCCTTGGAGAAGATGGCAAAGAGCACGTCCTCCTGCGCTGTGATGTTGAGAGCCCTGGCCAGCACCTCCCCTGGCTTGGACAGGTAGGCAGCCTGCAGCAGGCGGTACTCGGTGTCCCCCCTGACGCAGCCGAAGGGCAGCGACACGTACGAGTGGAACTTGGGGTCGTCCTTGCACAGGCGGACGATGCGGGAGGTGTAGAAGAGGTCGCTGGCCGAGTTGATGGAGACGCCCTCGGGGGTCTCCGGCTGCACGGTCAGGAAATAGACGAAGCTGCCGCTGGAGAAGCCGTAGATGTAAAAGATGTCAAAGTGCGAAACCAGCGCCAGCGTGTCCGAGGGGATTTTGATGAGGGATGAAACAAAGTCGCTGTGGAGCTCGTAATCCAGCATCGCCGACGACTCCGGGTCGCGCGGCAGCTTGCGGCTGGAGAGCGTGGGGAAGTAATCCTGCTTGCCATCCACCGCCGTGCCGATGAAGAGCTTCCCGTCCTCGCCCTCGGAGCGCACGATCACCCCGTACATGGTGCCCGTTTTGTTGACGCTGGACAGGTAATGCTCCTTCTTGTGCGAGGGCTCCACCAGGATGAAGAGGTCGTCGAGGCGCAGCAGCTTGCAGACCCCCTGGTAGAGGCTGCCGCACGCCAGCAGCCGGTTCTCGGAGTAGTCGATGATGAGCAGCTTGTTGACGTTGTTGGTGAGCGTGAGGACCTCGCTGCACGGCTGCACGATGAGGGGAGGGTAGCAGGATTTGTTGTCCTCCTCGGGACCGGTTTTGTGAGCCACCAGAATGGTCAGGTTCCCCGAAAGCTTGTACACCCTGTTGATGGCCCCCACGTAGACGGCCCCGGTGCCCCGGTGCACCGTCAGGTGGTTGAACGTCCAGTCCCGGTTCTCCGAGTGGAAGGTGTTGAACAAGGCGTTGCTGGACACGTTCCGGGACAGCGATGCCAGGAAGAGGCAGAGCAGAGCCACTGCCCAGCCATCAGAGTCCAGCACCCGAGGCCAGTTCCTCCTCTGATCCATCCTGGGAAAGGCAAACTCCGCGTCCCCCGTGCGCGTCCTGAGCCTCGGCAATGTCCCTCACATGGTTCTGTGGAGAGAAGAACCAGAAGAACCAGCGAAGGATTAGATCCTGTGTGCCCTGCAGATAAAATTCAAAGGAGACTTTCTAATTACACAGTCCTTGAGATAAAGGGAAGATGTATCCAAGCACAACAAGAATTAAGCAAGTCCACAACTTACTGGAGAGCAGATCAGGCTTGATGCTTTGCCACTTGTTTCAGCCCCTGCATCTTAATTTGTGGTGGGGTTTGGCTGTTCAGAACGTGCTCTGCTCAGCCAGGGAGAGGAGAATCAGCCCCAGCCCAAGACAAAGCCCGTGGCTCACAGCCCCAATTATCCATCTGCAATCTTGGCTGAAAGGATGTCTCCTGCAGGGTATGCTGCTGGAAGCAGCAGAGGAAAGAAGAGCTGTTCTTTACCTTTAAACCCTCTCTGATTGAATTTGGGAACCTGAGGAAGAAGCCTCGTGCAGGCAGGTTCATTCAGCACAAACACGCTGAAGGTGCTGACATCTCCCCTCAGACCCTCCCGAGCCAGAAGTGCCTCTCAAGCAGGTGCTTTGGAGGCAGGAGCTCCTTCACAAGGTCCTCTCCTGCCAAAAAGCAGCTGCTGCCAAGCTGGGAGCACATGGTTAGATCAGCCACCAAACCCTGCCCGCAGGAGAGAGCCCACCAGTCTCGAGCAGCTTGCTTGACCTGACCACAGAGCTGTCTGAGTGCAAGGATGCAGAAAACCACGAGGAACTTCTCCTTTATCCCAAATTATGCATTCTTTACGTGCTCCAGGCTGGCCAGAACCACACAGAGTCACCCCAGACCTGGGAAGAGGCTGAGGATGAGCCACGTTCTGCACCCAAAGTGTCCCAGCAGGGCCAGACCAGCCCCACACCCGCCATGGGAACCCTGCCCTGCAGCTCTGACCCCCCTGCCCGGGGTGCCAGGGTGGGAGAGGCTGTTCCCTCACCCCCCATCTGATGGCTGCTGCTCCTGGTTTGGTTTCTTTAAATTTACAGCAATTCCAAGCGCTGCAAAGCCACTCTGAGTGTCACCAGAGCCGCTCTTTAGGCTTGTTCCTGCCGGGAGCCGGAGACGGCTGTTCCTGAGAGGTGACAAAGGAGCTCTGTCCCCATGTCACTGACAGGAGGCACGACAGGAGAGAGGCAGCAGTAATGGCTTTCTCATTCTGCTCAGGGAGACACTTCCCCAGCTGCCTCCCTCTGGCTGCCAGGCTCAGCATTCCCACCTTTGGCAGCGGCAGTTTGTGTGCTCCAGGGAGGACACGGACCCTGCCACCCTCCCGGTGCTTTGGGGACAGTTGTGGCACCCACCAGCTGCTCCCGCTGCCTCCCCCAGCACAGCAGCACCAAGGGACTCCCTGGCTCTTCCCACCACATTTCAGAGTGAACATCCCAGCGCCATTGCCTGACCCAGAATCTTTCCAAATGAACGGATCAAAGGGTGCCCAGGGGTCTGGGAGGGTCCTCTCCGTGCTGGTGACACACGGTGACATCTGATCACGGGACACAGGGGTCTCAGCGCAGCTTTGCCTGGAGCCCCAAGTGCCCCAAGCCTTGAGACATGGTTCTCCACAGGCTCTGGTTCAAGGGGAGCCCCCAAAGGGAGAGACCCCACAGAGAACAGAGGCCCTGCTGCAAAGCTCTGCACACGCAATCCTCCTGCTCAGCAGCTTCCAACCCTTGCAAAGCTGCTCCACTGCCAAGGGACACAGGGACAGTGCAGGCTAGAAATGAATGCATTTAAACCACTGAACTTTGCACACATCTGGATGTGTGGGACAACAGCAGCTCTGCACTTGGACCACAGCAGCTTTAGGTCTCTCCCAGCAGCATTTCCACGCTGAGCCAGCCCAAAGGCAGCGCCACGTGGAGCTGCTGTGCAGCAGAGCTGTCAGCTGTAACCCTCTGCTGCGCCTCACAGCCAAGGCTTTGCAGAGCATTTGTGAGCAGCCACTGCCAGCGGCAAGAGAGGTCACCCAGGAAGGAGAATCTGCCTTTCAAACGTGATCTGAACACAACAGACCGTGGCCATGAGCTGCCATCCTGCCCAGCCAGCCCTGGATCCCCATCACCCCCAGGGCTGTGGGACAATGTGAGGGTGCAGGGTAGGGCAGAGCCTGGCAGTACAGACACCAAACAGCCAGAGCAACCCTCCCTGGGAGGGTCAGCTGGGATTTGGGGCAGGAATCCTTGGCTCAGAGAACTGGGAGAAGTTGGCAGAGGTTGCCAACTGTGGCTGCCACGTCACTGAAGTGTCCAGGACCAGGTTGGATGAGGTTTAGAGCAACCTGGGATGGTGGAAGGTGTCCCTGCCCACGGCAGGGGTGGCACTGGATGGGCTTTAAGGTCCCTCCCACCTCAAACCATCCATTTGGAGGAGGCCAAACACCTGGGGAGTTAAACACCAGCAGAATGGGTGATTTTAACTCTGATCCTTAATACCATTTGATCATTAATTTTCCCTCCCTTTCTTTTTTTTTTTTTCCTGAAGAGAGTTTTAAAATACAGCCTCAGAAGCAATCTGCAGCTATTAGTAACGCAAGGTGAAAGCAAGAGTAAATTCAGGCACACAATATAAACCCAAGCAGCTGAAAGGCCTCAATTAGGCTGAAAGGAGTTATCTGGTATTTAAATAATTATTAGATTGAAGGAATAATCACAGGTCTGAGCCGATTTTTTCCCCCACTGTCATCCTAATGGAGACTATAATATTATTATTCAAATGCCCATGATTCTCATTGAGGGGGGAAGAAAAAAGGGCTCATTTAATCTCCATGTGACAGGGCTTCAGGAGGCACCATTAGTCATTTCTCTCATTTCAGCTGTCACTCACTCACGGGCACCACAGTTTGTCATTAGTGGCATTTTGTGCAGACCAAAAAAAAAAAAACCCCAAAAAAAAAACCAAAAAGAAAGGAAAATTAAAGCCAAAACAACAAGAGAATCTCCCGTGTCAAATGAGGGCTCAAAGGCACAATTCTGATGTCACCAGTGTGGCAGCTGTGTTTGCCTGGTGGTGAGGGGGCTTTTCTGTGGGGATGGGGTTGGTGTGGTGAACAGTGATTTACAATCAGCACTGCTGGGCCCTCACCCATCGCCCCTGCTCCCTCAGCTCCTGTTTCCTGGGATTTTTCACCCCCTCTGGATGTGCCCTGGCACCTCCAGGCCACAGCAAAGCATCCCCAGTGCCTTCACTGACCCGAAAACCTGCACTGACCCCACATCCTCACCCATCCTCACAGACACCTCATCCTCACCCCCTCCCTCCCAGCCCCACAAGCTTTTCCCTGCCTGTCCCTTTTTTCTGTCCCTGCATTTCCCAGAGGCCACCAGGGTCCCCAGCACCCGCAGGGGGGAGCAGATTGGGCCATAAATCCCAGGCTGGCTTTGTGGGGCCTGTGTCCCTGAACTGACCCTCCCAGGGAATGACACTGCCCAAAGGGTCACCAGGAGGGCAGGCTGCACGTGATAAACCCAGAGATAGAAAAAAACCCCTTTGGAACAACCTCAGCCCTGCACCAGCTGAGCCTTTCCCCTCCCATTGGCTCCGCACCGCATCTGCCCATGAGAATGGGGGGAAAAGCCCCAAGTTTGGCCATTTCTTTGCAGCAAGTGGGAACACAGATGCTGGACCCTCATCCCTCCTGCAGCACGTGGGGAATTTTCCTGTGAAGCCTTTCCAAGCACTGAAGCTGCTGCAGTGATTGATCCCCTCGAAGAAGTGACATTCAGGACAGATATGGCAGCTACGGAGGAGACCTCACAATAATTGATTTGGTTTGGGTTTAATTAGACAAAAAGTCTGAGCCAAACTGTCTGATGGAAGCTTCTCCAAGCCCTGGGGTGTTTCCAGCGTGGATCAGAGGTCTGGATGCTCAGTGCTGTCTCTTTGGCCAGGCTGCCACAGCCAGAGGAGCCCCACGCCAGCAAATGCCCCTTGCCCAGCAGAAACCTCCCTGCCCACTCCCACAAGCCCTTCCTCGGGGAAGGGTAGAGAGGCCTTGGCATATCGGTGGCCCAAGGATTTCCCTGGCTGGCCTGGAGCAGGGAGCTTTGGCACTCCTCCCTCCAGAGCCCAGCAGTGCCCACCAGCCAGGCTCCACCCCAGAGCCTGGCCCCAAGGGAAGGTCCTGGCAGCTTGGTGTGAATATCTGGAATTCTGTGACACTGAGCCATGAAGATGGCTCCTACTACCTCTTCTTGGCCTTTTCTATTTAATATTTTGACTCCAACCACAACAAGAACAAGTTGTAAATCACCAGTGAGGAGCCTGGAGTTTTCAGCTCTGAGGTTTCTCCAGGTTTTTCTCCACAGGGATGACAAATAACAAGCTTTTCCTAAAACAAAACCTCAACTCTTTGAGTTTTGGATCAAAATCCACCTTCCTGGCTTGCCCTATCCCTGCTCTGTGCTGGCAGCCACCGGCAGGACCCGTGCCAGGAGCTGTGTCCCCCCTTCCCTGGAGCTGCTCATTCCCAGGGATGGCATTTCACAGCCTCAGCAGCGCTCTGAGAAAGAGTTAAGAGGGCAAAACACAGCATTGTGATTATTGCTTCCTCCAGGCCTGGGACAAGGAAGAGGAGGGGAAGAACAGAACCCAGCCACGAAAAGGCATTTCCCTGATAACAAACACCATCACAGGAATTATGCACAAAATTTATCCAGAGCCCAGATATTTGTTTATACAACACACACTGTGCAAAGCTCTGCCCTCCACCTCCCTGCTGTGCACACACATCCCAGCAGGTCCAGAGGAACAGAAAATCCAGGGAGGGCCCTGCCCTAAGCCCTGCATTCGGAGCTGCAGTTTGAAGGACAAGGACACAGCACATCTGATGCCACCCTTGGCGTTGTCCCAGATTTCCTGGACAGGCCTGGACATGTTGTGCTCTCAGTCCCCATCTCCAGGGAGATCCAAAGCAGCACCACAGCTGTGGCTGTCACCCAGCTGTGCCTTACAGCTGGAGTCATTTAACCCAGCAACCCCACAGGGCTTCCACGGAAATCCATAACCAACCTCGGCCACCTCCGCGGCAGAAATTAGACACCTTCTCCTTTCCCTGCGCTGACACTTGACACCTGCTCTCCGAGAAACCACAGCTGGCAGCGATTGAGCTTCGAGTGCACTGCTGTGAAATAGCTCATAAATTACCTTGCTCGGAGAGGGGAGCTGGGCAGGGAGGACTTTATTCCCCAGGCAGTCCCCGAGGACAGGCTGGAGGCTGGTGACAACCTGATGTGCCAGAGCACCGAGCAGAACAGCCCCTGATTTTCCTGGCTGCCTTGAAGTCTGACACCGAGGGGAAATTTAACACTTCTGGAGTTTCATAGCTGCTTTAGTCAAGTTTTGGGGAGGCTCAGGTTCAGCCAGACCAGTGTAAACAGGTCACTGGCTTTGGATAATGTTGAAAGAATGAGAGTTGGAGAAAGTTGTGAGTGTCTAGGGCAGCCTCCTGCTGCAAGGCCCAGCTGTTGTAACCATCATCCCAGTGGTGTTTCTCTAAATAGTCCTCAAGGACCCCCAGAAACAGAATCCACAACCCCTCCAGGCAATCTAGGTCAGTTTTATGTGCCTCAGAAAGTGCTTTTCCTGGTTTCCTACCTGAGTCCTGATGGACTGAGCTTTATCCACCTCTCCACTGGTGCACCTGAGTGTAGTTTGATTATTCATGGCCTTTATTCCCAACAAAATGGAATTTAATGGCTGCTGACCTTAGGTGCAAGCAGATTAAACGATGAAATGATTTGCCCAAGGCTAAGCAAAAGGTCCCAGTGGCAAGGCAGGGAGTTTTATCTCCCGAGCCTCAGCCCAGCACTGTGTCCCCAGGTGACATCCAGCTGCAGTTTATTACAAGAGAATATTACACAGCAGCACTAGGGAGGATCACAGAGCGGCCACCGAACTGCAGGAGAAAAATAAGCAGCAGCTTCTGCTGGCCTCACTCCAAGCACACCACAGGCAAGTGAAGAACCCCAGCTTCAAATTAAATGGGTCCCCAGCCACTCCATTAAACAGAAATCCTGCAACACAACTCCTTTGGCTGTGCCAGCCCCTCGCAGCGAGCGCTGTTCGTTATCCCCTCGCTCCCTCCGGCAGCCAGATGTATTTACACAGTAGCCACAGCGCTGTTACCTAAGTAAACCAGGAAATGGAACATTTGTTAAAGTGAGGTTCTGAGATGCTGAGTCCCCAGCTGGATCTCTCTCAGCTGGTGCTGCAATTGTGGGGAGCTCGGCGCACTCTGGGAGCCCCTCTGGGCACGTTTGGGGGTTTCTGCTGCTCCAGAACGGGGTTGGCTCCTGGGATTGGTGCCAAGCCAAGGCTGCACTCCATCCTGCTGCCCATCCCTGGAGGGCAGTGCTGCTGGCAGGAACACGCACAGGGAGAGCTCCATTCCTGCTCCAGCCCCAGCTCCCTGCTTCCCTCCACCTCCCAGCTGCCAGCACCAGCATCCCTGCCACAAGCACGGGAGGAGTCGTCAGCCAGGGGCCACCGTGGGTTCACGAGGGTTTGGGAAGGCAGAACACAACTGTGAAAGCCCTTAAACAAAGAGGAAAAGCAAAGCAGACACACGATGCAGGACCCTCCAGGGCCCATTAGCCAGCCCCTGTCAGGCTTGTCCTGCTGGAACCTCCACCAGCTTCAGCAGCCACACCAAGGAAATGCCTTTACCCCCCAAAGCCTCTTTGCCAGGGCTGGCCGCCCTTCCAAGGGCATCCCTCGGGTGCTTGGTTCTGTTTTGGACAGAGTTTCAAGGTGTTTGAACCCTGGGAAGGGTAAAACAGCTCCATCCCTGCCCAGTCTGCTCCACCCAGCACAAGAAGTGACCACCACAGAGCTCCGAGCCTCGGGGATGGTGCCTGGCCCTGGGCAGGCTCCCACCATGGCCAGTCAGAGTCTGAGGGCTCCCAGGGCTGGCAGGTGCCCCCAGCCTCATGTCCTGAGGTCCAGGCAAGGCCTGGAGCCATCTCCCCTCTGTGCCACCAGCAGCTGAACATCATCTCCTCTCCTGGAGTGTTGGGACATCAATGTCTGCTTGAGAAAGTGGCTCCTTCACACTCACGTGCTCCCTGCTCCTCTGCCCTGCTTTTCAATTTCAGAGCTCTGGCAGATCTCTGATTAATTCAAGCCTGTTTAATAACCCTTCTGTTTAGATGAAACGAGCTGTCTTGTTTTCTTTATTTTTAACACTAACTCTCGTTTCTTTGCTAAGGATCTCTGTCATTTAAAAACTTCTCTCTCTCCAGCCAAGCTGATAATAAGATGGAGAAAGCAGCTGCTGACGTCCACGTCTGACATCAGCCAGAAGGTCTGAGGCTAAAGAGGAGCTGGACACTTTGATGGATGAGATATCCCAAAAGCCTGAGGAAAATCAGGAACTCTACAGATCCCAGTGTGGCTCAGAGCAGGGCACAAACTCCAGCACTGTGGGGACAATGTGGGTGACAGGAGAGGAGGCTCGGGAGCTGCAGCACCCGCACTCCTCGCCCAGCAAGGGTCACAGTGTTTCTGCCTGTAGAGGTGGAAAATATTCCATAAACCCCCCTGGAAGCTGCTGCTGCTCAGGCTGTGTCCCACACTGTGCCCCTGGCATGGCAATCAATTGGCCATGGGCTGCTCCAGCTGCTCCCAGCCTTGGCCCGGCACCCACAGCCTCTCCCTGCTCCTGTGGGTCCCACCTTCGCTTGTCACCTGCTCTGCTGTGACATCCTCACCCCACAGGGTCCTGAGGCACCGTGGCCACTGCCCAGCCCAGCCTTTTCCCTGCCAGCCCCTGCCCATCCCACCCAGAGCCCACCAGGAGCAGCCACACCGGGAATTCCAACAGGAGCGAGCGGGAGCCTCTCAGCTGCCTCTGCCTCCCTGAATTTCAAAGCTGCGCTTGTCTGGAGAGCAACTGAGTCACTTCCTCCCCAGATCCAGCCTGTCGGACGGGCTCCAGCCCTGCCCGGAAAACAATAAATCCTTCAAGGACGTGTGAGGCCACATTTCACAGGATTTCATCTCTCTGCCTGCCCCGAGAGCCCCTCGGCACCCTTGGATTCAGCTCTGCTCCAGCAGGGAGCCCCAGCCTGGCCCCAGGCGCAGCCCAGCTGTCCCCAGGTCCCCAGGGCACCGCTGTGGCTGGAGCAGCACGGGGACCAAAGGCACCCTATTGCCCCTGAGAGCACACATCACCAAGATGGGCTAAGAACTGACCACGAAATTTCCTGGATTCCATAAAATACACGGAGGATCCCACAGGGAGAGAAGCTGCGGCTGAATTTGTGGCAGAACTCCTTTGGCAAAGTCAAGGACACATCACAAATGGAGTTTCCTCCAAAAACACAACAATGCAACTTGTGAGAGGCAGTGCACCACTCTCAGACGGCTCAGGTTTACAAATGCTCCCTTTACAACCACAAACTGCTCCTCCACATCCCCAAAATGTTCCTGCAAAGCTCAAGGATTGTGGAGGCGAAGCCAAAACTCAACAATTGGATCTGTCTCTGGCCCAAAACCTGTGGAACTTTCACCAAAACAACCCAGCCAAGATGCTTGGCCAAAAAACCTCCCAGATTTGAGGAAAACTGGTGATTTTGGAAAATCCAGGAGCCCTTCAGAGCTGGTCCCTTTGCCTTTTTTGAAGCCAGAAGCAAAGACCCACTGAGTTACATTAAGGATCACAAGACTTTTCACCAAATGATCCCTCATAGATGAGAACAAATGCAATGACAAGGAAATTAATATGATATCTCCTACAGTAACACGATGGCTAAAGCAGATAATCTGCCCAAGAGTCATGTTTATAATGGGAATTTGCAGAGAATGAAGCAGGAATTCGCAGGGATGAACAAATGAGGCAATATTCTGCTTCTTCTCATGTTAAAATTTGCAGTTTGGGATAAAAATAATGGGTTTTTTAAAAAATCTTGGGAGGAAAAGGAAATTAGGCTAAAATTGTTTGGTTTCCAGCAGATCTTTGCAGCTCAGAGGGTGTGAGAGCAGGTTCTGCTGGGGCAGGTGAGCTGCCCAAAGCCTTGTACCAGAGCAGGACTCACCCTCAGGGAGAGCATTTCTTTATTAAAAGTCAATTAAATCCCATTTCAGAGACAGGATTGACACAGAGCTCATTGGTACAAGGCTGTGAGGCACTGAATGCTTAAAATCCAACACATTCAGAATTCACCCTCAGAAGTGAAAAACCCCCTCTGCAAAGTCCCTGCAATCCCACCCAACCTGTCCCTCCTGAGCTCAAACCTCCCTGAGACCCAGCACCCTGGGCTGGGCTAATTTTTATCCTTTTTTTTTTTTTTTTTTTTTTTAATTATTTTAACCAAGTTATGCAACACCCTTGGAAGCCCTCCCAAGAGCCTCTGCTTTTGTTTCTCTCTGGGAGTTTGTTCTGGCACTGCTGAGCTGAGCCCAGCACAAGCTGCGGCCACCTCGACTGCAGGGAATTCATCTGGTGGAGCCGATGGCACCGACTTGTCCCTGTCACACAGAACTTGTCCCTGTCACACAATCCCTGCCCTGAAAAGCAGAGTTACACAAGCTCTTGTAGCAGCACCTCATTATGGCCCAGGGACAAGCAAGGGGCTGCTGCCTCTCTCTCCCCGTGAACCCGGCGAGTTTGGCCCGAGCTCCTTGGTTGCTATGAGATTTTTAAAGACAGTCTGGACCTGTCACCGCTGAGCTCTGAACACAATTCCTGCTCCAGGAGGCTCCTCAGCTGCCAGTGGAGCCAAACCCTCCAGGAGAGGGCTCGTCCTCACTGCTGCTGGGATTAACTCCTTGAGAACTGCAAGGAAACTTCACAACAAGAACCTGTGGTGCCCCTTCTTCTGCCACAGCATCGCCCAGCCAAGCAAATTGCTGGGGGTGTTTTTCCATTTGGCCCTCCCAGCTCCAGTCTCACAAGGGGTGATGCCTCTGATGTTGAATTCTTTTGGAAATCCAGAGGGGCAGACAGCTAAAGTCGGGAGTTTTGGAAGGTTTAAGGCAAACACAAAAGAGTTTCTCATTCCAAGGTGGACTTTGAGGAGCTCTTACTGTCAATTTGCTTACTCTGGGTTGATCATGGAATCACAGAATGGTTTGGGTTGGAAGGGAACTAAAATTACGTAGGGACACCTTCCACTGTCCCAGGTTACTCCAAGCCCCATCCAGCCTGGCCTTGGACACCTCCAGGGAAGGGACCCTTAAGGTCCTTTCCAACCCAAACCATACCACAGTTCTATGCTTTAACTTCAGAGCAGATTTCAAACCTGTGAAATGGCATATTTTAAGCATGAGAATAATCAAGGCAGTTAGGAAACCTCCAGGCACGCTCCCTTTTCCTCCCCACCTCTTCACACTTCCATTAAAAATCAAAAGGAAATTCTCAGGCTATTTTTTTGTTTTGTTTTGCTTCATTTTTTTTTGTTCAAATAACATTCCAGGCTGTGACATAAGCCACCAAAGACAGGAAACACGATCATGAGGGCAGAGCTCCATCCTCTGCTCCTGTCACTGCGACTTTTTGGGGACTTGGCAAATGAGTGAGCAGAGGAGACAGCCGGCGTGTTTTATGGAGTTGAACTGTAACATCCCTGTTCCGCAGCCAGCTCCCCGTTCCTCTGCTCTGACACCAATAAATCTGCCCAGCCATGGGGAACAAAGCCCTTCACATGAGCTGGCCACTCATGAACCCCTCATATTTGGCTACCTGGGCAAGCACCCAGCCCCTGGGCTCTGCTGTGTGTAAGTGCTCCCCAAAAAGCAGGAAAATGCCGGTTTCTGTTCCATTCCATCACCCGGGGCGTTTAACCCTGCCACCAACACACATTCACCACAGCTTTCCCAACTGCCAACCCACAGAATCCCAGCCTCCTGTTCTGAGGGGGAATTTGCCACTTTGGGCTCGAAGGAAATCCCTGCCAGGGCAAAGCCTGAGAGCCCAGAAATCGCCACACAAAATCCAAACAACTGCAAGCCTCCTTCCCAGCCCTGTCCACGTATTAACCTCAAAAGCTCAGAGAACAAACTCACTTTTCGGGAGCTCATTCCCAGGTGAACAAACCAAAGCAGGGAGATTCAGGAACACCTGGAAAACACCTCCAGATTTCTGCCCTTCTCTCGCTGGATGCCCAGGGGAGTGGGACCAGCGCACACGGCGAACGCTGCGCGCTCCCACCCGATGCCACAACAGCCACGGAAGGAGAGCTGCACATAAATCTCCCTGGGAGGAATCTGTTCCCAGGCTGCCTGAGCCTGGAAATGACAGGAGGAACTTCTTCCACGCTGAGTCAGGGAGTGACGGCGGCCACGGGGCCACGGTGGCCGCGTTTCCTCCCCGGCGCGCGTCAGGAGCCGGGCACAGCCAGCGCTGCCCTGCAGCTTTCCTGTTTTCCTGCACCTTCCCCAGACAGGGAAACAGCTCCAGGACCTGACACCACAGGGGTTAAACTGCTGGTGTGGAAATGCTGTCAGAGCCAGGCAGGAGCTGCGAGGGAAATGAGCTGCTTGCTTCAGCCTGGGCTGTGCGCACCAGGCCCGGCGGTCGCTCTGCCATCCCCTACCCCTTCAGCGGGAAAATGGGATTGGATTCGCCTGAGCATCCCAAGGGCTTCCCCACTGCATTCCCATTGCTGGTCCCCATGCAGGAGCTGAGCCCAGGGCAGGTGGGAGCCGCTGGTCCAGCCCTGGGACAGCCCTGCTGGCCCCTCCAGGTCACACAGAGGGGCAGAGGCTGCACCCACACTCAGCTCTCCCTGCCTGTGCCCCCTTCTCCCAACATTCTCCTGCTCCCAGGGATTATTCCTGGTGTGGGTTCCCACAGAGGCTCCTGTGCTCCCCCCAGGATCCCCCAGGATCACACAGGGTGACACAGGGACGGTGCTGGTGGCTGCCACACTCCCAGGGAGAGCTCAGGGCACTCCCCACCACTGACCCAACCCCACTGACCACGCTCAGGGCAGCCAGGCCAGACCCTGCCCCTCCCATCCAGCTCCACCAGGCTTGTGTTCCAGCCCTGAGTCCCACAGAGCCCCACAGAGCTCCATAGATCCCCCCCAGAGCCCCACGGAGCCCCCACAGAACCCTACAGAGATCCACAGAGCTCCATGGAACCCCACAGAGCCACACAGATCCCCCCAGAGCCTCACAGAGCTCCATAGATCCCCCCCAGAGCTCCACACAGCCCCAAACAGAGCTCTACAGAGCTCTCCAGAGCCCCACAGAGCCCCATAGAT